>QRBJ01000002.1:283534-792268 GCA_003709865.1 Chaetothyriales sp. CBS 132003 | reverse complement strand
CTATAATTAGTATTAATAACTTATAAGACTTAACTTAAAAGTAAGGTATACTATAAGTAATAATAATAAGAATAGAGAAGAATATATATAAAGATAATAATAAGAGTAATAGTCCTAATAGGATAGCAGGGTTAGTAGTAGTAATCATAATAATAGGTTATACTTAATAGTTAAGCTTAATAGTTTTAGATAATAATTATATAGCTTCTCTTTTACTTAGTACTAGTAGTAGACTATAATATAGATACTAATAATTAACTATAATATAGATACTAATAGTAGACTATAATATAGATAAGAAGATATATACTTAATAGTAATAGTAAGAAGATAGATTAATATCTAATAGTAAGATATATATATATATATATATATATATACTTAGCAGTTAAGAGTAGACCTATATTAGTAATAATAAGAATATATATACTATTATATATATATATATATATACTAAGAATAAGGTCTAGTATATATAATAATAATAATAATAAATAATAATACCTAACTTTAGTAGTAGATAATAACTAACCTTAGTAGTAGATAATAACTATAATATTAAGGTATATATAGTTAAGAGTTATAGTAAACTATAATATTAATCTAAAAGAGAGGAGAATAGTATATACTCTAATAGTTTAGTTAATTAGTAGTAGCTAGTAATAGAAGTAGTACTATAATATTATCCTAGCCTATATAGAGTACTATATATTAAATCTTTTTCTCTTCTATCTAGGAGGCTAATAATTAAGGAGGGGGGTGCTATTAGGTTTAGGTAGACCTTATAACTATAATAGTATTAGGGTAGGATCTATAACTAACAGTATTAGGTAGATCTAGTAGTAAAAAGGTAGACTATATATTATTTATATTAGGTAGAACCTCTAAGTAGAGAGATAACTATATAAACTAGAAGCTAGGCTAAAGGGAGTAATTTTTTTGAGGTAGTACCTGATTAGGAAATGGGGGCCAATTTCACCTGAGAATACTTGGTATACTAAGCCTAGCCTTTTTGTATGGTATGTAGGGGCTATTCTTAGGCTAAATCCGCTGCCTATAATGATAGAGAAACTTAGGATAGATACTAGGTAACTAGTCACTGCTTTTTAAGGGGTAGAGGGAGGAGGTAGGTTCAGGATAGTAGTAGGTCACTGTTAGAAGAAGTTAGCTATATTATACTAAATATATATCTGCCCAGTAGAAGTACTATTAATATATAAGCCTAGTATATAATTAGCTAGGATAGAGTTATAATTATTATTACTATTATAGAGACTTTTATACTTATCTATAGGGATAGTATCTTACTAGAGGTATATATCATTAGGATCTTAGGCCAGAGTTAACCCTAGTATATAAAGTCCTAGCTAGGCTAATGTTTTAGCAGTATCTTGGTTAGTAAAGCCTAGTATAATAATCCTTTCTCCTTGCTATAGCTGTACTTATATAGGCTATAGTACTATACCCTATCTAGCCCTTATAAGTTAACAGGACTTTTAAGTACAATCAGTACTAAGCCAGTGATAATGCTTAAGTACAGGATTATTCGGAGTCTCAGAAACAGGACATCTGTGCTTCTTAGGCATCCCAGCATAAGTAGGGAGTACGGGATAGGAATTAAAGAGAGATATAGGCTAGAGCTAGAAAGCGGAATCAAGGGATTTAAAGGAGTATTACCTGAATAGGCAAGGAATTGTAACACTCTTAGTATACTAGCCCCAAAATGGACAGGAATTGTAACGCTCTTAGTGTTCTTAGCACTCCTCCTTAAATGTAACAGGTTATATAGATAGGCACTACAAAGTAGGACAATGTATATCATTTGGAATACAAACTAATCTCTGGAGAACCTTGTTCTCCTCTCTGGGTCCTTTACTATTTATCCTCTCTCCCAATATCTACTAGTCTGAAATCTCTCTGTATATAGAGAGATACTAATATCTTATCTCTATATATTAGGCTTAGAACTCTGTTTCACTGATATCATAGAAGTAATATTCTGACCCTAAAGCTTAGTATCTAGGCTATTATAATATCTTCTCTTCTATATTAATATCCCTAGTAATGATTATATAATAGAAGTAAACTATTATCCTATTATTAGGTTATTATAGGCTACTTCTTAAGGTATAGCTATATAATATTACTTCTAATATTAAGGAGTAGTCTCTATATTAATAGGTTCTGTTAGAATATTGTTTATTAATATTTAAGTATATATTTTAGGCTAATATAAGAATATATTAAGTAAGTTAAGTAGAGTAGACTATTATTATAGTAAAGAGATAATAAAATACTAGTATTCTGATAGTATTTATCTCTTTATCTTACTTTAGTTTATTTATTTCTCTTCTTCTTCTCTTTAGGCCTTATAATTCTTTAGTTTTTCTTTGCTTATAAGACTACTAATACTAATAATAATAATAATAATAATATTATTATTATTATTATAGTTAGTATAAGATATAGGGCTAAGAGGGCTATAGCTACTAAATCTATAATATTTACCTAAAAGGATAGTATTAAGAAGATATCTATTACTACTACTACTACTACTAAGAAGACTATATCTATAAAGGTAGTATAGTTACTAAGGAAGGACTTTCTATAGTATATTACTATTAAGGCTACTACTGCTACTAAGGCTACTACTACTACTACTACTAATACTTCTTTATCTTTAAATAAAGAAGAAGAAGAAGAAGAGGAGAAGAAGTATAAGGGCTATATATTATCCTTATCCCTACTATTAATACTAATTCTAAAGAGTTATACCCTTATTATATTACTCTTAATACCTAGCTCTAGGCTAGATATTAGGTAGATAAGAATCTACTTATACTATAGTAAGTAGATTATAGTCTATATTTTAGCTAGTAGGGAGATATTATATAGCTAGGGTAGAGATATTAAGTAGTATAGCTACTATATATAGCTATCTATTAAGAAGAAGTATAAGTAAGTAAGTTATTATTTATTAATTATTATTAGGAGAATATTATTAACTAATAATAACTTAGGTTCTCTTAGCCTTTAAAGAGGAGATAAGTATAGTTACTAATATAATTATAGATACTATGGTTCTACTACTATCTTACTATGCTACTACTATTACTAAAGCTAAAGAGCTTTAAGCTATCTATACTTACTATATAGAGAGTAAGATCTTTATATTTTATAATCTATTATAATACTAATATAATTATAGTATATCTCTAGAAGGAGAAGTAGTTAGTACTAATAATAATACTAGAGGCTACTATAGCTATCTATACTAAGCTTTATGTTTTATAGGAGACTTACTAGGAGCTTCTTATTACTATCTAATAACTAGTAAGTTACCTTTGAAGCCTCTTCTTCTAGTCTTTATTAGCTAATATATATAGATAGCTTTTTAGTCTATACTATTAGTACAGGATATTAGTAATAACTATTAGTTATTAATATAAGTCTTTTCTTTAGCTAGCTTTATCTTATTTTTACTATTACTTTTACTTTAGTATATCTATAGATATTAATAACTAGTTTGTTTTACTTTAGGATACCTTTAGGTATAAAGATTTATTATGGTTACTAGTTCTATCTTTTATATATTAGTATATCTTTAAGTATTAGTATTTAGGCTATTTTTTATTTTAAATATAAATCTAAAATATCTTATATATTCTCTAGATCTTCCTTTAACTACTATATATTATAATCTTAACTCTATATTTTCTATTAATATTAATATTACTTCTTTCTATACTAGATTTATTTATTAATAATTACTTTAAGTTCTTACTCTTTATAATTATTAGGTATTACCTCTGATAGATTATATATCTCTAGGTCTTTACTATCTTATTAGTAGTATAGCTTAAGTAATAAAATATAGAATATAGGGTAAATATAGATCTATAAAGATAAGTCTAGCTTATAGGCTTACTTACCTATAATATTAATGATTTTAAAAGGCCTAATAAAGTACTCTAATAGCTTCTTATTAGGTCTTATAACTTTTAAATACTTAGTTAATAGTATTATCTAGTTATCTTTTATAAATTATATAGATTTATAGTATTAGTTATACTATTTTATCTAGACTTTACTTACTTACTTAAGATTTTAGATAAACTTCTTTTATAATATAATAATTTCTTTAGCTCTCTTTATATCTATATCTATTAGTATCTCCTTTTCTAGAATATTATCCTTAATAGTACTTTCTAGGGCTAGCTTATAGCTATATATAGCTTTAAAGAGTAAGATCCTAATTAATAAATACTTTATAATATTATATATAAACTTAGTATATAGTAGTTATTCTATTTAATTATTTTATAGATAGTTAATATTATATCTTAAATATAGTTCTAATACTTAGTTTTACTACTCTATCTAACTATTAGTTTATAAATAAAATATAGTACTTAGCCTTTATTTTACCTTTAAAAGAAAGTAGAGTAATAACTAGAAGTTAGAAGTAAAAAGTAAACCTCTATTACTAATAATATCTTTTAGTATACTAAACTAGTAAATTATCTTACTAGTAAAAGTATCTATAAGATCTTAAATATTCTAATCTTTATAGACTAGAATATATCTAATAAGCTTTATAAAGTAGTTAATAATTACTAAAATAAAATCATATATACCATTTTTACTTTAGTAAGATAGTAAATTAATTATAAAGTCTATAGCTATTTCTTTCTATAGCTTTATTAGTATAGGTAGTAAACTTAGGGTTCTATAAGGATAATAGTACTTTACTTTATTATACTAGTATACTAAATAGGTAGTAATATAGTCTCTTATGTCTTTTCTTATCTCTAGCTAGTAGAACTATTACCTAATAAGTTTAAGTATCTTCTTAATACCAAAATACTTTACTAAGGGATTATTATAATAATAGTTTAGAACTTTGATCTATAGTGTTAATACTAGGGAAATATAAAGCTTATTATTTATATATAGTAGTCCCTGTAGATCTACCTACTAGCCTATTATATCTTTAGTATTTAATAGGTTTAGTATAGATTCTAACTTATCTCTAATAAATATATACTTTTATTAAGCTTTAAGAAGAATCTTTTTTAAGGGTATATCCTCTAAATTATATACTATTTATATACTTATTACTACTATAATAGTATATCTAGGTATATAATTACTATAGTAATTAGTATTAGTAGAAGACTCTAATATACCCTATTACTCTATATTAATAGTACTTTATCTAAGACTTAGTAATAGTTTTATACTATAGAAGGATTATCTATATCCTTTAGTATCTCTTATATTAGTCTTACTACCTAGTCTCTAACTACTAGTATAGATAAAAACAAAATAACTATTATATTAATTTATATTAATAATTTAGCTTAATACTTATTATAGCCTTACTAATAGAACTAGCTTTATAAAAGCTTTATCTTTAAACTCTTTATAAAGAAAATTATCTTTATCTTAAAGAAACTTAATCTTATCTTAAAGAAGTATAAGTTCTATAGTCTTCTCTACTACTAATCTAATACTTACTTACTAAGAAACTCTCTTTACTTAAAGTAATTTCTATAATATTAATAGCTTAGAGATAGTACTTTAGCTATCTACTATTTTATAATCTAGTTAATATAATAGTAGATCTATAGAATTAAATCTTTCTAGCCTATACTCTATAATAAAGTTAAAATATAATAGCTTTTCTATCTATCTTACTTATCTTATATTTAGATCTTTAGTAGTTATAAAATACTTTAGGTTATTATAGTTAGTTCTTATAAGTACTATATACTAACTACCTTTAAAATAATAATAGAAATACTTAAATCCTTCTATAATTACTAGTAATTTAATATTATAAGTCTTATAGTTTCTTTTAGTATCTCTTAGTTTTCTTAAGTAAAATATAATAGAGTATAGATAATAATTTATCTTTACTTTATTAGAAATAAACTATAATAGTAATATAGTAATAGTATAGCTAGAGATATTAGTCTCTATAATAATTTATAGATTAGGATTATAATAGTATAATAGTAGTACTTAGATAAATAAGTCTTTAATATACTTAAAAGTAAACTCCTACTCCTTATCCTAATAAAACTTTATACTATCTTCTTTAAGCTAGTTAGTAAGGAGAAAGACTATTCTAAAGTAGTTTATAATAAAATAGTAATAGAAATTTATAAATCTAAGGAATATTATAAGCTCTTTTAGATTCTATAGTATAGATTAGTCTCTAACTAATACTATCCTATTACTCTCTATTAAAATATCTTTAGTATTAATAATAAACTTAAGGAATAATATCTTATTAGTTTTAAACTTATACTTTAATAGTTTATAGAATAAGCTATACTAGTAAAGTTACTATAGTATTATTTTAATATACTTTTTATACTCTTTCTTATTCTATAAGAATATAAGAATATTATCTAAGTAGATAATATAAAACTTATTAAGTAGTCTACTTAATATCTTATTAATATAGACTTAGAAAGTTACTAGGGTATTAACTAATCTAAATAGTATAATAGTATATTTAAAGTAGCTATAGTATATTTAGAATATAGTCTTCTACTTATTATCTTTATAAATTTAAATATAATAATATATATCCTTTAAATTAAGCTTAGTAAAAACCTTAGCTCCTAAAAGTCTATTAAAGGTCTTACTAATAAGTAGTAGAGGATACTAATTCTTCTTAGTAATTTTATTTAAACCTCTATAATTAATATATAGTTAAAGGTCTCTATTCTTCTTTAGGATAAACAGAATTAGAGCTCTTACTAAGCTAATAGATTAATAGATTCTTCCTATTATTAGTACTTTACCTAAGTACTATTATAAAGCTTTAAGCTCTCTAGCTAATAAATTATATAGTAAGCTATATAGTAGTTCCTTATTACTAGTATCTATAGTATAGATATAATCTAATAGAGAGAGTAGCTATACTACCTTTACCTTATTAAAGACTTCTATATAGTCTAATAGCTAATCTAAAACTTTTAGATAGTCTTTACTGGTTATTATATTAACTTAGAGGGTAAGTATCTTATTACTTCTAACTCCTAATACTATAATAGTATAGATTCTCTAGTTATTATCCTATACTATACTCTCTAGCTTCTTAGGGGAAATAACTTTAATATTACTAGTATCTATACTATACTACTAGGTAAGCTTAAAATTATTTCTTAATTCTTAACCTTCTATAGACCTAGTATTTTACTTATCCTTTATAGGATCTTTAGATACCTTATCTATAGAAATTATAAAGCTACTAAGTAATTCCTTATTAGGATAGCTTTAGTATTTTAAGTAAAAAGAAATTATAAGGTCTATATCTTTTAACTATAGATACTCTAGTATAAGAGGAAATTTATTACCTTTAATAATATAAAATTAATACTCCTAGTATTTTATATATTTTAGGCTATTAGTTACCTCTACTACTTCTTAGTAGATACTAAAGGTTATTATCTTATAGCTATTATAGTCCTTAATAGTATATAGTAGAATATATATAATTTCCTATTAGAGTTCTTTTATAAATATAGAGGATATATAGTTTATTTCTACTTCTAAGTTAACTAATACTAAAACTTTTTATATAGTCTAGTCTATAGCTATTAATATAATAGTAACTATTATTTACTTATATCTATCTTTAAGTACTCCTAAGGCTTAGATATAATTCCCTAGGAGCTACTATTTTTTAGTATATTACTTAGATAATTATTTATATAATAGTCTTTCTTATAGTATTTAAAATATTTAATATCTAATAATTCTCTAGGTCTTCTTTAGCTATTATCTATCTTCTTTATACTATTACTTTATCTTTACTTATAGTAGAACCTAGTACCTAGGGAGATATAATTTAGATTACTTTATCCTTATTAGATTAAGTTATAACTATTACTTAATATATTATAATAGTCTCCTAATAATAACTATCTATTATTATTATAGGCTCCTTTCTTAATAAGTATCCTCTTAATATATTTAGCTATTTACTATATAGCTTTATATCTAGTAATAGAGATTAGCTATATAGTAATAATATCCTAGATAGACTTTTATAGCCCTAGATATAAGGTATTAGCTTTCTTGCTATCTATAAGATCTTTAATATATAGTGCTAACTTCTTAAGGTATCTAATAAACTCCTAAATAGATTATCTATAACCTTATCTTATATCTCTCTATTCTTAGAGTTTCTTGATATATTAATTAACTAGATTAGAGATAAAGTTCTCTATAAATACTCTAAAGTCCTCTTACTTAGGATAAGTACTTTTAGGTAGAGTCTTTTTATACTCTATCTATTAATTTATTAGTTTACTCTTATATAGTAAAAGTATATATAGAACTCTTAATATATCTATAGTAAACTATATTAGGTCTCTCTTAAAGTTTACTTTATAGTAAGATATAAATTCTTTAAACTCTCTAAGGTTCTTACCTTTATACTTCTTAGGGTGTATAAGGGTTTTCTTAATTACTACCTTATTAATAAGTACTAACTAAGTAGTCTTATCTAGTATAACTATATATATTAATATTACTATAATAGTTTAAGAAAGAGGTTAGACTAGTATTTCTCTTAATTAAGCTATTTATTATTAAATAGTTTTAAGCTTAGTTTAGGTTTACTTAAGACAGAGGCTATGCCTTTACTCTTCTTTAAGATACTATTCCTCTTACTAGGCTTCAGTAAGCTCTTACTTAATTAGGGTAAAGGGGTCTTCTTTAATAGTTTAGGTATTTAGATTCTCTCTAAGAGTAAAGTTACTTAGAGGGTTTAAGGGATCTTTACTAGGTATTAACAAGGTATCATTGTTCTCTGTATTAAGGGTAGATTATCCCTAAGTTCTTAGATAATATATTGTCCTAATAATATAGTAACTATCTCCTTTTTAGGCTAAGAGATTAGAATATAATAGGTTATATAGATAGGTACTACAAAGTAGGATAATATATATCATTTAGAATACAAACTAATCTCTAGAGAACCTTGTTCTCCTCTCTGGGTCCTTTACTATTTATCCTCTCTCCTAACATCTGCTAGTCTGAAACCTCTCTGTGTACGGAGAGACACTAATATCTTGTCCCTGCATATTGGGCTTAGGACTCTGTTTCACTGACGTCGCAGAAGTGGTGTTCTGACCCCGAAGCTTGGCATCTGGGCCGTTACATTAAAACCCTTCTTGACCCCCCTTTTCCTGACCACTTTGTAACTGCCACAGAGAGCTACTACCATTATAATATATTTGGCTAGCTAGTTCATTGCTTCCTCTATCATTTCCACCCGGTTTGCTAATCTCTATCCCTCTTTCAAGCTCTAACCCAAGCCGGTGAACGCCCTATATATAGTAACACTGTCATTTTCCCTGTTAGTAAGTCTAACTTCAGTATTTGTGTTGATTTCAGACATACATTGTTGGCCACCCACTTCACTCATCATGGTAGGAAGTCTACCAGTGAGGACATTATGGCCCACTTATATAGTTTCCAACTTCTTGTGATTCTGTGAATAGGCAAATTGCTTGCTGCCAAGCCAGTTTGTTCATGCAATGCTACGCTTTAGTAAAAGGGAGGGTCTTCCATCATACTAGTAGCCAATGAGTAGGGCCATTTGACATGCACAGGCCAGGAAGTAGGGACACACCACTATTTGAAGGGCGTGGCTTCAATTAAAGCTGAAAATGCATGTGTAACAACTAACATGGCTGAACAACTGTATCCCCCAGCAGCATCTGCCTAGCTTAGCTTATGCAATGCTAACAGTCATCCCCACAGTGTGGACACCGCTCCACAAATGAGATTCGACCACGTTGGTGTTATGCCCATAACGTAGAGTGGTACAGGCTAACAATTCCTAGACTCAAATACAGTATCACGCCACTTACAGGGCTCTCTTCCAGCTCGCAGGTCTCGAGAAACCCACATTAGCAGTTTCCTGGTATCTATCATTATTGGGGGCCAAATGGGGTTGGTGTTGAGGGGATTTGGGTGCCAGTTTTTTGTGGTGGGGTGTTTTGGGTGGGGGGGTCTGTGGGGCTATAGAACTAACATCTGGCACCTACTTATTGGACACCCCACCTTATTGGACACTCCTGCCCTGTCGACAGTGGTTGCTCCTTCCCCTACAACAGCGTCATTTTGATAGTATAGCCTCTAATCTCTGAGATATCAATTCTATGTAAGTGTAGCAGAACTTGGTGGAAGTTTCCTGGTATCAATGGAAGCAGTAAAGAGTTAACGGTTAATTTGTGTGTGAGGTCCAAGCCCAGGATGTGGTAATAGGCCCATAAACTCCGGTGCGGAGATAGGGGATACACAAACCAAGAGTGCAGAGATAGACACACAAACTCTGGTGTGTATGGTGGCCCATTACAGAGAACTGTCAAGGGCTGTGTGTAACAGCCCAGATGCCAAGTCTCAGAGTCAGAACATCAGCTCTGTGATGTCAGGGAAACAGAATCCTCCTCCCAACATTAGGCTAAATCTGCTGCCTATAATGATAGGGTACTAAAATACCACTAGTTTCGCTGTCACCAGTGTAGTGAATTTGAGAGTACTAGTGAGTATGCTCAAGGGTTGGCTGTTGGGTTGGAATTGATTGCATGGCGGGCTCAGTATCTAGAGAAGGACTTAGAGGTTGTCAGAGACTGGCTGGAAGCGAGAGGATTCGCTCCAGATCGTGATCAATGCCATGACTGGGTCTCCTGTGCAGACATATATACTTGAATCTTGGTCTAGGAATGGCAAGTTTCCCCCTCTTTTTGGAGGTAATGGGGCCCTCCAGCCTACTGGCGTTCCGGGCCTGACAATTCGCTTCAAATCTTGATTAGATGCTCTAAAACTGAAATCAATAAAGGAGGTCCTCAATCAGAGTTTCTCGGCCCCATAAGTTCAAAACCTTTAATCTGTGAATCATATTCTCGCTCTCTTCACCCTAGATGTTGACCTTGTTCGGCCCATGGACGAGTTGACGAGTCGTGATACTCACTTCCCCAAATGGAGTGAGAAACATCGTAGGTCTAGTCCTTTCCTGGTGGAAGTACGCGGCTAACAAACAAACCAGAAATCCACATGCCGTTGGCAACACCCTAACTCTGCGACTCGAAGATCCCAGCAAAGTAGATGCACACCTCATCCAAATCCCCAGCAAGTTCACATTATCTTGCGTTGTCGTGGTTCGATTGAATCAGCCTCGACTACGTGGTCATTTCCCCCTCAAGCACTATGATCGAATTCACGCCTCCCCACTCCGAGAGGAGGTAGAACAGCCTTGGACTGCTGAGATTGAGTTGGCTTATCAAGGTTTTGTCGCTAGTGGCCAGGCGGTCCGTTTTTGTTTTTTTTTAGAATTGCGCGTCCGAAGTCAAGAAGGACGAGTACTGGGCCTACGACCAATATGATGGATGGAGCAAAGCTGAACGTGAAACCTATTTCCAGTACATTTGTTAGCGGATCTACAAAACCGAAAGAGAAGCGTACCGCCTCTTATACGATCTGCAAGGCACTCATATTCCCAACATTCGCCGTGACAATAGGTACTATATTGTAGAGTAATATATATCATTTGGGATACAAACTAATCTCTGGAGAACCTTGTTCTCCTCTCTAGATCTATTACTATTTATCCTTTCTCCCAATATCTGCTGGTCCGAAACCTCTGGGCCGTTACAATACCTAAGTCTAGTCGGAAAATCCTAAAGGGCAACATCTTGATTCCTAGTCTTGGCGACCAGGCTGTTACAATGTCTCCCATTAGCTGCACTGGCAATGGATGTGTGTATTCTAGGGGGCTTGATCAACGACATGTGTTGGGAATACGACCCTTGTAGTCTGTTCTGTTACAGCGCTTCCTCCCAAGCCTTTGCCTTGACTTGTAGTGTCCTGGCATACAATATTCCACTCTGTGGCGCAGACACGCTATAGGCTGTGTACAGTATACTAAGCATTCGCTGGATACATTGTATGAATACAATACAGAACAAAGTCTAATTATGCTGATGTTATCTTTTTCTGCCTGGGTATGTCAAAGAGCACGCCAATAATCTCATCGAGCATCGTAAACGCTAAGTGCTGATTCAGCCTCGTATTATTCATCGCTGCCGTGATCTTTCTCGCTGCAGCTTTGGAATTGCTTCTGCCCACTACATTCGCTGCAAGGTCGGGCAGCAGTGTGGCAAGCACAATACCGGCCTCCTTCTTTGTCCTTGTCTTAGCAGCAGCTGTCCTAGGGACCAATTGCCGCCTGACACCGCCACCTGGCCAGATGGCATCTTTCATGTTGTCAATGTATCGGAGCAATGAGTCTTCTTGCATAAAAGCCTTGACGAGCTCACGGACTTTGCGCTCGATTGTGCCGCCGAGAAGTTGGTGGAGGACGACAACAACGGCTCGGCCTCGTAGCCAGTTGTTGCCTCTGTTGAGTTCAAAGATCTCGAGAAAGATATCGCAGATTGGTTTCACAAATGGCTCCAGCTCCTTGTCTTCGAATGCTCTAAGTTCTGCCTCTGCTTCGGCAACAGAACCGGGCTCGATTGTTATCACATCATCTTGTGTCGTGCCGAGCTGGCCAGTCGCTGCAGTGATGAGATTCTGACCTGCTGCCGAGAGCTGATCCAGCACAGATGCATTGCCCAAAAACTCATCCATCCCATCAGAGACGGAATTGTAGATTCTTGTAACAATGTCCTGTGTGTCAGATGCCGAACTTTCTCCATCATGGATGATAGCCTGCTGCGAAAGGAAGGCTCGTAACTCGCGACTACGGCAGACGTCTGGGATGCGCAGGAGCTGCTGAAGGTAGGTCTGAAGGGCGGCTCGGCGGGTTTGCAACAATTGCTTTTGAAGTTTCATAACCATATGTCGGCGAGGGAAGTCAAGATTCCTGGTAGACGGATAACGGCGGCGCAAGCGCTGCTGGAGTTCGTGAAACTCGCTGTACCGGCGAGCGATTGCCCAAGTTGCTGCAGGCATCTGATCCCCAGCTTTCCTCTGGACTTCAATGACATACAAGGCAAACTCACGGCCATCATCCTCTCGACCGACCACAACAGACTTGATGCGAATACTTGATCTACCATACAAGCTGTTGTCGCTCTCCTGGACGATGTACTGCTGCCTCTGCAATTCCTTTCTTCGGATCTCTCTCTGTAGACTGGCCTTGGATTTGCCAAGGATACGCAATTCTGCGAGGTTGTTTGTCAGCTCAGCTTTACGAGTGAGCGCCTCTACAACTCCTTCCTGAGCCACAAGGCGTTCGATGTCTGTACTAAGTGCTGTGATAGCCTCGGTCAGGCCCAAATCACCAGGGGCAGCTTCATGAATTTCATATTCTCCTATGTCTTTGTTTTCGGTATCTTCGTCAGCGTACTCATCCTCGATGAATTTCTCTTGGTCCGGGAACAGGTCATTATCGGAGAAGACACCTATGCGCGAAGCAGTGTTGACAAGCCCTAATGTTGCAAGACTGGGTTTGGCTTTTGTCTGTGGATTAGCATCCATCCGAGGCATTTCAAGAGAGCTTCTTGAGGAATCGATGTCGCGCAAGGATCGTTGGATTGAATGTGGAGATCCGACAGGAATGTCGGGCTGCTCTTCAACTGCTTCTGCATCTCCAGTATCCTTCATGATATTGTTCATTGCCGCTTCCATGTTCTCAATAACCTGCTTCTCGTCCGCAGTTGCACCGTTCAGCGAATCATGGCCAATACTATATGACGAGTTAGCCAACGCATCGGTGTCATACCCGTCATCAAAGAGAGGTGTTGAATGTTCGCTGTCTCTAGGGCCCGAAATAATATCATCGTCAAAAAGCTTTCCAGAGCTCATGGATTTGATATCGGTCGAAGAAAGTGCTGCTCTTCTCAAGTCTTTGCTTTTAGCCAGAGATTGAGAGCTAGAGCGATTCGGTGGAAGAGCGAGAGGGGGTGCGTGCTGTCTCACAGGGGAAGAGGCTCTGAGCGGCTCCTCGAACAGCGTTGAGACGTGGCTGTTCGATCTGGCTTCGTCTGTGGCAAGGAACTTATAGTACAGATCCGACTTCTTGAAATTCGGGAAGTGCTGACTTTGCAACTCTTCCAGGACGGCAGATTGGGCCGAGAGGATGGCAGTCCTCGCTGCTTGATATTGAGTTTGGGTAGCTTTGCGACCAGCCAACAAAAATGCTCGGATTGTGTCCTTTGACTCTTGTGGGACGTTGAGCTCTGGTTTCGACATGTACGTCTCGCTGATCTGAGCTATGTCTATGCGATCTGTATCGGTCCATGTGGTGTTGCCCGAAGGCAGGATCGCATCATCGCCGAAATCATCTTCCAGCGGGTTTCGGAAGCCGTCTACAACGACCCAGAACTGAACGAGCGACATGCGCTTCTGTCTGTCCATGTACTCCATGAAATACGACAGTCCAGAAGCGGTATGCATAATTTCGACGAGACTCAGCTCTCGCTGTTTCGGAGTGGATACGCCATTGCGATACTGCTCTGGGTGGGGTTGATTACCAGACAAGGCGGCGTTACTGGCTGACGTGAGCTTTGCGATCTTCTGATCGAGGACTCGCTTGCCCATCTCGAGTCGTCGCAGGTAGATCGGATCTTGATTATCCACCATACTCTCCTTCTTGAGCTGGCTGGCGACCTGACTGCGAAATCTCCGGGCATCAGAAAGATTCTTGGTTTTCCGAATGGCTCTCACAAAACGCTCAAAAGCACGCTCGCTGTCGTTTGCTGATAGACGCGGAAATTCCTGCTCAGGGCGAGTCTTGGCCGCAGGGGAAGTATGCTCGTCCAGTGCTGCTCTCATGCGGCGGACTGTTTTGCGATCTTGGAGCGCTGTTCGTCCATAAGCCTCGACGATTTGATTCCAAGTGTCGGGGTCTTTGAGCATCTGCATGAGCGGGAAGAGGATGGCACACGCTACGATCTCCTTGACCAACACCAAGACGGCTCTGCTCCGGATGATGTCGTCGGAGACGACCTCTGGGAGGATCCTGGCCACAATCTTCCGTAGATGACCCTGCTCGATTGACTTGGTATTTGAGAAAGCCAGCGATGCAGCTGGATGGAGTTTTCCATCTCTGTACTTAGCAGCAATGGCAAGATCCAGCTCTTCTGAATCTGTGATGTTCAGGCCAGCAGCTCTACCCTTGACCAACCTCTCTGCCTGATCATAGTCACGAAGATGATTGGTAATAAGAGGAACGAGCTTGGTGACAACGACATTGACTATATCCTCATTCAAGAGTCGATCTCGGATCTGTATGAGTGCACTTCTTGTGTTCTTGTCCACCTCGTTGACAAAGAGCGGCGACGTCGTTATGTTCTGGTACCATGAGGATATGAAGTCGCGCAGGGAGAGAGCAATGATGGAATCAAGGGCTTTGGAGACAACAAAGGACTGGTCGTAGAGCTCGACAGGCTGATAGTCGAAGGCCGCATCGATCCGGGCAATCTCGGAGTCCCATGCTTGAGGAGCCAAGAACGCAGGATGTGATGGCGGTGCGGATTCGGAACAGAGCGAGTTCGTTCGGGGTCGCGACACACTAGTGATGGCGTGGAGGAAGAGCGCAGTCGCTGTAAGCGCTCCCCCAACGAAGGCGTATCCGATGAAACGGAGGACAGGGAGGCCTTGGACTACAAGACCCCATCCCACAAAGGCAGCAAAGGCTCCAAGCAGGGCATGTTGATGCTGCAAGACCATGTTCCCATCATCTTCTCTTGTCTGTCTTGTTAGATTTCAAAGATATCCCAGCCCAGTGTGGGCTGGTTATTTCTGGAGGTGACATCTTCTAGAAGGTGATTCTGTGGCTGGATTGAGAATATATGCACGTGCACACGTGATACCGAATCCACCGCGGCTACATGCGCTGCCAACTTAAGCTTAAAACTGTCGTGAAGTGGATAACTCGGGCAGGCAGTTGAAGAGGTCTGAGAAGTGTTTTTTATATGTATATATGCAAGACCCTTTGTGTCCTTAGTACTCTGGTATCCTATGTTTGTGCCAGACATACACCTTTGTTGTGGTAATACCACCGAAAGGCATCCCACACCCCATATAAATGCGCCAGTGCAGCCAGGACAACCAGCACATGGAAAATCTGATGCGAGGAACACCAGATGTCAAACTGGCCTGGCCAAATTGACTCTGGTACTCTGGTCAGGTAAAAAAATGCGCCTAGTCCGTAGATAGCACCTTCGAGCAAATAATACGGCATTCCTGACCTGATCCACATCTCATTCCACCCGTACAAGATCAAGCCATGTGCAATGGGCACAAAGCCAGACAGTCCAGTAAGGATGAAGGCCCAGGTACGGAGAGCGCGGAACTTCAAACCTTGGAAATGTGGGTTGAGCACGAAATTGGCGGCCGTTGCAGAGAAGATGATGATCATGCCCCAGTAGATTGTACGATAGGTGGACTCGCAGTAGAAACCAACGTAAATGCCGCTGAAGAAGGAGCCGAGGATAAGAGATAGGATCCCGACATAGTCTAGGCGCAACCATAGATTACTGACCCATTCGCTGTGGCACATCAGCGTGTGGTAGAGGGAAGAAAGAGTAAGAGTCACGATAGCACAGAAGATGTTGACCGCGAAGACAACTCGATCGATCATGCTCGCCTCAGGGTAGTACAGATGGATGGCGAATTGCAAGAGGAATATGCCAAATGTGAAGCCAAATGCCGGGACGAGATGCGTCCAGATGTTGACGGTTTCATTGTGGATCGCCAACATGGATTTAAAGCAGGCCGAAGACGAATGGTAGATGGACCGGTAGCCAGACCTGATCAAGGGCGCATCTTGGTACCATTCTGGGAGAAGTTCCCAGGTCAGAAGACGCGTGGATTCTTGCCGTGGGATGGAGAAGGATCGACGGTGCTGATTGATGACACTGTTCAGCGTCGATTTTGGCTTGCGGTATGTGAGGATGAATGCAGCCATGGTATTCTCCCGTGTGGCGCGCTAGGATATGTTTCGGGTGGCGCTCCAGGATACGGTATACTAAGCCACAAAAGATGTGACCTCTGTGGCAGCCAGAGAGATGTTTATTAATACAGCGGAAACTGCATGAAGGTTGGCGCAAGAAATTTCAACCGAGTCAGTTCATGTATACCATAGGATTTGGTCCACAAACTCGCTGACCTAGATAGCTGCAACCATCCCAACAAAAAAGCCGAGCTTTTGGGCCGACTCTGGTTGATTCATGGTACCTTGCTGATCCCTGCCCGCGACAGAGATCGACCGCAAAGATCTTCCGCCGGGACACAAACAAAAAACAAAATCGCAAAAATCGATCAATGCTGATGATGCTTCCACCCGGAATCGAACCAGGGACCTCATCATTACTAGTGATGCGCTCTACCACTGAGCCATGGAAGCTGTTTTCCTAGCGGCTTGAGGTGTTATCTCAAGATGGCGGCTATTCAGTGATTGTGTGACCGATTGTTGGTGAAATTTTGGGTCCTTTACCTTTTATATTTTAAGCCTATTGTGACTGGCTTTCGGCGCTAACCCATATTACGATACATCTTGCAACACGACGAGCAAATAGACTGGCATATGTGAAATACAGTCAAAGTTATGGATCAATGTATTTGAATTTATCTATTAATACAGTCGCTATCCTCGTTATCACTGGCCAAGAGAGCAAATGGGTTGCTCGAAGTCTGCTGTCCGCCCTGTCCAGCTGAATCGCAGTTGTGAGATATTTTCATCTTCTGCTTCTTATCCAACTTAATATCACTACCTTGTGGTGGGCACTCATGGAGCCATACTTCTGGAAATTGCTGTAGGGTCTTTAGCAACATTTGTCGCACTATTGGCTCTCCCAGAACTCTGACCTGCGATCGCAATTGGACTACATCCAAAAACAACTCCTCAACGGCAGGCATTCCAGCCAGGATCTTTGTCAAGCGCAGCGTATCCAAGTGCACTAAGCAATGGGATTTCCACCGCTGGGTGGTATACTTGGTAATCTGCTGCAGCATTCGGAGTGAGTACAAGATCGCTTGCATGTTGGCCGCGAGGTGCAGGTCAGCCCAGGTGCTGGTTATGCCTCCTTGGTACCCTTGACTCAGACCAAAGAGCGAGTCAAATGCGGCGAGTGAGAGTTGGTTTCCTGAATGGCCTCTCTCCTTTGCGAGGATGGCAGTTGCTACCATCCACCAGTCAATGACGCTACCTGCTCCGGTGTTATGAAATTCCCCCAATGACAACTCCAGTGCCTCCAAGAGGCCCGAGGCTACTGTGGCGGCTTTATCTCTTACAAGGATCTCAACGGTAGTAACCGCGATGCGCTCGCCTCTTCGATAATGCTCTGCAACCTCCACAGCGCCGTCGCAGACTGCTAGCGCAAATAGTGAGTAGGCCAGCTGGCGAATAGTCATTCCATAGGTCCACGATGCATCACGAGAGGGGTCTTCATGAAGCATGGGTAGATACAGATGCGGGAGGGGTGTGGCGTCAAGCATCTGTCCGACAAACTCGGCTGTTCGTGGATCAAGCCCGTTAAGGCTATGAGAGAGACTGAGATCGCATGGGGGGATAGTGTAGAGCTGACAGAAACTCGCGTATTCAAGCTCAGACTTCCCATCCTTGGTAGCGACCCTTGCGCGTTCAAGTATCAAAGCAGTGCTCACAGCAGGATCCTGCACTCGTTCAAAGCCGAGGCGTGTGAGAGAGTTGAGATGCCAGTGTTTGGCTGCGTTCGCCGGGTATAAGACAGATGCTACCAAGTAAGTCCGACTATCTGGAGATTCTCTCTTGGACAGTGAATTCAACCACACGATTCGAGATTCGGGTTGGATGTCGAATAAGGCGAGATCAGAGTCGTTGGTAAGAATGGAAACTCGATCGTGAGCTGCTACTCGCGCACATGCAAAGTCGGCTTCCTCAGGGACCACATTGACTCTCTGAGCCCAATCTGAAGCGAACAAAGATTCAATGGCGCTTGCGACAAGGAATGGTAATGGCGGGGGAGGCGATAACTGTGCAACAATCTGCGGTCCATGCCTCAAAGTCTGTCTCCGATACCGTTCCATCTCCTTTCTTGTTTTCTCAAGCCGTCTTAGGCGGGTTATACGCTTGGTCTCTGGCAAAGCGCCATCAAAAAAGATTGCTTTTCTGCACAACTAGTCAGCCGCCGAGACAGGAAAATGCGTCAATATATACACACATGCGAATACCATGTAGCTCCAACATGAACAAGAACAACTTGACCGCTGCATTGACTTCTCGGTATGCCGGCTGGCATGCGCCGAGGACGTGCGACGCTGAGGCCTGATTGACTCGCAGATTGTCGTAGGAATAATAGACTAACGAGGGTCCGTCGATCACCCAGTGTTCAATAGACTGGTTATCATTATCGAAGGCTGAAGGGGAACCGACCCGACAATACTGCCCGGAGGTTGATAGGGCTTGCATGAGCTTCGGTATGCCCATGTTGATGAGGATTGGGCCGGAAATCAACAACAGATTCAAACAAGGTGGCTTGTAGTAATTACCAATCCAGATGCCCAGATCTATGATTTTGACCTTGCTGCATGTGCTTTCCTCATACAGTGTGTCTGTCCTATTGAGGCTCCATCATAACTTCTCGGTGATATCTATGTCAGAAAATGCAAAGAAAGCAAAAGTGGGGACAGCAGAATGACATTGAAGGAATTGAAGGATGTTGTGAATATGAACCTTTATGTTACACCATTTTCGCACCTTTACTGACAGAAAACTGTGAGACAGATGGCCAAACACAGAGGGAGACTGCTGCAGAGATCTGTCACGTGAAGGGTGGTTTTGCTAGATGCTGTAACCTGGCCCCTGTAACTTTGACAAAATCAGGATAGGAATCCACCCAATCAGAGGCGAAGACACTGACAAGCGAAGCCGATGAAGTCAGCGAGAGATCTGCAAGTGTATGTAACGAAGATAATGGCTCCAAGCCTCGCCAAGCTTCTCCATCTTGAACCTATTCCGGCGTCTTTGTAGCTGTCGTCTATCGTCTCGTTTCATCGTGGGTCGTATAATAGCACATGCTACCTACAAAATGCCCGCAGAAATACGCCGTCATTCTTTCATGCGCATTCAGGCGAAGCCTCCAAGCGCCGAATGCGGAACTACCGCTTCTTGACCTCGGTCGCCCAGCCTTGTATGCCGTCTCCCTTGGTGCCGACCTCGATGTCGACATTGATGTTGTCCATGCCTTTGGTACCTTTCAAGAAGTCGTGGTTACACATGCCGCCGGCATTGGCTCTCCCTTCCGGGGGTAGCTCAAGCATGGGTCTGAGGAAAGTGCTGATTCGTTGTGCCTCCTCGACCGAGAAGTGGTACTTTTCTCTGAGCACGTCGGGTAGGGCCCAATGGCGAAGCCTGTGGATGTTACGAAGTTCGCCCTTCCTGTTGAAGATCTCCTGTGACCACTTGCCAGACAAGCACAAGTTCTTGGGAAAGGGGCCGAGGAGTTCGATAATTTGAGCAATGTGATCGTCGTCCTTGCCGTATTTTGTTCCGGACTGCGGGTCAAAGAGGTAGTCGCCGGTGATGAGTTCAAAGACCTAGCAGAAAGTTGTCAGCGTGAGATCTTGCGGACAATATAGAATTGACGTACCATGCAAGCCATGCTCCAGACGTCAGTGCTCGCTCCCCACTTGGATCCAAGGATGACTTCAGGAGAGCGGTACTGTCGCGTTTGAATGTCATTGGTAAAATGATGGCCCACCCAGCAGGCGTTTCCAAGATCTGCAATCTTGACAGAAATGATCTCACCAAGAGGCAGCTCGTTGCCCTTGGACTGCTTTGACGTCTTGTCCGGGTCGGTGTTCTTCTTCTTGCTATCGAGTGAGACGCCGGCCAGGTCCTTCTCGAGCGGATCAGTGGTCTTCTCCCTGGCCTTCTGGCGTTCCTCTTCTTCCTTCTCTTTGCTCTCCTTGGATTTCAGCTTCAGCTGCTCAATCATTGAGAGACCTTCGGCGTTTGAATGTGTTGTGCTGTCGCTCACAATCTGGTTCAGGCTGCTGGGTCCATGTAGAGTGGCGGTTTTGTCGATGCTGGTGAAACTGGCGTTGAGAGGGCTTGGCAGAGGCTGGGAGCCCGTGATCAGCGTTCTCCGGCGTCGGCGGCCATTTGGGTTGCCGCCCTTGGCGGAATCCTTGTCCTCCTTGACGAAGGCTTTGACGATCTGCTCGACATCGCCGATTTCTATTAGGACATTCTCGGGTTTGAGGTCTGTGTGTATGATGCCGCATTCGCGGTGGAGGTAGTCTAGGCCCAGCAGGACCTGCTTTGTGATCTGCTTGACGAGGGGCATGGGAATGCCGCGATGGTTCCACCTCTTGATCAGGCCCAGAAGGTTCTCGCCCAGGACTTCAAAGACCATGCACACGTGGAGGCCATTGGGACCCTTGTGCTCAAAGCTGTCGAGGAGGCTGACGACATATCGGTGGCCGGGATGGTTGGGATTGGCTTGGACGACGCGGCTGAGAAGCTTGATCTCATCGAGCGCAGTTTCGGTGTAGTGTGCGGCGGAGCGCACGACCTTGAGCGCGACGTGCTTGCCCGTGGTGATGTCTCTGGACAGCCAGACAGTGGAGAAATGGCCCCATCCGAGCTTGCGGATGACGACATATTTGCCGTTGTTGTAGGTCTCGCCAACGTGAACAGGGTGGTAGCCGCCCTTGCAGTAGTCTTCTGAGTCTTCTTCGTCCGCCGTCGTCTCGGCCGGGTCGTCTTCGGAGGCGGAGGATGGAGACCTGCTGGGTTGTGAGTGGTGAGCGCGCTGTTTGTCATGAGGCAGAGGGGTCATGGTGCTGCGGATCGGGCATCAGCGACGGGGAAAAGAAAGCGTGGCGCGAAAGGGCGGCGATGGTGGTGGCGGCGATGGTGGTGGTGGTGATGATGATGATGATGATGGTGGTGGTGGTGGCAGATAGCGCAGGATTGGAATGACGAGGCGGATTCGTTAGGATGGCAAAAGGTGAAACAGACTGCGTACTTACTCTGGGTCGGCCGCGGCGGGGCTCTCGTTCAGGCTGGAGCCGGACTGGTCGGAGGTGATGATGGGCTTGAGGTTGTCACCTTTCCGCCGCTTCTTCTGGCTGTTGTTGTTGTTGTTGTTGTTGTTGTTGTTGTTACTGTTGTTGTTGTTGTTATTGTTGCTGGCTGCGGCTGCAGCCGAGGCGGAGTTGTTGCTGCTGCCGTTGGCGGCTACTGCGGCCGTGGTCGCGACTTTCTTGGCCTGGGAGGCGACGGCTTTCTTGATGTCGGCGCCATTCATCATCGCGAAGGCGGCGGCGTGGGTGGCTATCAACGGGCTGGATGATGGAGGCGAGAAGGGTTGCCCCTGGGCCAAGGATCCCGGTGGAGGAGGAATGGTGTCGTTTGGTAGGGCTTTGCGCCAGTGCGACTGCAGATGGATCTGCAGTGACTGCGCCGCACGCTCACGCTCGGAGATGTCGGTGAAAGAATGAGAGCGCCCGGGGGGCAGGCTCCGCAGGTGCCAGGGGCTGGTGGTTCAGGCTGGCCCCTCTGGAATTACGAATGGCGCCGTTGCGACGACCCTCGGGGCTATCGATAGCTGCCAAAGGCTTGGTGGGATGTCCAGTAGGGTAGGTAGCTGGTTAAACGGGCCTGGGGGAGCGGCTGAGGTGGCTTGGGTCCTGGTGGTGGGCGCGCTTGTGCAGCAGCAGGCTTGCGATGATTCGCCGGAGCCCGGTCCACAGTGTCCCAAGCGTAGCACGGGGCGAGGTCGTGTCACACACTAGCCACGGGTGGCGAGCTGGCGGGGGGGGGTGGGGTGAAGCAAGAGCAGCAGCAGCAGCAGCAACAACAACACCAACAGCAAGACAGATGCAGTATCAACAAGAGCAACAGCAAACGGTCGTAGCAACGGACCGATGGACCGAGAGACTGACGAAGTGACTGACGACCAAGCCAGACGTAGTATCAACTGTAGCTTTGGCCACGGGCGGAGCGAAGCCCACTTCTTACAAGTTAAAGCCGCGGGCGCTCGATGCTTCGGGCCCAGTCGACTCAGACAGAGTCTCAGACCGTAGAGCGACGACTGAGTCTCAGACCGTAGAGCGACGACTGCAGGGATTGAGAGCGTTGGCCGCACACACAGGGCCACGAGAGGCAGACACACTTGACAATGGCGATGGCGACAGCGACAACAGAGGTAAAGCAAGCCAGAGAGCGGAGCCCGAGTCGCCTACGGGCCATACCGGCCGCCCGTCCCAGCACATCCACCGCCTGTCCCAGCACATCCACCGCCCGTCCCAGCACACCCACCGCCCCTCTCTGCCACCAATTGCGAGGGCCGCAAAGGGTAATTTGGCCTGGGGGAATTTCTAACCCCGAGCCACTTAATACTGATGCCAGAGCAATAATTACCTTGTTTCGGGGGACCAATCTAACTAGTTAATTAGTTAAGCTGCAGCAGAAAAGTTGGAGGCAAACTTAAGTTTGGAAATAAAATGCCTGAGATTAACCCACTTGAAATAATTAACGGATATTACAGTAGTGACTTTGTAAGAACTGATGAATCACGCCTCGGCCCTGTCTCGTCTTCGTCTTCGTCTTCGTCTTCGTGCACACGCAGTCCCAGGTGGTGTGTCAGGTGGCCTGCTTCTTGTGACAGAAAAACAAAAAAGAGGCCAGTCTCGCTCTCGCTCCCCATGGACTGGTTCTCATCTATTTTGTCGCTGTCATCCCCCGACTCACCGTTTGCACCGCCTTCCTTCCTGTACGCGTTGCTGCACCACCCGCTGGCGACGGCCATCACCTTCCTCCACTACCTGTTGCTCTACCTCCGCGGGCCGGCGTACAAGCCGCCGGCCTTCAGCAAAACCCGCCCGGCCATTCGCGTGGTATGCATTGCCGACACGCACACCAAAATCCCGTCGACGCCGCTGCCCAAGGGCGATCTGCTCATCCACTGCGGCGACCTCACCAAACAGGGCACGCGGGCCGAGATCCAGCAGACGCTGGACTGGCTGAAGACGCTGCAGAAGCCGTGGCCGGGCAGCAGCGACGGCTTCCGCCACATCGTGGTGATTGCGGGCAACCACGACTCGTACTTTGACGAGCGGTCGCGATCGAGCTACGACACGGCGCAGAAGCGGAAGCTGGACTTTGGCAGCATCCACTACCTACAGCACTCGTCCATCACACTGCCCTTTCCTGGCGACCCCATCCGCAGGCTGAAGGTGTACGGCGCGCCGCAGATTCCGCAGTGCGGCGGCAAGGAGTTTGCCTTTCAGTACCCTCGCGGCGTCGATGCGTGGTCCAAGACGATCCCGGATGATGTGGATGTGCTCGTAACCCATAGTCCACCCAAGTGGCATCTGGATCTCGCCCAGGCCGGCGGCCTGGGCTGTGAGCACGAACTGAAGGAGGTGTGGCGGGTCAAGCCGACGCTGCACGTCTTTGGCCATGTGCATTCAGGATATGGCCGTGAGCAGGTCTGGTGGGACCAGAGCCAACGAGCATTTGAGGAGGCCCGAGCACTCGCGTACGGTGGCAAAGCACTTGGTGCGTACAGCCACCCACTGCTCCTGGAACTGCTCAATGCCCAGCTCTGGCTCAAGGGCGCCCAGGTCATCTACGAGGATGTGCGTGGCCTTCTCTGGAACAGAGTTTGGGGCGGCGCGAGGCAAGGCGGCATCATGATTAACGCTGCCTTGGCCTATCAGACCACCAATGTGCTGCGGAACAAACCCCAGGCCGTAGAGCTGTAGAAGAAACTCTTGTACATGGCTCCTAGCCAAGCCTGCCGAACCCCATCCCACAATACCACACCCAACAACTCCTGACCCTTCCCGCCGGGCGTGTCGGGAAAAGATACCTAAGCAGACGGGCACTGCGCTAAATACCAACACATGCAAGTGTCTCTCTCTGTCTCCTCAATCACATGTCCTCCCTGAACGCACTCTTCCTCGTGCCCGTCAGACTGGCCGGCTCGCCACCACTACCGCCACTGCCACCACTGCCAGTCGTGCCAATGCTGACTTGCCCGCGTGTATGGCCGCTCTCGTGCGGCCGTGGACTGACGCTGCGCAGGCTCTCAGCCTCATTGTGGTCGTCAAACGGATCCAGGCCCAAGCGCCCTCTGCCGTCGCCGCCGACGTAGTCAGTTGAACTGCCGTACGGCTCGGCATGCAGCCCCGCGGGCGCCGGGTGCGCAATACCGATCTCCTGCTCATCGTAGCCGCCGTAGCGGTACGAGTCTGCTTCATCGCCGCCAACACCTATGTCCCAGGCGTCGTCTTCGAGGCCGCGACCGCGACCACCGTGCGCGCCACCTGCCGATCTATACCCCCGGCCTTGGCCGCCGACGGCATCGCCCGATGTCTCTTCGTAGGCGCCGCGCGCCGTGCGTCGGTTGCGCAGCTTGTCAATTTGGTCGCGGATCCATTCGAGCGGGCCTAGGGAGCGTGGGGTGGGGTAGTTGCTGGACGAGCCCGCGGGCTTGACGAAGGGGACGTAGGTACGCCACGATCGCAGAGATGGCAGTGGCAGGCCTTGTTTGCGGTGCGAGTAGAAGGAGTAGCCCAGCCAGCCGATAATAGCGAAGACAAGGAGGAGGAATAGGAGGAAGAAGAAGAGGCCTGGAAGCAGTTAATCAGAGGCACAAAAAGCCGGTTGGCGCCTGGTTGGTGGAGGTGGTGATAGTGGGCAGATGAACAAGCTTACCCCAGCCGTGCATAATGGCGGTGGTTATGTGATACTAGCAAGAACTAGGAGCACCTTTTAGACTGACAGGAGTGTGTTTGTCAGAAAGTCAAAGCCAGCCGCTTGTCCAGTCTTTCGCCGATTTCTGACAGAGATGAAGGCGTGTCTGGCTGGTTACGTGCAGTGGAGTTGCTGGCTAGAATGGCGACGACATTCTTACACACACTCAGAAGGAAGTGAAACAGAAGAGAAGAAGCCTTGGAGAAGAGTACATAGAGAGAAGAGAGCAAGAACTTGTTCAGCACTTGACAGAATCAGAATGAGATGGCGGGCTCATTGATGGGGGTGGGTATTTGAGGCACCCCATGCATTGCCCTGCCTGCCGAAAAGGTCTAATAATAAGCCAGCGGATTTCGCCTTGGCACCATCCTTAGCGCAGCAGCAGCTAGCCTCGTTAGTGGGCGGCACCTCGGCCAGCTGTATACGGCAACGGCCCTGGCTCGGGCTCCGCCTCCGCGCGGCGCACCCCGAGGCCGGCCTTGGCAAGCCCGTGGCGGCAGTGGCGGCAGTGGCGGCAGTGCCGTGCGCCCGCAGATCTTGGGTCTCCTCGGAAGATCCATCACTGCCCTCCTCTGCCTTGGCTTTGGCCGCTGTGGCTTGAGTCTGCCACGTAGTGCGTCTCCCGTGTGCGTGGTATCGGTATCGGTGTCGGTATCGGTATCGGTGTCGGTATCGGTATCGACATTGATCATCCTTGTTGGCCGCAGTCTCGCCAGCGCGTATTCTGCCACTGCCCATCACTCCCCACCCACCATGACGTCCTCTGACGAGGAGCCCACCCTCTCCATTCCCTCGCTAGTCCTGGTCGGCATCCTCATCTTCTTCACCTACCAGTACTTCTTTACTTCCCGCTCCTCTTCATCGTCATCAGGCCCCGACAATGGCCTCCGTTTTACCGCCGCTCAGGTCGAACAGGTATCCTCCGTCTTTCCCCATCTGAGCCGGAGAGACATTATGTGGGATCTGCAGCGCAACAGAGGCAGTGTGCAGGCGACCACGGAGCGCGTGCTGTCTGGACGGGGCCTGGATCCGGTAAGCTCGGTTCGGCGTGGCCGTATTTGGCATGAAGCTAGCGCCTGGAGACTGATGTGTGCTTTGTTTTACAGGCGCCACCATCTTTCCAGCCACCGATAACATTTGCCTCGGCCTCATCCACGGCCTCTTTGACGGCGACTAGCCGCGCGCAGGCTGTAAGAGTAGAGCCTGACCTAATAACACGCTACAATCTACAGGGCAAGATCAGCTCCAAGGGGAAAGAGAAGGAAGAGGAGCCCGTACACGTCGGCTGGGCGACAAGCAAGGACGAGCGACAGAGAATCCTACAGAAGCGGAGAGATGACATGATCCTGGCTGCACGGAGAAGGATGAAAGAGAAGGACGAAGCAACGGGCGGGCCAGCCGCAGCCACATGATGCTCGTGTCCTGTTGGGACATCTCATTGTTTTGTTTGTTTTGTATGTTCTACAATTGTTCTTTGTCTTATCGTGTCGTGCCGTGTCGTGTCGTGTCGTGTCGTGTCGTGCCCTGCCGTGTCGGGTCGGGTCGTGTCACATCATATCTGCATCCCCATCCTCATCCTCATCCTGGTCGTACTGGCCCCTGTGCTGCTCTTCCTCCTCGCGCTCTCGCCGCGCCTGTTCACGACTGGCCCCGATCTGACGCAGGTTGTCCACCACGCTAGTGATGAATGCTCTTGACTCGGCCAGCTCCATAGCCCCCACGCCATTGAGCCGCACGCCCTCGCCGTCTCCGTTCAGCACATCCACGCCCTTGCGCATCTTGGCCAGCCGCAGCTCGCGTATGTCGCGCAGGAGCCGCCGGATCTCGTCGGACGACGCGAGATCATCGCTCGCTGCGTCGAGCAGCATTTCGGACATTTCGAACCAGTGGTAGGGCAGCGCGTTGGCCGGTGCCTCGGCCGTCGATGCGGCGATAAAGGGCGTAGACACCCGAAACGCCCTTCCGTCGGCATCTGTCTGCTTCTGCGGTGGCACGGATGGCGCAGGCGAGAACGAGTCTTGGAAGTGGTTCGTCTCGATGTTGAGAATCTCCGACAGACTGTCTGGGTTCAGCCAGGGCGGCGGCAAGATGTTGACGCGTTTCTGCCGTTTGAGAAGGATGGCCAGCCAGAGCGGTAGTTGTGTGCGTGCCGGTGGGATCAGTGGCTTGGTTGGACCCTAGAAGAGTGCAAGGCAGAACTCGGTTAGCGGTGAGGTTGTGAATTGGGTGGTTAATGGTGGTGCCGTGTGGCTGTGAGCGCGACGTACTCCGAGTAGGTCGAGTCTGTCGAGTCGCTGGCGAGGTACCGTTGTCACCAATTCCATTTCACACAGGAACGCGACCTCGGCCGGCAGCAGGCCCGGCAGATGGGGGAACGCCATCGTGACTATCCTGCTCTCTGTGCTTGTGTAGTTGGTTGTTGGAAGGGCGCCTTGTGACTCCTAGAGTTTAGAATTGTCGACACGCGATATCCTTTCACAGTCGCGTGTGGAAGATCTCCGCTTAACCAAGTCTTTATTATGGCTTTACCAAGGCCAATCTTGCCGCACTGCTAGGGCCGGCATTTGGCAATAGATTTAACTCGACATTTGCAGAGCAGTTTGGTTATTCTATCATAACTAAAGTTAATTCTATTAATGCTTTGAACAAAGATCCCAGGTCAGCCAGGTAGATAGTTCTCGTCACCAAATATCCCCCCTCCTGTTGAGACTCAGCAAGAACCCCACAGCATTTCACCCAAGCGACATCATAATGGTCAACACGCTTCCCTTTGCTGACATCGAGGTGCCATGCCTAGGCTTCGGCGCCATGGGCCTGAGTTTCGGACTCGGCTCGAACCTAAGTTACGAGGAAGCCGAGCCGGGACTGCTCAAGGCCATCGAGTGAGTTGGGATGCACCTTCTGCGATACCGTAGTAAGAAAGCCATCCATGTACCTTCCATTCACAGCCACTGTCCTCATCTCGACCGACTTTACCGTGCCCCGGAATAGGTCGTCTATGCTCCAATTTATAATGAGAAGCTGCTGGGGAATTTTGTCAGAAAGCACAATGTTCGAAATGTTTTCAGCGGCGGAGGTGGTAGCGCCACCAACGCTGCTTCGCATATCCGAAAATAGACGGAAGGCACTATCCAGAGGCTGGGCTTTATTACCCCAGATCTCTACTATCTCCGCCGTATTAACCCAAGTACAGTTTCTCTGATCATCCATGTACAGGCACGCCTCTCGAAAAATCACTGCCAGTCCTAAACGAGATTCAAAGCCAAGGTAGAGCATTAAGATTTGAGTCAGTCACTGTAGCCACAGGCCCTCCGTTCTTGACAGCATCATACCATACATGGTTTCAAGGTTGCAGGGAGTCAACACGTAATAACACAGGCCATGTAGAAGATGCCTGGGTAGGAGTCAGGCCCTTTCCTTAATGGCCTAATCTCTTTCGTCGCTGATTGGTCGAATGTGGTCAGCCTGGCATCACCCAACCAAGTCCTCCGTCTTTCAAGCTTGTTAAGCTCACAATAGGAGCTTTGGTAAAATGCTGTACTTCACCTCTCTAGAGCCCTTTCGGGTGCTTCTGCTAGGTGCAGTTGTCGCTGCTCATCTCAAGTGGCGAGAGCTCATCAACACCGTTTTACCCGACCCCTATCTCGATGAGGTCTTCCACATTCCACAAGCTCGGGCCTACTGGGACGGGAGGTGGTCGCACTGGGATCCAAAGATCACAACTCCACCAGCCTTATACTATTACTCTTGGGTCATCAACAGGCCAAGGACGTTGCTAGATCCAGACTTTGAGCTAACTACTGGAGACCTTCGGTTTGTGAACTTCATCACCCTCTACATTCTCCTTGTTTCCTTGTACATGTGGAAGAGAATCTCGAAGCAGCAGGCCCGCGACGGTAGTGTCTTACAGAGGGAGTTTGCGATTGTCTCGTCCCCTCTAATCTTCTTCTTCTCCGGCCTTTACTATACCGATCTTTTCTCGGCTCTGACTGTCGTAATCACCTACACATTCTGGTCTGCTAGCACCCGGGCCACTGGGCGTTTGCAAGTCGTCTATCAAGCTCTGCATTTCGTATTCGGAGCCCTCAGTCTGTTGGCAAGGCAGACGAACATTTTTTGGGTTGCAATTTTCCTCGGTGGATTGCAGATTCTACGCACTCTCAAGAATTTCTACCCAAGGCAGATTTATGACCCGCAAATATCAGAAGCATTCTTGGAAGGTAATATCAGTCCTGCGTAAGTGCTCTTAAACTTGACTGACGGCCTCTAGACTTTCCCAATACTGCAACGTCCTTACTGCAACATATCTTTCAAGGCAATGAAGATTTCATCCTTCAGCTCTTCTCCGACCTCTGGCCGTCTATCAGCCTTCTGGCTGCGTTTACTGGCTTTGTCATCGGCAATGGAGGTGTCGTGTTGGGTGACAAATCCAACCACGTGGCAACTGTCCACCTAGCTCAGATGTTGTACTTCTGGCCGGCCGTCGTCTTCTTCTCCTGGCCTGCAGTTCTACCGTCCCTTGTCGGTATCATTACCAGCGCTTCCAGCAAGGTCCAATTACGCGCTCGTTTCCCCCGAACAGCTACCGTACTCTGCCTCCTGGTCATCTTCGCTCTTGTAGTGCGCTTCAACACAGTCATCCATCCTTTCATTCTGGCAGACAATCGACATTATACCTTCTACATCTTCCGAATCCTCCGCCAACCCTTGATCAAATACACCGCGGTTCCAATCTACTTTATCTGTGCATGGCTTTGTATTTCCGCGCTAGGGAAACCAACACATCAAGGCAAGGCACCAAGTGAGGAAGATGTTCAAGTCAGTTGGGTGATCATCTTTCTCATATCCACAGGTCTCTCCTTGGTTACAGCACCCTTGGTCGAACCTCGCTACTTTCTCATTCCCTGGCTTATCTGGAGGATGCATTTACCCGATATTACTGACGACATCTCGCCACAACAGAGACAGAAATCAAACAAGGAAAAGGCTACATCTCCTGGGATTGGCCCCACGTTACGATATCTCGTACAGTATTCGACGTGGATCGAGCTGTTTTGGTACGCCTTCATCAATGCAATTACGTGTTGGATGTTCCTCTACCGTGGCTTCTCTTGGCCGCAGGAACCCGGCAAAGTGCAGCGATTCATGTGGTAGATTTAGACTACCAGCTGGGTGTCAACAGGAATCATCACTGTCAATTTCGCTGCGTGAAAAAAATTGTTCTCGGTGTTCAAAATTTTCGTTTTCCTTACACCTATCTAAAGCCAGCCTACTTCGTTTTTGAACGACAGAACACATGGACATTGGGAAGCACAGAACAGCACATGAGCAAACTGTTACAGTGTGTCTGGCGGGAAGATCTCCAATGCTGGATACAGTATTATTGAGGTTGCGACCGGGATTAGTGTTGGCATGCCCGGGTGCATGGGATGGCATATTCTCGGGAGAAGAGAAAATATGGGGTTTTCAGCCTCTAGGCGAGCTACAAAGAAATGGCTGTCTATGAAAATGGAGTGCCTGGTCGTCTATTTCAGCACGGGAGCATTGGTTACATAGAGGGGCCAGACCCAGGGGAGATAAAAAAGTAACGATCGCGAGACTCCATAATAATGCGCCCAAGTCGTAAATTCTTAATGGTCTATTATTGCGTACTGGCCTTCTATCGCTCTACTGAAATGCATGCAGAGAGGGACTCCGGAGTGATCTGCCTCTCAGCTTTCGTAATGCATCGTACCCTTAATGCAACTCCAGAATTCCTCCACAATCTGCTTCTGGCCGTCCTTGTTCGCTCCTCTCACTGCCAAGTACTTCCTATGGTCCACCGGGATCTCCCACGATCCCGGATTTCCATCCACGATAATCCCACCAGCCTCCACCAAAATCACCCATCCGGCGCAGACATCCCACGGCCAGCACCCACCCTCCCAGTACACATCAATGGTCCCTTCGGCGACGGTGCACAGGTTCAATGCCGCGCTCCCCAATGCCCTCGCACTATGTACCATCGCCCCACCCTCCTCTTTACTTGCTCCCAATCTTTGCCACGTATCACACTTGGTCTTCCAATTGCTGCCACTCCTATCACTTCCCCACTCAATCGCCACCAAGGTGCCATCCAGCCCCTTCAAATCCTCGGGCTCCCTTAACGGTAGCCTCTGTCCCATCTCCCCCATCCCCTCTGACGTCCGCTTGGTTCTGGTATCGTACACATAACTTCCCTTTCCCTGAATCCCTGTATACAGCTTCCCCGTGAACGGGTTATACACAACCCCGACCTTCGGCTCCCTCCCAATCGCAAACCCCAAGCTGATACTCACATACTGCCAGCCGTGCACAAAGTTCGTAGTCCCATCTATCGGGTCCACTACAAACGTGGGCTCGGGCCCAAGTCTCATCCCGGGCTTGTAGGTTTCTTCGCCCAGAAACTTAAACGTCGGGTACTTGACCAGCAGCGTGCTGGATATCATGTGCTCGACGGCTTGGTCAGTCTCGGTGACGAGGTCGGCGGAATTCTTCTTGGTACCGGACCCCGTAGCCGAGACGGGTTTGGCGGAGACGATCATTTCACCCGCGCGTTTAGCCAGATCGATCAAGGTCAATTGGATGGTGTGTAGATCGACTTCCCAGCAGCTCCGTTTAGAGATGTCGGTGGCCATGTTGTTTCTCGTTTTAGTAATCTTTCGAGACGACCGCAATTGTTTGGCGCTGTGGGAGACGGTCCCCGATCTACGACAAGGAGCTGCACTAATTCGAACTCTGTAGCGATAACTAAGCAAATGATTGATTGATAGTTGTCTCGCGATATTTTCTCGTATTGCTCGGTAAACCCAGCTTTGAGTGAAAAGTCGGCCCGCGCTCCACTAAGTTATTGAATGACGTCGATCAGGATGTATGATATCATCTCCCTTGTCCCTGACAGCGGCTTGGAGCACAGTGAGGCTATCTCCCCCTTTAATAACCATTCACAGAGACCCTGACTCAAATATGCTACTTGGTTGTTCATTTGCTGTCATCTGTTGGCTCTCCCTGTCGCCGTGGCATTAGCATCCTTCCACTGCATCAGCGGTCCACCTAGCCTTCAGATCATCCTGCCTTGTTTTGATGATAGTCATTTTACCTCCCCCGTGTTTGTACACCTTCATGAGTCACTTGTCTCTAAACAAGGAGAGGACGCTGTATCCGGATTGTTTGGGTTGAAATATGGTGGGAAAAGGGTCGACTCTCGATGTGTTTACCATAACTGTGAAGTATGATCGCCCCTTGGTACTAGATCTCGGTATGCATCCACGTGTAGCATCGTATAGACTTTTCCCGGTTGTCAACTCACAAAGACATAGATATCACACATATACTTGAGATAACAATGTCTCGCATCCCTCGTTACTTTGCAGTCAAGGTGGCGGCCTGCTTCTGGGCTTCCTTCAGCAGGTTGGCCATCTGCTGCTGTTAGTTCCGACCTCATGGTAACAGCCCTCGGCCCCACTGTTAGGCCTAGAATGCCAGTATACTAAGGACCCCAAACCCCACTCAAAAATATGGAGAATCTTGCCAATAAGGCCAAGATTCAGGCATTCCAATATATATGCGTACTGTCATTCACGGCATAGAGGATCCTTGTCTACAGAGTATAGCATCTATAGTGATCCAATCAATTGTCATTAATCATCTCCACGCTGTCGGGAGCTTCCGCGACGGACAGCTTGCCACGCTCAAAAACCCGGAAACAATATAGACAATCAATATCAGGTTTCCGAATATGCGGGCAACTCTTCCATCTGCTGAAACTCCTCCATCGACACGGCATATCCCAGATGCCTCTTGAGCAACTCATGCGTGACAAAACGCTCCGGCATATTCCCCTGCGCGTCAACAAACGACACGTGATGATTGACATCGCTGATACGCTGCAGCTCGTTCGCATGTCGATGATGATGCGGACATCCATCAACACCGATCAAGAAAATAGTGACATGAGCCCAAGACAGGCTGAGGAGATCAAGCTCAAATTCATCCATGTCCGTTGCTTCGCCATCGAGCAGAAGGAGCAGGCGCAACATCGGCGTGTCGGGACCCGCCTGCCAACCGTACTCTGGGTGATGTGTTGCCGATTCGGAGTGCTTCTGGAAGTGCAGCTCTTTGACTTTCTGCCAACCGGTCATAACACGAGTGCCGCCCCCCAATCTTACATTACGCCACATGGTGGCCAGATTTTGGTGATTAATCCTTCCAATATAGCTAGCCTCATTGGAGAAGGTGACAAGATCGTAACCTTCGAACGAATGGTCATGCTTCGACATGGCATCGGTAAACCGGCGGATGATGGCTCTGGCAACATCTTTGTTCTTTGGTTGAGTTGAGGCATAGTACCCTGTAATGAGATACTGCTTATAAATCGGTCGCATAGGGTCAAAGTCCATGGAGCCAGAAACGTCCAAGAGTATCATGGTGTCATCCGTCGGAACCTCTGGCCGATCGTAGGCAACGAATGGCCTGGGCATGACCTGTTTTGAGTAACCTTCAGAGGTATGTTGAGTATGGCAGGTGTCAGTCGCATCGTAATACTGTGGAGGTGGCTCAACCGCCTGGGCCATGCGATCCCGAGCCATGTTGAGCTCGGAGATTATATCTGGCTTCATCCTCATGCCGACGCTCCCTTCCCTATGATTCAGGATCCAGTACAGGCGCTCTTCCGCCGTGTCTTCATACCCTCGCCAAGCAGGGGTAATCCCTCTCCATCCAGCAGCCGCATCAATGCTGAATTTGAGAGGGTTGGAGTTTTGATTGGCCCAAGCGACGGGGATAGGCTCAAAGTAGCCAGCTCTGAGCAGGTGCAGATACTGAATTGGACGACGAGCTCGAAGATCAGCCACCATCTTGGCTATGCCAATCTTCTCCTGATAGACCGCCACGAGTCGCCGCCATTCATCATCTGGCCATCTTCCTCGCTCTTCTTCAAGAACCGCACGTCGCAGCTCACCAGCTTCGTGTATCCTCTTCTCAGCCCTGTGAAGAATCCTTTCTTCAGATGTCTTGATGCCAATAGCCTTACGGAAATATGAAAGCTTTGATACAGAGTGTGGTCGCTTCTCAGAGCTTTTGTTACAAGATGAAGACTCAACATGAGGTGCTTCACTGACACGTTTCGCAGAATTTTTTCGATCACCCGCCCGTCTCGCGACATCGAACTCCGGCGAATCCGTGTCTGTACTCCCGGCCATAGTTAGTGCGCTCAGTTGGGCTTCCAGAGCACTTGCATCCCAGATATTATACTTCGGCTCATGTAAGTCAATATTCCTCAATGCCTCAGCATTCAGGGAATTGTTGAGATTAATAGTCTGATGAATCGACTGCGCATGATATTGTGGCTGGGGTTTCTGCGCCACCCACCCACTCTGAAAGTAGCCGTATGGTGAGATGACTCGCATTCTGTAGGGATTGCTGCTAAATATGCCGGGTGCATACCTCGTGTCATCATTGTAGGCCTTCTCGCCGGGATACATGACTGCTTCGGACCACATTTTCTGAACGGCATATCGAGCCCACTTCATCCTCTGGTAGTTATGAATGGGACAGGAGCACGGATAGTCTGTTTCATGCTCGGGTTCAATATCGCTATTGTAGATGCCGTACTGAAATTGGAGCTTTTGAAGCTCATTCTGCATGTATTGCTCATCCCGTTCCCGCACTCGACCTGCGTGGATGACTGGATTTGTGTGCGACCGGTTTGTCGCGGATGGGGGTGGCTGTGATGGCGGAGTATAGAATGGATGGGCGCCCTTCTGAGCATTCTTGTGAGCATTCTCGCAGGCGTTCTCCTGAGAATTCTGCCTAGAATTCTGTGTTTGGGAGTAGGCAGACTGCTGATACTGGGTTGTGGTCGTAGCCGCAGCATATGTGGACCCAACGGATCCATGCTCGTCTTGAGCTTGTAAGTCCACAGCAAGATGCCAGTCTTCGTGCTCTACTTTGTCGAGCGAAGGCAGCGACTTTTCGCAGCGAGGACAAACGAACACATCCAGGTCATTCTTCGCCAACTGTTCATCATTTTTGTAGTCGTATTTATCAACGGAAGCCGAATCCATCACTGCGGTGCGAGGTAGTGATGCTCACCGGGTGCAATTGCTTGCGACTCTTGATCAAGACTCGACTATAAATAAGTGAGGGGTCAACGCGTGGGTCGCTTAGTGCGAGGCTGTGCGCCTGGAAACTCATCATAGGCATGTGGTGAGGTAATCCTACAAAGTCCAATAATCGAGGCGAACCGCTAAGCTTTGGTCAAGCTCATAGGCTTAATTTGGTGTATATTTAGTCACTGAGGATTCTTGGTTCTACTCCACCCCGATTTTGTTGCCTGCAAGATACAGCAGGACAAAAGGCATCGTCAAGTCTGGAACAAATATCTTATCCATAATGAAGTAAACCCTTGCGCACGTGGTATCCTTCTCCTACTAACCCAAGTAGATACATCTACCATTAAGGCGGCAGACAGCACATATCATCTTGCGCCGCTTCGGTGCCCGGACTATTGTATATCCGACTCTTGGCCTTTGATGTCGTGCTTACCATATGACAAATACCAAGTACTCGTTGAAGAACAACACAGTCCCTGGTATTATGGTCTTATCTATACACAGATCTTCCAAGTCGGCAGTGTTATATGTAAGATAGGAAAAGACTATATTAGAGTGTGGCGAATCCTTCAAGCCGAGTTGATATCAGAACTAACTACTGTATCTCATTCCCCAGCCCTGAAAAAGGCCACTTTCAGATCAGATACCTAATACATAGCTACATCTGACAGTACAGTAAGGATGCCAACCTCACTGCCACCTCACCTTTCCCCTTCACGATCCATCCATGTCATCATCAGCACCAAGTCCGGCACCGAAGGAGCGCAGCAGTACTACGACGTCACGCTGAAACCGATTCTCGACACCCACGACGTCAAGCCAATCGTTCACACCACGACATCGACGCAATCAATCATCAAACTCTGCCGCGAACCTTTCTCACTTAATGCTTCCAAGGGTATTGAGCAGACTATCCTCCTCCTGTCCGGCGACGGCGGGTTAGTGGATATTGTGGACACTTTATCCGGTCTTCTAACGCGCAACAAAAACGACCACTCTCCTGACGCATCATCCAATTTCGTGAAGCCGACAATCGTACTCTTTCCGCTGGGCACGGCAAATGCATGGGCTTGGAGCGCGGGTGTCGCTTCTGATCCCATAAAGACGCTACTGGAAGGCAAGCCGAAACCGCTGCCGAGTTTTGAAGCGAGATTCAGCCCTGGTGCGAAGCTTGTCACAGACGAGGGGCGAGGCCGGGAGGAGCTACCATTAAATCCAGAAGGCGATGCCGCGGTTGTGTATGGTGTTGTAGTGGCGAGTTGGGGGTTGCATGCGAGCTTAGTGGCAATGAGTGACACGGCTGAGTATAGGAAGCACGGAATCCAACGGTTCAAGATGGCAGCAGGCAAGTTGTTGGAAGAGGGGCATGTGTACAGAGGAGTCGTGCGGACAAGGAAGGAGAGGGAGGGGCAATGGGAAGTATTGAGATATCCCGATCGTGCAGGGGAGGAGGGAGTTGAGAGTGAAACAGAGCATGAGCACGTGTATGTGTTGTATACGCTTGTATCGAATTTAGAGGAGAAGTTTTGCATATCACCAGCGACGAAGCCGTTGGAAGGAGTGCTACGGCTGGTTGCAATTCGACCGGACGGGCCGCAGGAGGTCATGAGGCTCATGGGACTCGCTTACCAGGGAGGCAAGCATATCGAGGAACAGAATGTCGTGTATGAGCCGGTGGAAAGCGTAAGGATAGACCTTGAAGAAGATGAAGAGGTATGGCGGCAAGTGTGCATTGATGGCAAGATCATTGCCGTACCCAGAGGAGGCTGGTTTGAGGTGGGCATTGATGGAAGGAAGGTAGCTGAATTGGTCTGCAATCCATGAAAGCGCTAACAACATATTATGACTACTGTCTATCTAGGTACAGTACAAGTTTTGCCAAAGATCCAGCACTCTGCTAGTCATGACTGGTATTATCTTTTTCTTTTGGGCATATACAACGTGTTCAGCGATCCCCCACAGGGCCTTGATCCTCACTTGGGCTCTTTAGTATGATTTGCTCTTCAATAGGCTTCCCTAGCCCGGCGCCGACCAAATTCAGCGTATTATTATCACTCTGAGCTTCCGGTGTGACTGGTCTGGATTGGGCGATCGACTCTAATTCATCCGGCTCTGTCACAAGCACATTGGCAGAACTAAGCCTCAGTAATGTTGCCGGGCGCTGAGCATCGGCCGGGGAGGCTATGGCCCCACTCGACCGAGGTTTGGTGCTGGCACCCCACTTTGAGGATGAACTCTTGGTAGAGAGGCGGTCCAACGCAACACGTTGATCCTGTGTAAGGAGTTCACCTCTTTTTTGGGCTCGTTGTAGCTCTAGCAGGATTTGTTCATCGTCTTCATCTGACTCAGAGTCTTCGACGTACTGATCACTCCAGGCACCGGAATCTTTGCGGCTTAGACGCGACAATGACGCGGATGCCTGACCTGACTTCATGCTTGAATAGCTGCCAGCAGTTCGACCAGCGACTGAAACATGCGAGACCAAATCCGACAGATCGTCTCGAGATTCTCGGGTCTCTGAGGGCGTTCGCTGAACTCGCTCCATGTGTAGATCCTTGAGGTCGTTGTGTATTTTGTTCACGTCGTTTTCTGCATGTAGCACATCGTCCGCGCTCTGTGGCCTCGCAAGCAAGGGATGATCTTGTGCACTCTTCGCGGACAACTTTGCCGGAGCGTCAAGCTGACCCTGAACCTGCTCGCCCTCGGGCCCAACCGCACTTTCAGCTGGCTCAGCACGCTCAACGCTTCTTTCATCCTCATCTCTTGTTTGGGCTGCAGCTGTGTAGGCAAAGTGTGTGTCGCACATGTGCTTAACGACAGGCCAGCCGTAGGCGTTTGCAAACATGCGACGGACGACCATGTTGTTATGAGCATCGGGCTCCAGGCGGACAAGGACCTTGCGCCAAGATAAATCTCTGTGGTATGCCCGCGCAATTTTCTCCTCAATCTTCATTGAGCCAGTTTCCGATGAATCACTTCTCGCAGAGGCCGGTCTTTCAGTGTCACTACTTGACAGAACAGATACTGTGCTGTCTTTGGACGTTGTCCTCCTTGCAAATGTACGTTGCCGCTTTATTGGGGCTGGTGGGATGTCGTCAGGATGGTAGACTCGATCATGAAAGATAGTCCTGGGGCGTGCTGATGGATCGAGGATGAATTCTCTTGGGGGTAGCGGGGGGTTCAGAACATCTCCAGCTGACTCAAAAAAGGTCGTCTTGGGCGGTGCATTGAGCTCTTCGCGCTCCGGGCCGCCTGAGTAAAGTGAAGAACCGCGAACGAGAGGTTTACTTAGATGATGGCCAATGTCAGAGTCAGCTATGGTGCTCCTGTCGCCTGCCTCGGTGTGTTTCATTGTTTGGCCTCGGCGATAGATTTTGACATTCTTGGGTGAATGGTTCCGAGATTCTGAAGGGTGCTTCCCAGCCTGAGGGCGGAAAAGGCTGACAAAGCCAGTCCAAAGACTGCTACCTTGGTCGGCGTTGGGATCTACTGACCGGTTTTGAGCATCAGGTACGTCCTGATGTGGAGGACTGTCGAGAAGCTTGGGCTGCGATTGGCCTTTCTGGAGGCTGTCGTTGAGGGGATGGCCGACCTCGGGCTGCGGGACTCGGGACCCGGGATCGGGGGAAGGAGACCCATGCGAGGGGCTCTCTGTCTGACGGCTCTCATCGGTACCATCACCAAACAAATCATTCCAGGGTAAGAGTCTCTTTGGTGCACTGGCGTTCTGTCCCATGACCTCGGCAAGGCCCCACTCCACCATTGTTCCAACTAGACCATATTCTCTGCGCGCTTTATCGACGCGCTCGAGGCCCCTCCAATCGAGAAACAATAGGCAGGAGGTTCGCAGCGGCACAATGCCATCATTAACAACATTGGAATATACTGTGCGATTCCTGAACTTCTTCAAGGCAGTGTGTGCAGGACCAGTAGGCAGGATCCTGAGCAGTGGCTTCGCACTAGGATTACGCTCTCGGGTCTGATTGTCTGAGGTGGATGCAAGACCGCTAATGACAGCTCCCCAGCCATTCCTTGCCAATGTGGGTGGCGTCCAGGTCAAACCTAGGTCCTGGCCGGTGCGACCGACAAGACCAAAATCGAGGGCAAACTTGACATAGACGGGATTTTCATTGCTCAGGCCAAGAAATGGAGAGGCCATGCCAACGAAGTTCACGGGATTGATGAGATCAAAGAACTCTGGTGAGTGCTTTTGGATGTAGGCGATGGCATATGTCTGGATGAGGCCGCCAAGCGAGTGACCTATGAAGCTGATACTGGTGATTTTGTAAGGCAGATTGTGATTCAAGTGCTTTTCGTCTTTGAGGATGCTGCTGTTCTTGTGAATTGGTTTTCTGTCGTCCTCTTGGACCACCCCGCGAAAGCTCGAGCTGGTGAAGGTGCGAGCAATAGATTTTGACAGAGTCTTCTTCTTGATCGGTAAATAGGGCTGATCGGGATATGTGATAGACAATACGTACTTGGCAAAGCGTTTGCCCAGGTACTGGATGCCTTTTTCAGTCTTGACGGCGTTGCCAGAGAAGCCACGTACGAGCACCTCTTCGTCGTCGTCGTCGTCGTCGTCCTCCTCCTCCCATTGACCCCCGCCGTCAAGAAGACGCGGGGGGTGCCTAAGGGTAAGATCAGGGACAGATTTTGAGCGATCGTCAACGGCGTCCCTGCCAAACTGGGCAGCTTCTGCCGCGCTTTGCGCTCTCAGTTCCTGGCGTCGCTTCTTGGCATCCAGTCTAGCCTGTCGGGCGGCGGCGTCGATGCTCTCTTTCATGAAGAGCATGTCGGCACCTAGGTTGCTGTGCAGGCCATGGGTCAAGAGGACCAGATGGATCTTCTTCTGCTTCGGCCCTGGCTTGTCTTCTTGAGTGTGCGCATGTCGTTGCTCGCTGGGTTGCATGCCTTTGGAAATAGGCGCGGTGTTTTGCCGTTCATCTCTAAACTTGGGAAAGCTCGGGGTGTTCCACAGGCTCTCTGTGTCGTCGACGATGAGCTTGGCGGCCTTTGAGAAGACACCGCGTGGCTGTGCGGAAGCCCTGGCGCGGCCCTGTTGATGGTCCTCCAGTCTGCCCGGCGTACCCTGGCCTGAGCCCACTATGCCATGGAATCCCAGTTCGATGGATTTCTCATCGCGGCCCACCAGGATCTCGAAGTGCACGGTGGCTGATGTAGAGAAGATGACCTGAGAGGCGACCTCGATGACCCAGGTAAAGCTCTTCCGCTCGCCACTCGGTTCTCGCGGGCTCGACTCGGCATCCTTGTACACATCATCGGGCACAGTCAGCTTGCTGGTCCATTGACCACCGGCCTTCAACTGCGGCTCGAAGTCTGGAGCGCCTTCTTCCTCAGCTCGCTCATGCTTGTGGAAGGGACTGAAGGTGATGGGATAACAGGCCACATAGAGGGTGTAGGGGCCGTGCAGGTAGGCGGCTCGGAGCGGGACGGCCGAGGCGTTCTTGACCTTGACATAGAGGTGTTTGGGTGGGGGAAGAATGCGGTCGAGGCCAGGGGAGTAGGTGAGCTTGTACCTGCTTCCGTCAGTCACTGCGCCGTATTTGATGCACACCCGTACCGCACTACCTCGCCCACTCGGACCGAACCTGACTGGTGGAGGATCAGCATGGTGGACTCTGTCGCTGTCCGTCTCGGTCTATGTGGTTCTCTTGCTCTTACTCACTCGCTCACACACATGTCTCGGATGTCATCGGATCACTACCACTCACACTCTCCCTCGTAGACCCCGCGATCAGCTGAGCGTGTCTAACTTGCAGCCATGCTGGACAGAGGCACCGAGGCAGGGACAACAAGCACGGCCTTATAGGGTTTCATGCATCATCGCCAGCTCTGAATGGGGTGATAGGCATGACATAAGTCAAAAGGCAAAGAGTCACGCGCTGTGCCTGATCTCTGACCGAGGCATGTGGCTTTTGCTGCTATCTACGGTGAAGGATAGTACGATGTGCTAATAGTAACTACAGTACAGTAGGAGTAATGAGCGCTTGGCCAGTGCAGCCTCAACGACCAGCAGCGCCCGTGGTTCCGACTACTCTACGAAAGGGGCAGTTTTGAGGACAAGACGCTCCTCTGGTTAGGAGAGCCGCTGCTCGATCAGTTCACGGCTCCGGCTTGATTTAAGCGATTAAATGCTTGAATGAGCTAGGAAACCGGCCCAGTCGGCTACATTTCCAACTTACTTCCGATCTGCCGAGTCTCAGTCACTCAGGCACAGACAGGTCTATAATTACAATACAGTATAGAATGGCAAAGCCAGCCAACAATTCAATCTCCTTGGATGAGACTGACGAGACTGTATCATTTTGTACACTCCAGCTAAGAACGGAATAACGCATCAGGGATTTATGTGGGTGGAGGTTAATTACATATTATCGGCTATTGGAAATACGAGTCACAAGAACACGACTTTTGGACATGCCACTTTATTAGTAGTAGGACGGCTGCAAAAAAGATTTATCAGGCGCCGTGCTGTGGCAGACTTACAGCAAACCTCTCCGTCAGGTGCTATTTTGTTATGGCAAATAAGTCAAGTCCTCTTCCCATCCCAAGGTTCGGAGCATTCTTCAATGCTGACTCCTGGCGCCTTACATGCCTCATCACCAGCGACTTGCTGCTGCAAGCTTCGCCACTACGGGCACTCGCAGGAATTGAATGAGCTTGTCGGGATATGTCAAGTTCCAGCTGTCTGATGTCAGGCGGCACTCCCGCACTCCGGCATTCTTAATACTGAGTTCGTTCTCCAAGCTGTGGTGCTCTGAGCGTTCAGAGAATTTCCCCCCCAAGGTCAACTCGGCCTAAATCTCCACTGCGTCCAGGATCGACGCCTTCATCTCCACAGGTCGGGATTGCGGTCCGTCACGTTTAGTAGTAAGTGGATTAATAGAATAGTATGGTTAGGTGGCGGGAATTCCCACTAGCCCCTTCGGGAAATCAGGGGTGGCCAACCAAAGACTGACGCCCTCATTCAAAGTCTACAACGCAGCTCTCACCCTTCTCCAAAACACCCTTGAAAGGAACGGCAAAATTTAGGTGGTAAGCCAACAGTGCAGCAAATGCCGCACATGTGCACCATCAACTGCAGCCGACATAGGCCTGAACAGTGGCGGTTCGTGTGTCTCAGGCAGCACGGCCTGGGCAAGCCGCACGCTAACCGCTTTAGAGGAGTCAACAAGCCGAGCGCACAGTCATTGGCTGCCATTTCGGTTTCGCGTGTTCTTGACCTTTGCCCCGTTGGTGCAAGGATTGACGTCGCTTGATGGTGGAGGCCCGCAAAGATGGTAGCCCTGGGCAAAGCCGGGCAGGGTCTATATTTACTTCCCTCCCCCGGATTTTTCTCCTATATTCGTTTGCCCACTGTCCATTCTTCAATCTGCATTGTTCCTTCCTAGCCGAGTATCTATAGCCTTTTCCTGCATCAAAGACCATGAAGTACGCCTTTGCCGTTGCGGCCCTCGCCTCCCTGGCAGCTGCTCAAACGACCACCTCGTCTTCGGAGGGAGTAACAACCACGGCAACCACGACTGCTGTCTCAAGCGTCTCATCCTCCAGCTGTGCTGCTCAGAAGTAGGCAAAGCCACCTCCTCGACCATGCTTCTTCGTTGCTTGGAACCAACTAACTGTACGCTCCAGCATCCTGGACGCCTGTATTGCTACCATCCAGGCCCAGATCAACTCGTGTGCCCTCACCGACTACTCGTGCCTGTGCACCAACTATGGCAACCTCCTGACTTGCTACAACAACTGCCCCTCTGATACCGGAGTTACTACTGTCCAGCAGCAACGAGAGCAGAACTGCAACGCTGCCTCGGTGTATGGCAGCACGACCACCCTTGGGGTTGCTTCGACAAAGAGCGGTTCGTCCACTGCGACCGCAACTAGTGGAGAGGCCACAACCAGCAGCGACAGCAGCAGCACCACTGTTGAGACTGGCTTCGCGTCCGACTCAGGCTCGGCAACCGCAAGTGGCGCATCTGCGACTTCATCGTCAAAGAATGGCGCTGCCACGGTCGAGGTTGCCGGCGGCCTGTTGGCTGTTGTGGCTGCTGGCTTTGGATTTCTGCTTTGAATGGAGTTTCCATTTTCCGGCCGTCCCCTTTCTCCTGTCTAACTGCATGAGGCATTATTAATTGCACGAAGCGTGGTGTTTAGCCAGGCAATCAAAATTGGAATGCAGACATAATACCGTCACATAATTCGATCACTCTCTGTGTCTGTTTCTCATCTCTTGACCCGCTTTGAGTGTCGCCTTTCTTCTGCCGCGACTGGCTTTGGTAAACTTTTCACTCGCCGCTTGCCTGCTTGCTTGATAACACCAGCTTCTTGTGCCTCTTCTTCGTCTTCAACTTTCTGCTCCGCCGTTTCCGACCCTGGCCTCTCGAATAGGAGCTCAATTTCCGCCCTCTCTTTGCCCTCACTCAACAGATCCAAATGCATGGCCGCAAATGCCGCCTTCTCAATATCCACGCACCCCAGCCCGACGGCGCCTAACCTGTCTCGCAACTCAGCCACGGCTTCAAGCAAGGCAAGATACTCCTTTTTGTCATATTTCAACTTTGGCTTCCCACTATCAACAAGCCAAGCATACGTCTCATCGGCGAAAAACGGTACTTGCTCCGGCGCATACACGCTCCCGATTAATGACCCCGTCGCCGGTCCCACGCCCGTGAGCTGACAGAACGTCTCGATTGCCATGTACACATTTGGTGCAGCAGCAGCAGCAGCAGTAATAGTAGTGATAGAAGAATCGAGATCGCCCTTCTTCTCATGTTTCATGGCGTTGCCGACCCTTTGTAGTGCATCAAATAATTTCCTCGCACCTTCAGCGGTGGCTTTCTTGACCGTGTCACTGTCGTTCTTGCGAATCATGGCCGGCAGAAAGGGACGGGAATGCCCGTGTGTGATTTTCCACTGGACTAGCTTTTCGAGATCGGGCAGGTCGAGGGAAATGGATGTTTCAGTATCAGTGTTGGGTTTCTGCGATTGGACGAGTTGAGCGGGGAGTTGGTCGTAGCGCCAGTTGTCTCGTTGTATGGCAGCCGCGATTTTGGCGGGGTCTTTGAGGCGCGATTTGTAGTGTGCAGTCGCAATGGCTGGGTAGCAGGTGGCAAGGGTGACAAGTTGGGAGGGAGAGGTGATGGCTGTAGAGGAGGAGAGAGGAAGACGGGAGGTCATTTTTTCCCTTGCCGTTTTGCCTGGTTGTGGTTTTTCTTCTATTAAGGGGCTTACCATGGTTGAGGAAGGGAAGACAAGCTTGAGAATATACAACGTCCAGCTAGGCAACCGTTATGAACTGCGAGTTCGAACTGCCATTGAGCTCTAGAACAGTCTATTGTCCCATTTGGTGCGTTTGTCAGTGGAGGGGTAGACGATGTTACTATGTTGAAGATATGTCTAGCTTTTAGTACATTATGTTCCATAGAGAGTCATGGCTTGCAGACTGGCTGGTGGGTAGTATGATGATCATCAGATGGGCATTGAGACAGTCCTGGTTGAACTTGCAGCTTTGGTTGCTTGTCGTTGGCCCTGTCAACCTAAGTCAGTTGTTTTCAACTTGATAAAGTGATGAGAGGCAAGATAATTGGGCTTAAGTTATTAGCTAGCGAGGTTGTGGCTAGGTCATGAAATACGTAGGTACCCGCCCTTTTGCATTTCGCTTAATCGTCAAAAGCTCATCAATGTTCATCCTGAATTGGTTGGCTACTTAATCAATTACCTATTGCAATGGCACACGCTGCTCTCACGCGCAGAGTCGGCTTCGTGTGCCACTCTTGCCAACTTGCGCAGCTGTCCCACAGAGCCGCACCAACACAGCAACTAACCACCAGCATTATCACAGCGTCCTTAGCCCAACGCCCACTGAGCCGACGCAGACTGTACAAGAGTGAGCAGAGAAGAGCAGCTACGGTTGTTGCGCGGCCAAAGGTCATCCCTCCGCAGGCCATACGCAAGCCGACGGAATCACCGAGCTTGCAAAATGGGACCATCTCGCTGCCCACGGAAGTCGGCGACCCTCGTGCAGCGTTGGCGAGTCTCCGACAAGACATGTCGCATATCATGGCAAGCAAGACACTGCCGACCAACGAGCAAGTGTACGGCCTGCTTGACCGCACACTACAGTTTGCCAATTTGGTCGTCTTCGGGCAGCCCGAGCAGCCAACGCTCGATCAAGACAGCAGCGACGACAAGAGCACTGCTTCATCCTCCGTGCTAGACGATCTGGACGAGTGCGCATCAGGTTCAGCGCCCAGGCCCAAGAAATACACTGTGGTCTCGCCAGCCAGCGCGCTGCCACTGTCCTTCCGTACCAAAGCGGCCGACACGCTGTGCGAAATGGCGTACCAACTGGTGCGCGACCCCAAGGTGATCGTCCACGAGGAAATACTCGACTTGTACGTGCGCATCCAGTGTTTGCTGGGCAAGCCACAATACCTGCCGGAAATCTTCCACCTCTACTCGCACAAGCCCGTTCCCAAGCAGACTGGCGGCGGCAGCATCGAATACACCAGCACCCAGGCCTGGCATCCACGCTACGACATCCCGCGCACGCTCTCAGACGCCGCGCTGGACGCAGCAATCCAAGTCAAGGACATGCCGCTGGCGATCGCAATCATCGACACTACGGTGGCGCGGCCAAACCACAAACTCACACGCCTCTTCCGCAAAGCGGTGCCGCCGCTGCTGGCGGTCGCGTGCACACCGGTGATCGCGTACGCGGGGGCGTCGTGGATTTCAACCGTGCAAAACGTGTGGGACGAGGACATGGCCAAGTACACGGCGCTCGCGGGGTCGATAGCCTACATCGGCACACTGGGCACAATTGGCTTTGTGGCCATGACCACGTGGAACGACCACATGGAGCGCGTGGTGTGGCAGCCCGGCACGGGTCTGTGGGATCGCTGGATCAGAGAGGATGAAAGACTCTACTTTGATCGGATTGCCCTGGCCTGGGGCTTCCAGGAGAAGTGGCGGCGCGGAGAGGAACAGGGCGACGAGTGGGAAGCACTGCGCGAGACGTGCGGCTTGAGGAGCATGGTGCTCGACAAGACGGATTTGATGGAGGGCATGCAGTGATTACCGCGTGTTCACAGTAGGATAAGGCACGGCAGTGTAGAACAAGACAAGCACAGCAGTGTAGAACAGCAGTGTAGCGAGGAATATGGGAAAGAATGGGCTGGATGCTGGCAGCTTGGTTACGAGACTGTATTCGACTTGTTCTGCCTCGCTGCTGGCTATCTACATCGGGGCTGCCGCCTCCTTCAGCAGCATCGCTTCTGATCTAGTACAGTCTCTTGGGCGGGCTCATACTGGCCTTGATGGTCAAGCTGCCCACGTTCTGCCAGCCCTTCTTCAGCAAGCTGACCAAGTAGTTGATTGCCAGCATGATGTTGCTGATCAGCTCATCCTCAGTCATGCCAACATTGCCGACCGCGACACCCAGGCAGAGCACCTTCTTGAGCTGGAACTTGATCGTGCTCTTGACCTCAGTCACTTTGCCACCCAGGTCTTCAGCGTGGGAGATTGGGGTGGGAAACTTGCCAGCCTTGGACAGGCCGGGGCCCAAGAGACGGGGAATCTGTTTGATCAGGGCGTCCGAGGCGACAAAGGCATCGTACTTGCGGGCCAGCTTCTTGATCAGCTTCTTGTTCTTGTTCAGCTTCTTCAGGTCGTCCGACGACATAGCGTCAATGCCGTGGTGCTTGGCACGGTCGATGTCGTGCTGGTCGCCCAGAACACTGTGTTGGCGCAGCACATGTTAGTCCTGGCTGCTCTGTGGCAAGACAATGGAGTCGGGGAGGGGAGGGGGCACGGAGCGCACCAGATGGTCATGCCCGGGCGCGGGACGGTGGGCAGCTTGATGGTGCCGGAGAAACGCTTGTCACGCTGCGGATCATAGTTCTTGAGGCCGATTTGCAGTTCGACCGTCTCGAGAAAGTTGCGCTTCTTCTCGTTGAGCGAATAGTCAAGAAGCTGCTGCACATTCTGGCGCACGCCGGCTGTTGGCGGGTGTTAGCAAGTATGCAGAGCGTAAAAATGGCGAGACAAGATGATGCCTACCGACTGTGATTTTCGACATGGCGAACAGTCTTCCAGAAGAATTTGATCAGATCAAGTTCTTATGGTGAGGCACTGCGCTAAACGGCGTATGTCAGAGCGAGAGACAGAGGCCGCAGGTAGAAAAGTGTGTGGAGATAACTTATTTCTGTCCATGCCAAGCCCCTTAAGTACGGTGCGATATTATCTTATTAGCGGCTGGGCAGGTTTTGTGTGCCAAGAGGAGGTAAATCGATATCGACTTCACCCCCTTTGGGCAGAGGGGTGATGCCGCCCTGTGCTCACCCCCGGCTCGCGCGAGCTGGGTGGTGTTTCTTTCTGACACAAACATTCTGCACATCAGTTCCTAAATACCCATCATCGTCTCTACCCATCCAGACTTGCTTTTAACCACTCTCTGATATCCCGCTGTTTCTCAAACCAAATTTGACATTCCACCATCTGCTTGAGGTTCTTTTGTTTCTGCTTTTTCCCTTTTCGCGTCATCTTGAATACAGTAGTAGCCAGTGTTTTGAGAGAATCTCTGTGCCAGACTCGTTCTTCGCGCTCCCTCTGTTCTAAGGCGCGTTTAGCCTTGGCAATGTCTCGCTCTTTCTGCTCTGTTTGATCTACCAGGCCTTCATGCTTCCGCTTCTGGCCTGCCAAAGACCGAATTGTTTGGTTCAGATAGTCCAGCAGTGCAAGTGGGCTCAGATACTGAATAATTACCTTGGCGACCTCGAACTGACGCAAAAGAGAGAGGAATCTACAATCTCCATTGGTGTGCCGCGGGAACTGCAGCACGAGCGGCACAAGACGTGTACTGCAAGATCTGCTAGCGAAGAGCCGCAGCAGGGGCATGGACCAGAGCAGCCGCATGCGGGAGAGGACACGAACGTGGAGGTGAGTGACGGCAGCTCATTGGCTCAACTCTTCAGCCAGCAGCCAGACACTTGGCCCTCTCTAGGCACATCAGCCATGCATGGTAACCTGTTGGCCGCCTAGGAGCCAGTCAGCCGCGGTCACAGAGTCTGAGTCAAACCCGCTCGGCCTGGGAAGATGTCGACTATCAACACGGTGAGTGTTTGGCGCTGCTCTAGCAAGCAATCTGCTACGGTGTTCTCCATCAGCGAGAGGGGCCCACTGGAAATTGGGAGTACTTGTGTGAGACACGAATATGGCTCCCCACTCACGCTGCACGCATGATACGCGGCTTTGATCACGCGACACGTTGCCAGGCTCCGAGGACATGCAAACGGGCGAGCACCGGCCCCTAAGCCAGTGAGGTTAGCACTGCTGCCTGGACAGCAATCTGGTGCCTTCCAGAGTCCTGGCTGCCCAGGGTCTCAAACAGGCCCCTTCCGCCAAAAGTCATGGACGCATTCCAACAGATGGATTTGCACTTTGACATTCCTTTTCGGCCTTGAAGATTAGTTTCTGTGCGCAGGACTCTGGGTGGAGAACAGAATGGAATCAGGCACGAGTAGAGAAGGTTGATTGCGGATGCATTTCCAAGTCGTAACTCTCTGGTAACGACCGTCTTAATTATATGTAAAGGTCCCGCGAATGCCACGCATGTCCCAACAATTGCAACATTGGAAGATTCGTTTGCGAGCCACGTGTGATATAGCCTTCAGATCGCTCCGGGTGTCCTTCCTCCTGTGTTCGCGCCCTGGGACCATCAAGATAGTCACAGGCCAATTCACTTTATGTTCACTTAACAATTTGCAGTCTTAATGATACAGCAGATTCATCGAATTCCAAATCTCTACCTGCCTCTCCCGGGAACCCCACTCAATCTAAGATTAGCTTTTCTCAGTTGACTAACAAATTACAAATCAGGTGGTGCTACGAGCAATACTACTTTGCACTACTCTGTATTTAATAATAATAATTAATTATTGTCTATCTGGGCCTAAGGCCGGTATAGACGAAAGCTAGTCTCATGGAAAAACCCTAGGCCAGTTGGTCTAGGTAAAACCTGGGGCTCGCCGTAGTAGCCGCATGCGGGGCGCTTGCGCCAGTCTTGCTTCAACCCGGGTCCTTGCCAGCGTGCGCCATTGGCGCAGAGAGGTACGGCAGGATCCTCTCTTCCTCCGCTGGGGCCTCTACCCCTACCTATCCCATCTCCATGACCCAGATCGGGACCCCCGGGACCTGGATCTGCGCGTCCGTCTTGTACACTTTGAATCCCTCAATTGGTGCCATTGCCATGGCCTGGTCTCTGAATGCTTCTGTAGGGAGGGTCACCTCGATGTCGCCGCTGCGTAGCGTGCGTACCGCAGTCACAGCCGGTATGTTCTTCTTGACCTCGTGTAGGGCGTCTGGGGGGTTCTTATCCTTCAGCTCCGGGGCTTAGATTCTGATCTTGGGTCTTGCAGGTTTCGCTGTTACAACTGCTCCCCCTGCTAGGCCTGTTACTGCTACCGCAGCCCAGGACTGTCCCTGCCCCGAACTGTCCCTATCCAGTGCGGGTAGCTTGTGTTCCCTGTGCGTTTCCCATGCTTTCCACCTTGGCCAGGGAGCTTGCGAGGGCTGTCTCTACCCGCACCAGACCCTTAACCTCCGCTGCCACCACGCGTAGCTCCTGCGCCACGCGTGCGTTCCCTTCCTGCCGTGCCTCTCCGCTGATTTCGGCAAGACTCTTGATGATTTTGGCCCATGGGCCAGTTGTTTCCCCTTCCTTTGGGTTTTGCCCCTTGGGCGCATTCTGCGCCCCCTTGGTTGTCTGTGTGGCCCCTTCTTGGGGGCCCTGGGTTCCTTCCCCTCTCTGCATATCGCTGTGTATAGTCTTATGGCTCTTTCTGCTCGCGATCGGGCCTTCTCTTATCAATTAAGATATTCTCTATCCTACTCTGTATTTATGATAAGTATTACTCAATCAATGCACCATTGCATAATATTCTTTCCATCCCGAATTCTGTACCACTTACCCATCCTCAGAAACCAAGCCACATAATCACAACAATATATCATCAGTGCGGTAACATCATCTTGCATGACGCGTTGCTTATGAACACGCCTTGCAAGCGCATGGAGCTCCTCATCATGAACAGCACTCGGTTTGATCCATAAATCCCAGACCAAGTTGAAGACTGCCTTTCTGTGAGCATCGGGCACATTGGTGGCGGTAGCGGTGGCGGCGGTGATTCGAGCTGGATGAGATGCCTTCAGCTTGTCGGCCTGGGCCCTGAGGTAATCCATGTATTGGTCTTCGACATCTGTGCAAAGATTGACGATGACGTGGAAATGCACGGTGGCGGAAATGGGCAGCTCACCACCACCACCAGTATCCCAATATGTAATTAGTAGTCCCTTTGTGCTAGGATGCTGCTGCTGCTGCTGTGGTAAGTTGTCAGCAAGGAGGATGGCAAACTTTGATTCCTCATTAAGGAAACTAGGGGCAGCGGCCTCCTGGTGCCATGCGGGGTCGTCAATAACGCAATGATACCAATGCCCGTTTTCATGCTTAAATTCGAGAGGGCCCAAGACTTCGGTGGGTGATCTGAATCTCTGGACCAGTTGACGACGGGCTCGTAAATGAGAAGAAGTGCCATCGTAATCGTCGTGCTCATCGCTGAAGAATAGCGCTGGCAGCTCCGATACCAAACCAATCGGAGAAGGCACTGCAAACTTGTTGGAAAGGCTTGGTGGTCCGAGCCAGGATTCAGCTTCCAGGCTTCCTGTGAATGAAGCAGGTGCCCACCGGTAGCCTCGAGCTTGTATCTTGGTCTTGGTGTCGGAGAAGGCGATCCCAAGAGGCACGGGACCTATGATGCTCCAGAACGTCTGCATCTTCTCACTATCTCTAGCCTCGAGAAGCTTGACCATATCAAGACCGAGGATGTAGCCTAGGCACAAGGCTTCATCTGGCTGCCAGCTCGTCGATCTTGTCTTCAGGGAAGAACGCAATGTCGCCAAATTGTTCATGTCGATAGCAGCAGTTAAAGTTGCCGTGGCATTATACATTTTCAAGATGTCGACCATGATGAAATCAGATAGTGAGCCAGAAAAGACGTCAATCTGCTGCTGCTGCTGCTGCTGCTGCTGCTCCTCCTCAACGCCACCAGAAATGAGCGCTAGTGGATCAATGACGCGATACCGAAATTGAAAGACAATCCGTTTGGCAAGCCGACCTTCAGAAAATGTCCACAGACGCAGAGTCCAATTGGACACTGCGATGCGAGCCATGACTTCCATCGCTGATATCGCTGTAGAGTCCACATCGCGTAGGTAGCTATCCATGACCAGCACCACAGACGCACTTTTGAATGCTTCACTCATGTTTGCGATCCCTTTGCGCCGCAGTTCCATCGGTCGACGTGGTAAGCAAAGGGTGTCGATCCAGAAGGGGACATTAGCGTTACATTCGTTAGCTTCCTCCCTACGCATGACAGCATTGACACACTCCTGTAGTTGACCAAGGATACACAAAGGTAGTGTGTTGTGGATCTGATTTCCCATGCCATCTGCCCAAACATGAGATATAGTGACAAAAGAGGTCTCGGCAGATGCTTGAATTACCTTCACAGATCCATTGTACAAAGAGACTAGAGGAATCCGGTCAGCAGCGACAATTGCGCCCAGTACTTGCAGGTCAGGGCCGCTAAAGGCGCAATCGCACGTCGGGGAACTGTGAGCTGTGGAATATGTGTTGGGGTCTACTTGCAGATGTTGACATGCTTCAGGCGAGCATGCATCGTGGGCTTGATGTCGAAGCGGAGGTGGGATGTTGGCAAAATACCAAAGCCGTCCGATCGAGTCATTGCCGTCCCTGTCAAGATGGGCAAGTCTGTGAGGACACCAGCCGTTTTGCCGCATCAAAGCCAGCAAAGGCAGGCCAAAATCATACCCAGGTTGGATCCTCCAGGGAATAGACACAGTCAAGGATATTGATGTGCCTTCCAGAACTGACCTCAACCAATACTCCAATACCTCTGCCAGAGTGGCCGTACTCAGGCAGATAGCAGACAGCAACGCGCCAGCAGAGGGCACAAGCCACCGAAGAGTTGCCCATGTCATTTGCAGGCACTTCTGTAGATGAAGGGCAAACTCCTCAAGACGAGACGCAGTCATGTTCTTGACCTCCTGTCGCATCAATTCCGCCCGAGCGGGCATAAGCTCTGACAGACATGCAGATGTTAGCAGCTTCGTACCATGTTCATGCCCATGTCCTGCCGCTTGTTGAAAAACAACAAAGTCGCTCGTGAAGCCGAACTCGCGGAGAAGACCAAAATAGAGCCAGGTTTGCAAGAATTGTCCTATCTGTGTCTCGTCGCTGATGGCCCGTTGATCATGTTGAAACTCTAGAGCTCTACCTCGCAGTGTGAGTGCCCATCCATGTCGCTTCGGATAGTCCTCAAAATCCCCGCAATCTCCCACGAAGGAGTCGGTCAGCAGCGGGATTGGAAAATGCCCGATTGTTGCATATCGAGGAAGGGGTAAATGGTTCATGGCCTCTAAATTAGGGTGAAGTTAGGGTATAATTAATAATATTACTGTTTGTCTCCCGCAAGGTTTCTAAGATTTCCATTAACGTACCCCACTGCCAAGGAATTGAACGCTCTCTGCCGCCGACTTGCCTTTTCATTCGTCACTGGCAGACCAAACACCAGTCAGTCTGTGGCTAAATGCTTAGAACACTCTTGAGCACTTCCAGGCGGCTCACTACAGATATTGAGAAGTGACCAAACATTCCCGCGCTGGGGCGTTGGTAGTTCATTTCTACAGCCTCCAGACCTGATTGATCATACACTCGAATATCCGTAGACAAGCCGCGGGCATGACGCTTGCGCCTAGCCAACAACTCCCAGGCGCCGTGCAGTCCTAGACACGCTGCGTGGGGGACTGATGAGTTGATGGTGCTACTCGTTGCATAGCAAATATTATATTCATCTAAGCACTCCGGCCTTCTACTGCCACCAAGGTCGACAGCGTGTTATGATGGCATCGTTGCCGCCTGGAGCGGGGCTTGGTGCTCTACTGCGACATGCTAGTTGCGTCCACTGGCCTGGGCCACCAAGAGCGGAAAGGGGTGGAATTGGCGAAGACGCGCTTGATGCTGCTGTTGATACGAATAGGCTGGTGAGACATCGAGCGGCGGCCTTGCGTCGCATGTTGGTGTCTGGCTTACCATCGCAGCCACTTTAGATATAAAAACCATGGCCAAAAGGCAGACCTTCGAATGGAGAGGAGGTCAGGGACTCAGGCTGATATTTCGAGTCGATGGAAAGGACACAAAGTTTTGTTCACTTGGCTCAAGAGGGATATGCTGCACGAGACTGTAGGATAATAGTGTGTGTTCTGTTGGGGGGTGACAGCGCGCATCTCATCAACAAGCCATCTCTGCATCTCTGCGGCCCCACGAACACAGTATGCATGGACGCCGACAGTGTGATTCCCTCCATTGCCTCTCTTCTCCCAAGGCGAGGGGCCGGCACTGATGGAGCGCGGCTCAAGTTGCTGGAATGAACTGCAAGGCCCAGCACACCCAATCAGGCCTAGCGTGTATATGGGGTGATCGCTGATCGGGCCACAGTAAAGGCTTGGGTGAAATCCTGCAACCGACTATCTTGTGGCCTTCGACTCGCCTTCCACAACCACCCCGTTTGTGTGGCCGTGGCATCTCACACGCCTCTTGAGCACCAACACTGTGCCTACCGAAAGCCGCCCAGCCCTGGTAAGCGCTTGGATTGGCCTCTGCCTGGCACGTGAGGGCGTGCGTCGAGGACAAAGTGGCCACACATGTGCGGTGCCGGCCCAGGGAATGCCGGCCCCTAAAAGTGTCGGCGAATGTGTGACGGCCTGGGCCTCTTCACACGCACCTCCCTCCACTGTGCGGCCAGTGCCCTGACGAGACCGGCAAGCTAACGTTGCTATCTGCAGACCGCCTTATATCTTCGGTGCCCCTCCCTCCTCTCTCGATTTGAATCGCAGCCATGGGTCTCGCATTCTCAAAACTGTTTGACAGACTATGGGGAAAGAAGGAGATGAGAATCTTGATGGTTGGTCTCGATGCCGCAGGAAAGACGACGATCCTGTACAAGCTTAAGCTTGGTGAGATTGTGTACGACTTCTGAACCCTCTGGACAACTGAACTGCAGCTGACAGGCACAGGACAACGATTCCCACCATCGGTACGCAGGCTCACGGCCACCATCATCCCCCCTTATCACACCCCATGGCCGCCCTAGGGGCCTCGAAACTAACACAAGGCAGGTTTCAACGTTGAGACTGTCGAGTACAAGAATATCCAATTCACCGTGTGGGATGTCGGTGGGCAAGACAAGATCCGCCCCCTGTGGCGGCACTATTTCCAAAACACGCAGGGCATCATCTTCGTGGTCGACTCCAACGATCGGGATCGTGTTGTCGAGGCCCGCGAAGAGCTGCAGCGCATGCTGAACGAGGATGAGCTGCGTGATGCCCTCCTCCTGGTCTTTGCCAACAAGCAGGATCTTCCTGTATGCACTCAGCTTATGTTTGTGTGTATCAAGCTCTGGTGCTGACTGTCCTAGAACGCCATGAATGCTGCTGAGATCACCGACAAACTTGGCCTCCACTCGCTCCGACAGCGGGCCTGGGTAAGTGGGAGATGTTGTATGGTGGAATCATCTGACCAGCGTGAACAGTATATCCAATCCACCTGCGCCACATCCGGTGACGGGCTCTACGAGGGCCTCGAATGGCTGGCCAACTCTCTGCGTAAGGCTGGCCACAACTAGGGTGCCTTGTTTGGACATCGGTACCATCCTGCACCAGCCATCTCTCCTTCCCGTGTCCCCGCCATGCACCCTCCATCTAGCCAAGGCCGAGCACTGGATTCATCCATCGCCGCGACACCGCACTCGGCCAGCTCTGAGCGAAGCTTCTCCAGCATAGGAATGATGATTTCTGGTCTGGTGCTAAGGTCAACGTCGTTATGTATGAGGAGTTATTTCATAGTCAGCTACCATGGCTAGCATGCCTCGACTTCGGCCCGGCGTTTCTCGGCATTCTGCTGCGAAGTGTGGTCTGTCGGCAAGCCTGAATGATAGACTTGATTTGCAGAAACAAAAATCGCTCAAGCCGCCGAATTCGTCTCGATGTAGAAGAGTGAATCATTCGCCATGCGCATCATCCGCCCAGTGTAGGCATATGAACGAGCTTACTTACCCAAGCAGCCGGCGAAGGGACCCTCGCCTTGATTTCTCACCGTCCGACATGGACAAATGCCTGGTATCCTATTGTATCTACAGTCCGCCGACATGGACAAATGCCCGGCATCCGATTTTATGTCTCACAGTCCGGCATGGATGAATGCCTGGTATCCTATTGGATCTGTCACAGTCCACCGACATGGACGAATGCCTGGTATCCTATTGTATGTGTCATAGTCCGCCGACATGGACAAATGCCTGGCATCCTATTGTATCTCTCACAGTCCTACACGGACAAATGCCTGGTACCATATTGTATCTACAGTCCGCGCCGACATAGACGAATGCCTGATATCCTATTGTGTCTGCCTGCTGCCCAGTGCCCAGCAAAAACGCGTCGGCGTGGAGATCCACGTGGCGGAGAAGATATCCGACGAGGCATCGCTCCCTCTCAACCGTACTCTGTACCTACGGCCGCCTCCAGGTCTCTGTGCTAGCTACTTTGCTAGTACGGTTTATTTGTCCTTCGCTGTGTATACGACAATCCCAGCACGATGACTGACGCACCGCCACCCCCTCCGCCTCCACCTCCGCCTCCTCCGCCCGGCTTTGGATCGGGGCGCGCTCCACCACCTCCGCCTCTGCCTGGAGGCTCTTTGCCGGCCGCACCGTCCAAGGCAGCAGCAAAAGACAGAGTAAGTGAGATGAGGAAGCAGTTGCATTGCCATCGCTTGCCTCTGTGTCTATCTACACACCGCCTGGACTGACACTGGCACAGGGCGCCCTGCTGTCTGATATTAGCAAAGGCCGAAAGCTGAAGTCGACCGTTACCAACGACCGATCTGCTCCCGTCCTAGACAAGAAGCCAGGTTCAGGAGGTGTCTCAGTGGGCGGTGCGCCTCCAGTTCCCGGCCTGAAAGCCCCTGCGGCCCCCGCCGGCCTCGCCCCCGCCGTGCCTGGAGCCGGCAATAGAGCAAGGAGCAGCAGCGACACGGGTGCACAATCGTCAGATGCAGCCGCTGGAGGGCCACCGCAGCTCGGCGGTCTGTTTGCCGGCGGTATGCCGAAGCTGAAGCGAACGAGTGGCGGCGTCGACACAGGAGCAGACGGCCATCACTCCGACTCTGAGACGGCGAGGCCCATGGCGCCCCGACTGCCATCGAGCCGCGCTCCTCCAATCCCGGCAGCGCCGTTAGGAGCAGCTCCTTCCATGCCCAAGATCCCCGCCTTGCGCCCGACGCCAGTACCTACCAGCTCTGCGCCTGTGGTGCCCAGTCCCCTAGCACATCTCAAGAAGGCGCCTCCTAGGCCGCTCTCAAAGTCTTCGGCCATTGCCAATCTAGCAGCGGGGAAGCCGCCGCCGCCGCCGCCTGCTGCAAGGAAGGTCAGCACTGCAGCACCGCCCTCGGCTCCTCCGCCGCCCCCTCTACCATCGTCAGCGAGCCCGGCACCTCCTCCACCAGCGCCTCCACTACCGCCATCATCGAGTAGCCCTGCCCCACCGCTAGCACCACCACCTCCTCCCTCGTCAGCCCCATCCGCACCACCGCCTCCCCCCTTGCCAGCATCTTCGGCCCCGCCTCCCCCACCTGTCGTTTCCGCGGGTAGAAACTCTCCTTCCCGCCCGCCTGCCCCTCCCCCACCGCCCTCCGCTCCTCCTTCGGCTAATCATGCCACCACTAATGGGCGGGGGTCCATGGCTCTAAAGGCTGCCGCTGCTGCCATGGGTGGTCCGCATTCGTCAGCAGTATTGTCGGCCGGTGACCCGCCTTCGCCTTCAGCTGCCTCCTTCAGGCCTGGCTTGTCACCCGCACCCAGCAGGTCGCCAATGAGTGCCAGCTCTTACACCTTGGTGAACGGCAGTTCCACGCTCTCGGCATCTTCTGATGCGTTGGCCCCCATCCAAGACAGCCGATGGAAGTTCCAGGATGAGTCACAGCTGCCCCCGCCGCGCCAATACACTGGAGGTCCGAAGAGGTACCGCGCAGGGCGTGGGAGTAGTGTTCCACTAGACTTGTCTAGCTTGGCGTGAAATGTATGGGAAGTAAGCTGTCTTGGCATCCTAGTACCAACGCCGCCCACACCAGGACCTTCTGTCCAATCCTTGGATGACACATTTGGATCTACCATGAGAGTGAATACAGCCCATTCCCGCCGTCTTTGCTCCAGGCCTCCACGCGGACCGGACGAAACTTCAAGCTTTCTGTTGCAGCCGTGTCTGGAGGCATCGCCACCGACAGTCAAATTTGTCGACGAACCTTGCGGCAAGCTAGTTAGTCCCTTGAAGAAGCATCTTTGTGAGACAGGAGCTGGCTGGCAAAGAGTGCTAGATTAACACCAGGGCCATTATGTCCCTGCTCCACCAGAGAAGGTCGGAACAACACACTAGAGCACCGAGTCTGCACCTGTGATGGCTAATGGTTTTCCTGCTGTGATCAGGCAGAACCCCCAATATGCATCTTGGAAGTTGACAATCTTGCCGGCACATTCACGTTGCCTGGTCAGTTTGCCAATTCAAATCACTTCTCCCTTGTACTCTGCTCTTCCAACCTTCCCATCCTTGATCACCATCCACAACCATCTGCCACCCAAGCCTACCACCAGATATCTATTCTGAGCCTTAGTCCTATAGCCTCTCAACAGTCTCTGCTGCAATCCCTCAAAATGCCTATGCAGTGGACACCAGATGCCATGGAACGAGTTTGTGAACCTACTGAGCTGTCACCTCCTGCTAGACCCATGCATTAACACCAAACCCTTTCATACTAATCAAACCTTTCTACAGTTGTACCTTGCAATCCTTAAAACTTCTGATGGTTTCAAGTACGACGCCAATGAGATTGCCAAATACATGGGACCGAGTAAGTCAGCCATTGGCTTTGCCTCTGAAGCTCACACTTCCACCTGTTCCCGTCGGCCCTTGTCCCCCAACACACAATTGACTAATATCCCTCATCTTACAGACTGCACGGCCAGGGCCGTTGGCCACCGTATCTCGACGGTCAAGAACGAGGTCAAGGAACTGAGCACAGACTGGGACGGTGTCGCGGGTATTGCTGCTTCTACCAATCCAAGAAAGCGAAAGCGCTCCAGCCAGGATGACAAAGGAGCAGGAACTGAATCAAAGGTGACAACACCGGCATCCAAAAATCCTCGTGCTAAGGTCACCCCCGTCAAGCTCAAAGGAATCACGCCCGTCAAGGACGAGAAAGCTTTGCCCAAAGAAGAGCTTTGAGACTCTCACCGAGGAAGCCGAGCTTTCACCAATGGCATTGCTCAAGGCAGACAGCCTACTGCTGTTTGAGTTACCCTTCAGCCTCGAATTATCTTTCTCGTATGGCCGACCAGAAGGAGAATCGCAGAGCACGAAATGAGAAAATACCAAACTCGGGGAGGTGGAAACGTGGTAGCATAGAGACACAGGCAGACCAAGCTAAACTGACTCGTCCTTTCTATCCCCAGTCTTTTGTAATCCTTTTCCATCGTCATTCCTCGAGTCAAGAGCAGTTGTCAAACATGCCAAGCCACCCAGCCACCCCACCTTGGCACCTTTGCTCCATCCACCAACATGTAAAATCTTGACTCCCCCTTTTCCTTCTTGCCTTTCTTTTTTTTTCATCATCAGTAGAGGTGTTACATACCATGTAATACACAAACTGAAGCTCCACTACGGTGGCTTGCTGAGGGTTATTCTTCTTTTTGAGAAAGAAGGGAGATTCTTTTCGAGATTTGGACTTGTTAAGAGCTCCCTTTTTCCCACCAAATGAAGTTTCCTTCCGTTCCCGGCTTCGGAGAGCACTCACGCACCGTTTCCTTTTCTTCCCAAGATTTTATGGCTAGCAGCTATGTCTCCGTTGTTGCTAGTTGTGGAGGAGGTGCTACAAAATTATTTTATTTTTTTTATTTGCTCAGTGGAGGATATTGTGTTATTTTGCAGGTAGCAGAGTCAATACAGAGATAACACTCGGGAGGCTGCAGGGTCCGCTAGGTACAAGACTCCTATACCAGGCAGGACAGCAAACTCCTAGATTTTATTCTGCTGCTATGGGCAGGAGAAACTGTTGCACTCGCACACACATCCTGCTTTGCACACTTCCAACAGCATGGCCAAGTCCACAAAAGCGAAAGAACCAATTGAGCTCGACTGAGAGGCTCTCATAAGCCACTAGAGTGCCTAAAATATGAGATGATATCACTAGAAGAGGAAGCAAACAGCTTGCAGCACGGAACACATGGTTTTGACAAGGACCTTCCCTGTGTGTAAGCTTGTGTCTGCCAAGATGATACCAATGCCCTGTGTGCTTGGCAAAAGAGTGTGTAGAAAGCTAAAACACATTGTAAACAAGATTATTAACAAAAAAGAGGCTCTGTGGGTAACGCTTTGACTTTGTGGTAATTGCTTTGGTTTCATATTCTTGCTAGCATTATATTCAAGCAAATCGGATTGGGGGGTGAGATCTCTACTGATAGATGTGTTTATCTTGTGCACATATGTGTGCTTCCCAAGATCTGTCTCAGACGGGATGCTCCACTGACTCAGTTCTGCAATGTCATTATTGAAACCTCACTAGGCCTCCTGCCCCTTCCCCACCACCTTGTCTTTTTCTATTCCCACAAAACTGTAGCTGGCAACTGAGACAATCGTGATGAAAATATCGATCCGAGTCTCCGTCCATTCGACAGATCCCCGCTGTGCAGCTGCAGGATGTTTTGACTGCACCTGCATGACGAGGCGTGGCCTTTTTCGGGATGCGGCCAAATCATCGCCTGCATGTTAGCACACAGAAAGCTGGATTCTGTCGCCATTAATATCCAACCCCAATGTTTAATGTTGTCGTGGCTCTCGGCTCTTGGCTCTCGGCTCTTGGCACTATTACTCTTACTGCAGCCACCATGGTTTAGCTTAGCAACATCCTCTCCGCCAAACCCTGTTGTTCTGCCATACTACAGTACTTTATTATGCCTGCATACAACGTGCGTACGTTGGCTTCGGCCGATAAGGAGAGCGCGGGCATAAAATGTTTCTAATACACCGGCCTTCAATTGTTGGGACTTGGTGCTGTTGCAAAGAATATATCTGGTCAAGTTTGTACAAAATTCGCCGATGGAACAAAGTTCATTTTTCAAGATCCAGATCCATCAGTGACTCCTTTTCCAGCTCGTCTTGATCAAGAAAGAAGGAGGGGGGAGAAAAAAGTGGGATACACGAATGGCGAGGGTGATAACAGAGCTGAAGTTAAACGAACAGGCAAGGACCGGGGAGCGACCTCATCTTTGGATTGTATTGTAACAAGGCAAGTTTCTTTATAATAGAGTTACCCCCCATCTACCGGGGATTCCGTCCCAAAGGCGATCTGATCCCGGAAAGAGCTGCATCTACTACTCGTTAGGCCTGGGATGCCAGCAGGCTGAGAACCCCAAAGCTCACACAAAAGACGGAGAATCTTGCCAACAAGGCCAAGATTCAGGCATTCCAAGATATATGTGTACTGTCATTCATGACACTACTCCTGCTACCACTCCTGGTATGGTATTCTTTTGCAGCCGAGGTCAGTGATGCTTCTGGGTTAGCAGCCGCCAAGTTTGCCTGCCGACTCGTCACCGAAAAATAAATCCATGGCGTATGCGCGGGTGGTAGCGAGATGCCCACTGAAATGTTCAACCCTTCTGGGCCCCTGCAAGTTTGCCATTTCTCCACCTTCCATAGAAAGAACAACCATTACGGCATACTTTCTTCAGGTTCACCAGTTCATAGCGGGGCTGTGCTTCTCAACGGGGGCCCCACCAAGGAAGGTATCGTTAATGGTAAATCCATCTACCCACTAGCCAGCCAGCTTCACAGAGGGCGTAGGGTAATATGGTGACATCAACGACCAGACGACATGCGGACTTTGCAAGTATCAAGTAAGGAAAAACCCGAGGTCAAACGTCGGATCAGGTGTATGATAGGTATGTAAGTTATATGGTCTGAGGTAAATATGGAAGAATGGAAAGGAAGAATAGGTCTGCGTAACCATTGCCACAAGACTTTTGTCAATTTCATCCAATCCCAAAACTTTCAGGAATACACAGTTACTTAGAAGAAACTTAAAGCTGACTCTTTACCTCTCCATATGCCAGCATAATTTTCGTGCTTCGCTCCACATCCACGGATGGCGTGGTAATTAATGGCCGGCTTCAATCGCGGGGCCTCGTTCATAAGGCGTAGAGGTCAACTTGTCTGCATCTGTGGGAGTTCCACTGTGGGCTGTTTGCGTCTTCTCCGCGTCTGTAGAGATAATATCAAACCGACGGATGTCCATTCCATCGTGGTCCTGGTCGGGATTCAAGGTCTGGTAGTTGAGGGCTTTCAAGAGCAGGTAGAACGCCGAAGCTAGGATGGACCCGAGGACGGGGCCGAGCCAGTAGATCCAGTGATAGCCGGTAAATGAGGCATTGACCACACATGGACCAAGGGAGCGTGCTGGGTTGACGGAGCCACCGGTGTAGTAGACTCCAACCATCTCGATGATCAGGAGCGACAAGCCGATGCCAATGGGGGCAACGAACGTGGCACGGTGCTTCTCCGCCGCTAGCATGAAGATGGTGATGATGAGTTCAGCTGTTAAAAACATCTCAATGAAAAGACCTCGGGTTATCGACGTTCCCTCGACCAGAGTAGTTGCCACATTGAGCGCTCCAGGGAACAGTGCCGACACGACGGCTGCGGCGGCGATGGCTCCTATAAGCTGAGCGACGATCATAAGGGCACCTCGAAGGATAGACGCTCCACCGACAAGCATCAAGGCTACTGTGACAGCCGGGTTGAAAAGACCGCCACTTATGCGGAAGAAAACCCAGGCATTGACTGCCAGGCTGATGCCAAAGGCGAGCGAGATGAACAGAAGCTTGGAAGGATCGGCTGCCAGGTTACTCGTCTCGACAGTCTTTGGGGGCGAATTGACGACGTTTGTTCCACCATAGGCGAAGAACAGATAGAGAAAGGTTCCGACGAATTCACTTATGAATGCTAGCAAGTGATGCCTGATCTTGACACTCATGGCTGCCATGGTCTCGTTATCAGAAGCTGACTTGCTAGGCGAGATATGACGATAGATGAAGTCTCTCGTGCTAGTCCGCTGACACCCTTGTAGCGGCGGGAGGTCAGATATATATCTAGAAGGAAAAGAGGGTGAGGCAAGTGTATATATCTGGAAGGAAAAGAGGGTTGAGGCAAGTGTATATATCTGGAAGGAAAAGATGGTGAGGCAAGTGGTGGGGTGCTGCCGTACGCTTTGAGAAAAGAGGGAGAGCGAGCATGGCTGGGATATATAAGACTCTCTTTGATGTGTCCGCATGCATGTGTATGACGACACGCCATGCTCTCAGTCAGCTCCCTTGGACCACGCTCTCACGTAACGAATGCGATGAAGGGAGCTGACGGAGGTGTGTGACTGTGGGTCCCCGTGCAGACGCACGGATAGAAGACACTTGAACGGTTTAGCTAAGTGACTGACATTGGTGGCGCCTTATGGTTCGGGATGCATGGATTGAGTTAGCTTACCCTTGCGACATGTGCAGTCTGTCCAGTCGAGGAGGGTAAGCTTATGGCATCGGTCTTAGAGCTCCTGGGGCGCGGGATCGAGAGAGAAAAGCATACCAAGAAAGCTTTCCAAGAAAAGGCCTACCAGAGCAAAAGGGGCACAGGGATCTGGCGGTGGCCGGGGAAACATGTCATTAACTTACTGGGCCGTGGCCAAAAGGGACGATGCCTTTGAGCAAGGGTGAGAGTCTGGTTGCAGAAGGAGTGCGAATTGTTGCTGTAGCCACAGCGATCGATGCCGTTACACTAAACTGGCCCTGTATATTGGCAACTGTCGACGTGACCATTTTGTTAAAGCCTATACGTCGGTTACACGGTGATCTACTAGAGGAGAGGACGGGCGCGCAAGCGCGGGGGGCGTGCGGGCAGGACACTCCCGTCACGGTGGAGACATCATGCAAGCTTGGCTACCACTGCCATTCTTAACTTTGTCCTTTGAGTCCTGATGATGAGCCTCAAGCGAAGCTGTGCCTTCGCACTGGGCTGGAGTGGGGTTTAATGCAGATCGAAGACGGCGAATTCTGATCGAAAACGGCGGTCTAGCTGATGACCGACACGAGGTCCAGATATCGGCGCTAATCCCTATCGCGCATGCATGACGTGCCCCATCGTGCAGACAAAGTATAAGTACTCACGCTCCGCAGGGTGTGGAGGGGAGAAAAAATTCCCGTATTTAACGTCCTGGTAATTAATACAATCTCTTTAACCAACTATGGATTGGCGTTTTCCCTGGATCAAGAATGGAGGGACATTTTTTGAAAGCAATCAGAATCTCGCCAAGCACCAAAACATGTAGGGCACTGGATTTGGCTCCTGAGTATTAGGGGCTACTCGTACTATAACGCCCCTGGATATAACCTAATGGAGAATTCCAGAGGTGGTTTGTATGACCTGGAAAGGAGTTGATGAAAAATGTCTGCTTTTAGAAGGTAACAGAGCTAATGTTAGGCGAACCCAAAGTCTAGTGTCTTGGCTGATCGGTGCGGATGACATAATCCGCGCCGGCTTGGCATGACAAAGGCCGAGGCTGGTTGTGGCCTTAATACCCCGAATCATAATCCATACTCTGGGCCTCGGTACATTTCGGTTGTGTTACTGGTAGCTAAAAAGGACAATGGCTTGCTCTGTAAGTTCTGCGATTCCTAACGCTAACTGACCCAATTCTACTATTGCCTATTGCCATCACCACAGCAATGGCAGCTCAGGTGCCCTTCTCCGAGCCTCCCTGGCTAGCTGGCCTCCCGTCGGCCTACTACAAGGAAACACACAAGCGCTGGCAGAAGGCATGCCGTGCCTTCCTCGAGGAGCACCTTTTGCCCTACGCGGTCGAGTGGGAACGTGAAGAGACCGTGCCGGACCACTTGCAGCCCACGTTCGCCAAGGCCAATATGCTAATCCCCAACCTGCCTGCACCTCTCCCAGTTGAGTGGTTACACAAACTTGGCATCAGAGACATTCTGGGCACACCAGTGGAAGAGTGGGATTACCTCCACACTGGCATCTACCTGGACGAGATGGCACGGGCGGGCATTGCTGGACCGGCTGCCAGTATGACTGCAGGCCACGCATTTGGTATTCCACCTATCATTAAGTTTGGCAGCCGAGAGCTCCAGGAGAAATTCCTGCCGGATCTGCTACCGGGAAAGAAGAGGGCGTGTATCGCCATCACTGAACCGTCAGCCGGATCGGATGTGGCCAACATTTCGACAACGGCGGTGAAGACACCTGATGGGAAGCATTACATCATTAACGGTGAGAAGAAATGGATCACCAACGGCATCTGGTCGGACTACACTGCCCTGGCTGTGCGTACGGGGGGGCCAGGCGCGCGTGGCTTGTCTTTGATTGTATGTCCGCTCAAAGGCTACCCTGGTGTCACGATGCGGCGACTTAAGGTGGCGGGACAAATCAGCGCAGGCACAACATACATCGAACTGGACGACGTGAAAGTGCCGGTGGAGAATTTGATTGGTGAAGAAGGCAAGGGTATGACATACATCATGACCAACTTCAATCATGAACGATTGACCATTGCTGTGGGTGTGACGAGGCAGAGCCGTGTTGCGCTCTCCAGCGCATTCGAATACGTGATGAAGAGAGAGGCCTTCGGCAAACCATTGATTGCCCAGCCCGTCGTTCGGCATCGGCTTGCCAAAGCAGGTGCCGAGCTCGAGACGCTGCAGGCCTGGGTTGACCAATTCCTGTATCAGATGACCCAGCTGAAGAAAGAGGAGGCAGATTTCAAGCTGGGTGGATTGACGGCTCTGGCCAAGGCGAAGGCGGGTATGGTCCTCAACGAATGCGCGCAAACCGCCGTGCTGCTGTTTGGAGGTAATGGGTACACGAGGACGGGACAGGGTGAGATTGCAGAGAAGATTTACAGGGAGGTGCCTGGTGCGAGGATACCAGGTGGTAGTGAAGATGTCCTGCTTGATTTGGCGGTCCGGCAGCTGGTCAAGCTGTATCTGAAGGCGCTGGCAGATGTGGAGCTGTCAGGTGGGAGCAGCAAGCTTTAATTTTGACATTTCATGCGCCATCAATTCTGCGCCGCTCAGGTGAAAACTAGCCTAAGGGCCTTCTGAATCACGTAAGAGTAGCTTAATTAGAGCAGCACATAGAAGTCCATATTAACACTACTACGCCAGTAAGACAACCCTCGGTTGTCTCCAAAAGATCTGCTCTGCTTTTCATTCAGATTCTGTACTACGAGGTTTGCCAACATGTCGAAAATTATCAGCGGTGCCAACACCGTTCGCAAAGCCGAGGCCTCTCCTGGGGCAATGGACAACGGACTCTCCTTCGGTGCCTGGCAGATACTCCCGGGCTCGCACCTCTCAAGATCCATTGCACATTGCGGGTTTGATTGGATTTGCGTAGACAAAGAGCATGGTAATATTGCAGGTACGCCAACGCCTCGATTCGAGTCTTCTCTGCCAGCCTACTGATAGGCTGTAGACAACCAAATGTGTGAATCAGTCCACGCAATTTCATCCTGCGGAACTTCGCCGATTGTAAGAATACCAGCTCATCAAGTGTAGATGGTGAAAAGAGCCTTGGATGCGGGTGCACACGGGATAATTGTGCCGCTGCTGTACACAGTGGAGGATGCAAAGAAGTTGGCAGAAGCTGCAAAATTCCCGCCGCAGGGCAAGAAGGGGTTTGGCGGTCCTTCCTCGATGGGTGCCTTCGATCCCAAGGGCAACCTGAGTGGTTATGAATACATGACAAATACAAATTAGAACCCGTTGACCATTGGTAAGATCGAGACTGAGAAGGCGTTTGAAAACGTAAGCAACTCGGATAACAAGAGTATCTCATTGCGGCAACTCGGCTGCTAACCCTAGGGTAACACTGCAGGTCGAGGCAAGTGCAAAAGTTGACGGGATTGATGTCCTCTTCACTGGCCTGTGGGACATAGGCAACAATCTGGGCTATCCAGTCACCGTCACCGGGGAGTTCGCTCCAGAGCTCAAAGCTGCAATTGTCCGCATCCTGAAGGCGGCGCACAATGCTGCCAAGAAGGCTGGCATATATTGCCTGTCAGGCGAGTTTGCAAGGCGGTATGCAGACCAGGGCTTTCAGGTAGTGGGAGCGCCGATGATTCTGTCGGATGGATGAATGGACGAGCGAAAGCAGGCTGACCACCCTCTTAGATCTCCATTGCAGATGCCATGACTGTTCTCCCAACATTCATGACCAATTCGCTGTCGCAAGCTTAGGGTACAATGAGGGAGACATTCAGCGGCCCAAACTGTCAAGGGCGCGGCCTATAGCATGGCGTCTCACCAGACTACTGAATAGACTTTATCCAGTATTAGTGGCCTTGCTCTGTCTCATCGATGAGCTTTTCAACGTCTTCCACTTGGAATCGGTGCATCAAAACTTTTGGCTGACTGGTAGTGTCGGGCTGGGATTTTGTGGAAACGGCTCTCTCGACGTGCAGAACAGGGATATCATATTTGTACAGCTCTCTGTACCTCTGGTAGCCGTCTGCCGTGATGTCGATCTCAGAATATTCTACCGTGCGAGTCTTGCGTACTTGGCTAAGCCGTCCTTTCGCGACATCACACAGAGAACAATTCTTCCCGGTGAAAAGGGTCAGTTTGACGGTATAGTTGCGCAACACTAGTGTGGCTCTCATGCTGGCGATCTGGTGACGGATTAATTATACAATGTTTGGTGGAACACAAGCTCTGTGCCTGCAAAATAGATGCAGCATTTTCTTCCTAGGTCGGTCTGGGCATAGCGCACCCCTGGGACTGCCCGCTCAGGGGCTGCCACGCACCGGGACTGCATGGAGCCAAGCCAGGCCTATCGTCATATGTGGCGGGGGGGCATCAGGGCGCCGTTTCGGCGAAGCCAGTGTGCCTGTCGTCCCAATCCGCGGCATCGAAGGCATCACAAGTGCGAAGCTTGCCGCAAAACTGCCCCATGTGCGATGAAGACTTTTCACTCGCGCTTTGACGACGAATGCACTCCCCTTTATCTCCCACTCTCCCTCATCGCTATCGTCGCTATGCCCTGACTGACGCCCTTGACATCGCCGCTCTCAACGCTCTGCTTCTTGACCCACCCCGCCATGCCTCCCAATCTGGCCAACGGCTCCCAGGCCGAGCTTCCGTACATCGACCTCGAATACAACCCTCGGGACTCAGCGGCCACGGCCAAAGAGCTCGTGTGTCAGATCCAGCCAGAGTGGCGGGCTCATCCTGAGCACATTCAGATCGTTCAGTTCAAAGAGGGCATCACCAACACGGCAAGAGAGGCGCCCAAAGGTGGGCACGTGCTCAGCTAATACGTGGGCAGTTACTCAAACTGGCCTTCCATGGGCCTGATATGTCGCAGGACGAGATCGACCACGCGTCTATTCTGATGCGGTCGTATGGCAACAACACTGACATCCTCATCGATCGTGACCGAGAAGCCACATCGCACATGGTGTGTGCGCAGCACGGCCTCGCCCCGCCGCTGCTAGCGAGGTTTAGGAATGGCCTCCTGTACAGATACATTCCGGGGCAAGCGTGCACAGCACAAGATCTCATCCAGGAAGAAACATGGCGACCAGTTGCGCGCCTGCTGGGCCGCTGGCACGCCATCCTTCCCATCAGCGCTATCTCGGCCGACAAGGCCTCAAATGGCAGTGCCAATGGCTCGTTGCTGGCGAATAGCGTGCCAGACAGCAAGCCGAAGAGGATAGTGGATAGAAGCCCGTCTCCCAACATCTGGACCGTTATGCTGAAATGGGTCCATGCTCTGCCACAAAATGATGCCAAGCAACGCACGCGCAAGACCTTTCTGGAGGACGAACTTGAGCGATCATTCCGCGATTTGGACAACGACAAGGGACCTGGCAATCATGGATTTGTGTTTGGCCACGGGGTAAGCTGAGTCTGCTGCCTTGCCCTGTCTTGTTTCATGCTGATTTGCTGTCACGCTAGGACCTGCTTTCTGCAAATGTGATCAAAAGCACGTCAGGTAAGGGAGAGGTCGCTGTAATCGACTACGAGTACGCCGTGAGTTGCTCTGCAGCCTTTGACATCGCCAATCACTTTGCAGAATGGGGGGGCTACGATTGTGACTACAACATGCTCCCGACGAGGTCAATTCGGAGGATGTTTTTGCAAGAGTATCTCATCTCCTACAACAAGCATGCCCAAGAGCCCGTGCCTGAGTCCATGTTGTCTTTCTTGGAAGCCGAGGTTGATCGGTACCGTGGTATGCCTGGCCTGTACTGGGGCATCTGGGCACTAATCCAAGCAACAATTTCCACAATAGACTTCAACTATGCTGAGTACGCTGAGATCAGACTCGACGAATACTCGGCATGGAGGAAGACCGAGAGCGATGGACAGTCGATCGAGACGTTGCCAAAGCCCCTTCGCGAAAGGAGATGGGCAGAAGATTAAACAACACCGTCCTCTTGTCTCGTGCATCCGGCGGAACTTCGAGAAGATATGTCACTGGAACGGATGCCATAGAACACTCTCTTGCCCCAATGCGACAGCACATCGATACTATGATGCTATGAGTCTGCAGTGCACTCGTGTTTGGCCCCTCGACTATGATACCACATCCAGAGTAACCGCTTGAATGCTCGGACTTCCTGACCTACAGACGGAGACCGCCCTATCCTTCGTTGTCTTCCCTGATGCATCGCCTCTCTGATAAGCTACTTGTAGACACTGCGAAGGCGCCTCAAAAACGATACTGGCAAATTTAGTATCGCAGAAGACACCTATTTAATCATGCTCCCTGCCGACAGACAACCAACAGACAAGTGGTTGTATGATGTTGACTTACAATATTGTGGTACAGCAGCACCCAAAGATGTGATTAGTCACGTTTCTGTCATTTCCTCAGGAATCAACACGCATGCTATTAGACATCCATGGATGCACGTCTAAACGCGTTGAAAGGGAAGTGATCGAATGGCAACGGAATGCTTGAACAATGCTGGTCCTTTACTGGTTCTTGCACACACCCTCCTACACGAAACGCGACTGCCAATGGCTCGGCGGTCGAAACCCGGAGGATGATTGATCAGCGGATGTCGTTATCTCGAGTCTATCAAGACGCCCAAAACGGTTAAGCCGAACGGGCTGGTGTGGAGATGCACGGTCGGCGACTATGAAGTCTCACATGCGGCGCGACACGCACTTCCCGCAGGGTAAGCCTTAATAATTCGCACACAGGCAGCCCATGGGCGACGAGGGCAGATTACGCGCACGCCCCGAGTTTGCTGCTTAACACAAACAGAGGGAGTGTGGGCCCCCAGCGCGAACTGCCATGCGCCCACAACGCCTTGCCCAAGCATCTGACTCACCCGGCCCCTGCTAGCGCGCCCTAGTGCGCCCGTTTATGTATCCGATTGGCTAGGCTGGGTCGCCCCCTTTGGCCTTGCCACCGTCTGTAGTCCGATGATCGCTTCCCTCTTCCCTGATTCTCTCGCCTTCCGCGGCGCCAGTTCTGGATCATGCTTCGTGGCTTCATCTGGTCCTGCTGCGCCGGAAGCACAGGCCCCTCTCTCTGCCTTCCTTCCTCACCCATCTCATTTCCGTCCTTCTAATCACTTGTACTCTCAACACATTCCTCCTCAGAGCTATACTTACTTCATCTTTGTAATTCGTACCTTTTTCTTCGACGTGTCTTTTCTAATACCAGGCTACAGCCAATTTGTCCACCTTTGCGCTGTACTGTAGCCTTTGGACCCGCATATCCGGTGTCTTAACGTCACTCACTTCCCGCCCGTCCTTTACTGCTCCATGATCGTCTTGACGGCGCTGCGCGCTCTGCATACAACCACAGTCTCATCCTAATTCATTCCCGACCGACAGTTACCAAGAAACCTCATCAGCGCTCCACTCGCTGAAATTATTGACTTTGCGACCGCAGATTGCTCGGCCTATTTGGCAGCCTGCTTTTTGGGGCCGTCGCGTGCGACCGCGACCGTTTGCCTTGGACGCCTTTGAGCCTTACGGCCATCGCAAAGGAATCGCCACTGGACACATGTCCGGTGCTTTGAGAACTGGAAACCAATGACTAGCCGACGCAAATGAATTGCTGCCGCTTGAGCCTGAGGTACAGGAGAGTGAGCCGCCATTGTCACGGCAACCAGAGGCCATGCGCTTGTTGTCCTGGAACGCCTACAACAGCATGTCTCTTCCCAGCATCCAGATGTTCCTTCCCAAGCAGAATGGAGCGCAGCACTCAGCGGCGCCAAATCTGCTCGTGAAGAGAAAACGCGCCTCTACTGCTGAGCTCGACGCTGATGTTGAACAATCACGGGATCGCGTTGGCATACTGAAGCAGCCGGCGTCCGCTGAGGCTGCCTGGCCCGACGCACAACCTCAATGGTCAGCCAAAGTCACTGCACCGCACTACCCTGCTCAAGGCCTACCCACGCCTCTCCTATCGCCTACGGATTCCAAGATGGACCTGCTCCAATTGCCTCTTTCCCAGGTCAAGTCGGAGAGTCGAGAAGGTTCTGAAGCCCGGTTGCGTCACGCCCGATTAGTCATCCAGCAACAAATCAACCTGGAAATTCTCCTGAAGCACAACGAGCTGCGACTCATCGACCAAGAACTTGCCAAGTGCCAAACAGCATTGGAACAGCTCCGTAGGTGCGAGGAGATTCCTTTCCCGGTCTCGGAACCAAATCTCTCAGTGAGCAGCGGCAGAGGTTCAGCTGTGAGATCTTCATTTCCGTCCCGATTGCCCGAGTCACCTCCCGCCTGGGGTGTCACCGACGGCCCATACACCCGCCATTATTCGCAATGGCTACTACCCGATTCACGCTTTGATGGAGGCGATCCTGAGCCTTCTACTGCTATGCCAAGCAAAAGGCCGATCAAGGTACGTTCGCTGGGTGGCAGCTATGCGACCGAGCCTCTCGTCGGAATGTCATCACGCTCTCAGCGCGGTGGCAATTTGAAGGCGCTCCCGGCTGGGTATAGTCAGGCCAAGGAAAAAGCCCTGGGTCCGCTTGTTCTGAAGCGCAAGTCAGACGGTGTCATGGTGAAGCTCATCTGTCCAGTCTGCTCTCGCGGAGATTTTGGAAGTGCCCAGGGCTTTATCAACCACTGCCGTATTGGCCATGGCCGCAACTTCTCTAGTCACGATCAGGCTGCCGAACAATGTGGCGAGCCAGTTACATTAGATGAACGTGGTGCAATTGTGGGGCAGGAATTAACCACTACGCCTACATCAAACAATGTGCACCCTCTCATCCGGACTGCACGCCTGCAGCATGCACCTTCTTCGCCGCCACCAACTGCTCGGCTTCTAGGCCTGGATGGAGCAGCGGAATCACATGAAGCTGCACGACCCTCAGTCTCTCCCGACTTCCGCGCCTCTTTTCAAACACCACACTTGTCGAATTTCATCCAGAGCAAGGGTCTTAGCTTCGATCTCCAGGACATGGTGGATGAAGCTAAAGTGAAGGTGGAATTGCCTGAACCTACCGACGCGCAAATGGAGGAGATCGATGGAGAGCCATTTGCATATGAATCAACGGTCTCCCACCCTCTCGTCGCAGGGACTCGAGGAATCACAAAGCCGATCAAGTCCCCCTTAACATCTCCAGTTCTTCATTCACGGGTCACGGTCAGTAGTAACATTGGCATTGAGACCATGGGCATCTCTAGTGTGGGCATCACCAACGCCTCTGTCGACCCTGAGCCGTCCCCGTCGACCGAATCGAATCAGGCCCCCAGTCTAATCGACGATGATGAAGAATACGAGGTCCACTCCCCGGCAAGCTCATCGGCATCTGACATGGCTGATGATGGCGAAGTCGATTTCACCGTACGAGAGGATGATGACTTCCATGGCCATGTGGATCTGGCCAAGCCCGAACCTCAATCCAGCTGTGCTCAGGCCCCAGTTCCCCAGTCTCCACGACCGGCCCGAGTGAGGCGCCCGTCGGCGTTAAGGAGCCCAGAGTCGAAAAACGAGGCGAAGCATGTGACTTTTGTCAGTGAAAACCCTGGTACGCCCAAGAGTGGCGGAGATGCAAAGAGAAGGAAGATCAGCAAGAAGTGAGCAAGGTGTGCACTTTTTCTTGCGCGCTGGGTTACTTTTCCTCGGCGGCCCCTGTGGAAGGCTTGTATTTCCGTTTTTTGTTGCTCTGCATTGGCGACGGGAAAGCCTGTCATTAGACTTTGGACCTGCGGCGCCAGCCTCCTCCACTTGATTGTTTCGGAACACGTGTATATCGATAGCAGGTTGTTACCTTCTTAGAAGCTCACTGTGGAGGAACACCGAGCTCGGGCAACATGGACGAGCATGACAGGGCTCGAAGAGATACGAACTCAACTCAATGAATATTCCTCCTAAAAGCACAGCCTTCCCATCCGAGTCTTGTTCTGACGATTCCCCATTTGGCCGAAGTGCGAGATAGCGTATGGTTTACCGCTGTGTTACCAACTCTAATCGAGCGTTTCGAATCAAAGGTTGTCCTGGGGCCGCTTAGCTTACCCGGACTTGTCGGATACGTACCTGTCCAGCAGCATAGGTCGGTGCCCTGGTAGGCATGGGACTAGACGCCATGGCCCGACAACTTGATCGGTCATATCAGGTTGGCGCCCTGGTTGGATTGACGCACGGTGAGCAGCATCAAACAAGACCATACGAGTCATCTAGGTTGCTCCCCGATCAGTGGGCCAATACCAGGATGATCCTACTTTGGGTATTCCTCAATGTAAACAACCTTCGTGGTGTACCGTGCCGATCACGCAGCTCGACTATGGTACAGAACCAATCCAATATCCCTGAAATGCTTCCTCTCCTTGTTCTGCTGTTTGTCTTCACTCAAACCACTGTCCTAGACGAGAATACCGCCCTCGCTGTTGTTTGCTCCTTCCCTCTTTTTTTTTGTCTCCAAGCAAGCTGCTGCAGCTTCCTCAGCAAGCAGCTCATCATACTCATCTTCCTCGCTTCTTCCTCGCAACGTGGCCTTGACACAAAGAAGACTGGTTCTACACTTGGACACCATCCTACCATCCTCACGATCGCTTGTGCCCCAAGATGAAGCTGCTGACGCTGGCGACCTGCACCCTCACGCTTGCCTTCGCCCTTGCCCGTGACTTTCCCGTGTCCAACAAATCTGCTCCCGTCACCGACGGCAACATCTTGCGTGTTGGCTACCAAGCCACCTTGCAAGCAGACAAACCAGTTCAAGGTGGTATTGTTGGTATCAGTGGTGAAAATGGCGCAGGTGTTCAAGTGGCCGTCAATTTCTTCGCATTCCCCGACGACGCAGGCCCGTTCGAGTACCATATCCACGAGAATCCGGTCCCGAGCAACGGTTGCTGCAATGCGGTAAGTCGCACTTTCCTGTCTGTTCCGAATCGCGCAATTAACCGCCTCGTCCGTCTAGACCGGAGCGCATCTTGACCCCTACAACGCCACGGAGATTCCGCCTTGCAACCCGCAGAATCCATCCATCTGCCAAGTCGGAGACCTTTCTGGGAAACACAGCAAGGTGAATGAATCGGTCCTGGCGTCAAGTCCTTTCTTCCAGACGCAGTATCTTGATCCCTTCTTGAGCACCAGTAGCGCCAACGTCGCCTTTTTCGGCAATCGCTCCCTGGTGGTGCACGCAGCGAACGGCACGCGACTGAACTGTGGCAGCTTTGTCTTGGTACATGACTTTTCAGCGGGTAATGGCACTAGCAGCGCGATTGCCACTCAGACAGGTGGCCCGCCTGCCTCTGCGACGACACCTGCAGGGGGGAGTGCAAGTACGAGTGCGGGAGGAAGTGCGACAGGAAGCAGCAGTAGCGTCACCAGCCCCAGTATCAGCACCAGCACCGGTGGCGCCGGGGGTTTGCAGGCTGGAGCAAATCTAGCCTTGGCCCTGGGGGCCCTGGGGGCGGCGTTTGTCATTTAGACAAGCATTCCATCCAAAAAAAATAGTCGTGGAAGGTGGAAACAAGACGTATAGATTTGTCGAGGTGGAATGTGGAATGTGGAACACGGATGGAGTAAGTCGCCGGACGGGCAATAAGCCCTTGATAAATTTCTTTCTTCGTCTATCGCTGAGGAAACTACTTTTGTTTACCTTCCCACGGACCTCGTCCATCACCCATGGTCCAATGCTGCGGCACCAACTTGTCAAGATGCAACTCAAGTATGATGCAGAGGATAAATACCCTCTACTCTATGATACAGCAAGAACACACATTGTCAGAGGCACGTCACCGATCGCTTGTTCATTTAGCATATATGGTCTCTTTTCCTGCGCTGAAAGTAAATGAGCTGCAATCGAACCTGTATACTTTTTTTTATTGTATTCGGCCCTTCCTCCCATACACTCCTCTCGCTAGCATCCTTGGCCAGAGCTGACAAGAGGACACCCCTGAAAAGTTCAGGCCTTGTCACGACGATGGACGCTAGTGGGCTGGGGCATCTCCAACCCTTTTTGTATGAATTGGGGAATGTCACTATTATGGTGCTTTGATAATAGTGGTTTATTTTTATCCTTTTTCTGTTCGTCTGACATCCATCCTCATGCTTTTTGTGTTGGATGCCATCGCGATCACACGCCTAGCTTCGCTCAGCCCATCTCAGCTCGGGATCACTCACCCTAGGGCCCAGGCTCAAGCGCGGCCAGCTCTCCCAAGCTGTATCCTCTCACCGGTCTCTCTGTCGCCCACGCGCAGCACCGGCCAGCTGAGCACTTGTCCCGCCTTGGCCAAGGTCATCTCGAGCTTGGTGCCCATTATTTTGAATTGGCTCTTGGCCGGATCGATCTCGCCCCACCATTCGACTTCCTTGTTGAAGCGCTTGCCATCGGTTGTGGGAAGATCTAGCCTTGCCGACTTGGGGGTGAATGCGACTATGGCACGACTCTTGTCGATTTTCTTCAGGAAATAGCTCACTATCACGCTAGATGAGGTCTGATAATAGTCGCTGCGGATGTCGTCTAGCAACTCCTCCCCACCGCCGTCACCGTCACCGTCACCTCGTGCCGAGCGCTTGTCCGTCTTCTGCCGTTTCCCGCTGTAGCAATGACCCGACCTTTCTTTGCAGCCTTGAATCTTCATGAATTCTTCAAACTCGAGCACCCTCCGCTTACAGCATGTCCAGCCTTTACTGCCCTCGTGGAAGATGGGCTGGCCGGGGTGATAAACACACTTCTCGTTACTTCGTGCAATTTGCGGATCGTAACTCTGGCCGCACTTCCGCCGCTTGCAGGTTGTGCCCGCCTTGACCTCGACGCCATCCTCGTCACTGTCCTCTTCGAGCTGTGTGGTTGGTGGAGTTGTTGGGGTCGTGCTCTTTGGCGTGCCGCCCAGACCGGCAATATTAATCGCACTTGTCAGGCTAGCCATGCTGGTACTGTCGCTGGATGCGATTGGTTTTGTCACCGGCACGGACGCGTTGATCGGGCGGACTCTTGGCAGGTCTTGCTCCTTTACCTGTGGCTTTTCTTCTTTGGGTGTATCGTCCACCGTTGAGTGCGTCCCCGTCGTACACGGCGGTATGGCGAGGAATTCATCGAAGGTGAGCACCCGCGGCTTACAACATTTCCACCCTTTCTGCCCTTCGTGGAACTCCGGAGGCCCGGGGTGGTAAACGCAGGGCTCGTCAAGGTCGGCGAAGACCTTGCCACAGCCCTTGTGCACGCATTTCTGTGCCTTTGTCTCGGCGGACATTCTTGGGCAATGGGAGAGCAAATGAGCCGACGGAGTGAACTGGTGTGTTAGCCCCTCGTGTCAAAATGGCATCAACGACATGGACGGAGACGAATTGGGGAAAGAGATCATAGAGACACTGTAGTAAGGGTGAATGGTGGTAATTGATAATTCATATGCCACGTCGAAGCCAACTTACCCAGGAGTCGAGGCGGAGTGATAGAAGGAAAATCGATGTGCGAGTGGTTGAACGGTCTATCGCCCCTTCCGAAAGGGCAGGTGGCTGTGTGGCACGCGCGCAGCCTTCCGCAGCCTGGCAGCGGTAATTACATTACGGTAACTTACAGGGCTCTATGTGGAATTGAGTTCAGGCAATATTACTCTGTGGCGAAGAAGGTGAAGAGGCACGCGAAGCAGCCTGTGCATTGCTATACAAAATACAACTGCCTGAACTGTTTGCTTCTACGCTACCACGGATTTTCTGTCGCTGCGAGACAAGGAGTCGACAATAGAGTGTATCGAAAAGGCCAATGGATGGCCGCTGTTCGCGTGAGAAATGTTGGTACAGAGATATCTACTGTTGTTATATGGGATCGACCGGCGAATCGTACAGTACGGTTGCTCCCCGTCGACTCCATTGGACACGGTGTTGAGGCGTCTGGCCGAAGACAGTCTTGCTCTTCAAAGGGCTGCTCTGCCACAAAGGTGCCGTCCTGGTGTTCTCCCGGGGCAGGATGGCCTTGGCTAGCCCTCTGTGTCTTTGATCTGCCACCCACAGCTTCAGATTGCCGTCTTCTGGGTGTTTTGGATTGTGTCGCGCGACAGGCTTCATTGCTGGCCCGATTGATGCTGGATGGTCCATCAACCTGGGGGGTGGCATCGGCTCCAAGTGAGGCCTCTTGAGAGACTCAAGTTGCAGTTAACGGCAGTGTAAAAACGCTCTTTACTCCCTTGCTGACAATTGCTGCGGCTTCAGGGAACTCACTTACAATGGCTCAGTGGTCGTAATGCTGGCGTAGCCCCGTTCAGCCCTATCTTCAGTGTGCCTTCTTAGACGGCTGAGGTATGCGGCTGAAGCATTCAATGGCACTGGAAATAGAAGGACTGGATTAGTGGCGACGCATTCGCTCTCCTAGAATGTGCATTCGGGGACGCCGCAGGTCGCAAAAGTCTTTCAAAAGTTTGCGACTGCTTAGGGCGGGGATGCTTCACGTAAAACTCGGGGCCTTGCCGTCCGCTTGTGGAAGACCTTACTAGGCTACCAGCGCACCTCTGCTAGAGAGTCTCTGCCGGTCGCAGACAGTTCCAGTGGGTCAGCTTCAACAGAGATCGACGCGTGGCATGCGACGAGCAACCAGGGCCAGCCAGTACCTGGCTTACGAATCACAGCCTCTACTGCGCTCGCGAACCGACGTGGTGAGCGTGCAGCGAACAAATTCGACAGGCCTGCGAAGACTGCATGCTGCATGGCGCTTGCTCTCGCCGTCTGATGTTGGATGCGCGGCATCTGAGCGGCGCCGGGTGGGCAACAATGGCGGCCACGGGCCTCGATCAACAGAGAGCATCCTTCAGAGTCGAGCCTCGGCCACGACAGCCTTATCGCGCAATGGGATGCAGAATCCCCAAGCTTTGCGAGAGGGAAGCATTCTTCTTGATGGATTAGGTTGGTACAATGCTGGGCAATTCAATATGCAGGTGCTTGCTGCCTTTGGTCTCAAGGAGGAGGAGTCAGCGTCCGGCGCTGACGTCGCAGCTAGATGATGTGAACTTCATGGCGGCGTCGCCTTCCTGACCAGCTGCGTGATCTTCACATTACGTATCCACGGGTGCACCCTTTTCTGACCGCAGCCAGGACTCGGTCTGGGTGGCGCTGCTTCAAGTGGTGTGCTTGACACACCTGTCTCCTTCGGGAGAGCTTGCGCCGCCTGTTGACCGTCACCAGCGTGGTGTGCTGGAGCGCGTTGTGAAAGCGCTCACACAGGGATGCCAGACCCTCGTTAGTCGAACCCGGGTAACACAGGTGCACCTCGTTGGCGCCTCCAGAAGTTGGCGCGCTGACCCCACTCAGGCGTCAAGAGCCAGCCGCCCCAGCGCTCGATGACGGCGGCAGAGAATTCCCACGAGAACTCGTTCAACCAGTCTTCACCCCAAACGATCATCTGACCCGTTTCTTCAATATCGCACGCGATCGTGCACACTGTTGCCACAAGGTCAGCCCGTACCTTTTGACGGCTACATGGTGAGATTGCTGCTGCTGTTGCACGGCATGCCGCCACAGGCCAAGGCGAGGAACAGAGGAGAAGGGATGGGGCAAGATGAGAGAAGACAGAAAGGGAGGGGCAAGATGAGAGAAGACAGAAAAGGAGCGGCAAGATGAGAGAAGACAGGGCAAAATAGGGAAAGAAGAGGACAAGGGGGAGAACGCTGGCGGCAATGGCCATGGCTTACCTTCCATGAGAAATGTATTGGAGTTCTCCGGGCCAAGGGCTATGAGCCCATCCCGGAGTCGAGGGGACGGGATCAAGTCTATGTAGGCATGATGTGGCGTTGACAGCTGCAGTGCTGTCGGCTTCAGTGCAGTCGGTAGCGTTGGCGCCATGGCTTGGAGAGAGGCCAAGTGTGTCTGTGGATTGGAAATCACGGATAGATCCAGGAGCGGGGCAAAAAGCCGATGTAGAGATCTCCGGATCTCTCGCAAGTTGTTGGGCACCACCACCACCATGTTGGAAGGGTCGGTCATTGCTGGAGGCACCACTGTGGCCACCCCCGATGTTGGCGTGGTTGTCGCGGCGGCCTCGAGGAAAACAGAGGGGTGGCCATAGGGTAAGTAGGTGGACGGAGAGCTGCGCACATCGCTTGGGCTAACCGAGGGCCCCGGCGAGCTGGCTTGGGAACCGTAACTCGCTTTGAGGGATTCATTTTCCTGTGCTAGAGCAGCATTTTCGCGCCGAAGCCGTTCGACTTCTTCGCTTTGTAAGGAGGTTGCCTCGCGTTGAGCGGCCTCAAGTTTGCTCAAGTGCTCCTTGCGTCGTTGTCCTTGTAAATGGCAAGCATTAACGCTGACTGGCCCGTTCGTAAAACTAGGGGCGCCCATCACTTACTGAATACCCTTTGCGCGTTTCGATTGTACTCTCTGCACCAAGTTAGCCTGATCGGGTGTCGCTAAGAGGCGTCGCGTGCCTACCTTTTCTTCTCTGCCTTGCTCTGCTCACTGCTGGACTCCGACATGTCGAGACAATTTCACAAAACGGCTTCTGTGACAAGACTTGCGTGGCAACCGACATTGTTCAAGTACTTTCAGGAGGCCCAAGCCTTGACGTCAACCGGCCGATCCAGTAGTGGCTCGAGGGCAACCTACGCGGCACGCTCGTCCAGGAGAGCCAGGGGCGGGCCCGGCCGTGGAGGCCAGTCACTGTGCACAGAAGTCGAGCTGAAGACGTACCAAATCTATGGAGACGGGCGGGATGATGGCCAGAAAGGGGCAGAGCCTCAGATCCTGGATGGGGCTGAGTCGGTTGCAAGCTGGTTTGGATAGTGGGAGGCAATGATTGGATAGCCTTGGCATTCGAGGGAAAAATAGTTCAACGGTGAGGAGTAGAAGTAGCTGGAGCTAATTGGGTCATCTGCCAGGCGGTTAAGACAGACAATACTGCAGCGCCGGCTCGGACAACGTAGGAGGTCGGGTTGTAGCGGAAGTGGGACCGTCGAGTTGAAGGATCGGCAGCGGGCTGAACGTGTAGGGTCCCCAAAGAGAATCTAGGCTAAGGCAGTTCCCGTCGACATCGGGCTCCATAACCTCATGGTTACCCGCGATCCCGATAGTGCTGGTGGACCTGTGGCGGTATTGGAGTTGGCTCCGCATGTATATGGGGAAGGCGAAGCTGGGGGATTGGACAATCTAATTGGCTTGCTGCTTGTCAGCATTTGGGAAAGTCGGTCCAGGCGCCGACCAAGAGGGGACGTATTGGTAGGCGAACAAGGCCATGCCACTTCGGTAACTGTGGCTCAAGCGAGAACAAGTTCGTGCCCACCCTAGACAGCAAATGGAAAAGGGCAAGATCTGCATTTGAGGTCATTCAGCAGCTTTGGGGCGGGGCATCGTGCTACAGGCCGCTGGATTTGCAGACCAGTCAGTTGGAAAACACTGATGGCTGGTTCCAGATTGCCGTTGGCACTCTCGCCTATTCCGCGAAAAATGGGAAGTTGACTATGCATTCCCGATGCGGGATGGATCGTCAAGTCTAGTCTAGCCTGAGATTCGAAGTTATTATCGTCTATCTCCAACAGGAAGTCCCCATACAAGACGTATTCACTTGAACAGAGGAAGCGCCTGCCAAGGCATTGATTGGTGGGGAAGCAGCAACACAGGACTATCAAGAGACATAGGGCCGTTGATTCAAGTCCACCATGGAGCGGGTAGGTCCAAGGCGGAAATTCCCTGGCGATAATAGCGACGCCTTTTACGGCTATAAGATTGGCGACAAGAGAAGAAGGCGATGGGCAGGGTGCCAGGTGGATGTAGGGTGAGTAGGGGTGTGCTGCCGCCGTACAAGTCGTCTGTCTGTCTCGCTCACTCGCTCGCTCGGCTACTTGAACTCCGTACCTTTGGCGTACTGCAACGCTGCTCAAGCGCAGTCTGAGTAATAGGACCCGGCGACTAAGTAAGTCAACACTCCGCGCGTGGTGGTTTTCCCCACGCAACCAACCACGAAGGGGTACCCAGGTACCTAGCACAGTAGTTGGGGAGTTTGGGATCCTTGTCAAGCTGGATGATTTTTAGCCTCGCGTAACCCCTGGCAGATCCGTGATGCAAACAACACCCCCAAGGTATTGCGATCGACATGAACCATGCGACATGGCGCGCAGTAGACATGATACTACTGTACCACAGGTGTGGTATCGACCTACCAAGGCGAATTGATTCCAAGACACTGTGTGTAACTCTACCAGACCTCTACAGCGTAGTTGGCGACAGACTGCTCCCCGGCCGGTCGCCATTCGCAGCGTCTGAAAGGGGCTATCGCTTATCGGATCAACATGGGGGCAAGGATAGGAGATGGTGAATAAGGGACTAACCAGTGCGCATAAGATGAGCTCATATTGGCTGGCTGCACGTTGGTTGTATTGGGAGAAAGACTCCATATGCCAAACCGGGGCAAAAAAACGTGGGTGGGCTTCAGCTCGATGCCGATCTCAGCTATGCAGTTAAGGGTGTGAAACGGTTGGTTAGCAGGGAGGAGGTACCCTTATGCATGGCTACACTAAGTTCGACATGGAGAAAGGGACAAGACCCTGAGCTGAACTTGGGACGCGTACCATCACTCGGAACAACGGATTAGCAGCGGCCTGTGGAGGAAGGGTATTGAGGATATTCTGAGCAGAGACCGGCAGCTCCGACACCAATCAGCACGCCACACTGTCAGCTGAAAAAAAACGAGCCGAGCGTTGTCCGTGAAACTCTGTTCTGGCAACCTCGCGCAAACCTCTTGCGCACAGTGCCTGTGGGTTGTCTCTTTACATAGACAGAGTTTGTTTTTAAGGCTGACTGTTTCCCTGATGTAGGCAGGTCGTAGATATTGCTCTTCTTGTCTCGAACCTCGGTTGCGACCATTTTGCCCGGAGCACAGCAGTGGCCCTATCATCCATACTTGTGATAGAGTTGCCAATTTACTGCTCGGGGCGCCTATGTGAAGTTCGATTAACTCATCCTGCTGGGCGGCCTAATGTCTTGATGAGATTGGCGCTCGGCGGCACAGTTCGACTCATTTACTGTATTATTCAGGTGCTAATTCAACGAAAGAGCGCCGCCTGGGGGGGCCGAAATTGGATTTAGATTCGGCAAGCTGGCTAATTAGCGCCTTCAAGTATCACAGAGGCTCCATCTACGTGTACGCCTTCATGCTCAGGGTGCGTGCTAATGATTTTGCAGTCTAAAATTTGTGTGTGATCTCTCATGAAGATAGGTCTACGTACACAGTAGGTTGCTACATCCTCGGCCGCTGGCTCTCTCAAATGCAAAGTGGCACCAGTTTTACGTACAGACGTGCGTCTCGGAGCTTTCGAATCCCGCTACATCATTCCCTGTACAAGATCTTAATTTCCACTCGCCTAGCAAGCCCATTGTTGCACATGCTTGGAGTCAACGCCCATACCTGCCTACTCAGAGCAAGATAGAGTGTCGCATTGGAATTTGCTGCTCAACTTATTCGGCGATTTCGGTGGGACCTTAATCCGAGGTGAGCCACGAGGCTTAAACTCGTGGTTCATGGCCTGTGCGTGGGTGCCACTGTGGCGAAGGGGGTTGCGCAAGCTTTCCAGAGACGCGGGGAGCGAAACATTAGCAAATGTATCAGGAGTATTTCAAACATGCAAAGAGTGAAAACATTTGGCAAATGTATCAGGATTGAAGAGCTAGCATCATCCACATTGGCACTAGAGGCGCATTTTGACCAAAGAAAGCTAGGCCAATTCACGCCACTAGCAAACTTGATGACGACGCTACCTTACTCTATCCTTCTCCTAGTCGCCATTTTACCGCCCCCCAAGCTAGCCAACCCAAATCCAAATAATGCCAACTACGACATCTAATCCCTTTTTTTCCGCAGCTGAGTACTTGTAGCTCCACATGCCGTCTTTCTCGTTGTTCCAGTAGGCCCCGCTTGCGGCGTGCATGCCCCGCCGACCGGTGACGGCAGGATCAGAGGTGCCTGTGGAACTCGTCGGGGCATGCTGTATTATGGTACTGTTGACCACATACTTAAACTGAGGCTGTGCGTTGGCTGACTTGTCCTCTGCAGGAGTGGTCTCGGTCACGAGGGTGCTGAGGATGGTATTGATGATTGTCGTGTTCCAATCTTCAGTGGAAGCGTGGTCGTATGACGACACAGAGGAGAGTGCTTTCTCGCAGGCCTGTTACAATAAGTTAGCCAAAGTGCCGCATCGTGCTCGATGGGCATTGCACACCGAAATGGTCAGTTCCTGGAGGCGGGCATAGGGAACTGGAGGCTGGGCGTGTTCCGAGGCCATGCTGACACAGGCGTGGTGCTGGCTTTGTGAGCGGTGGAGGTGGATGTAGCCTTCTTGATCGAGAGGTCGCTGCCTTGGGCCAATTGTGTCCTCGACAGAGGAGGGCACGTGGTTAAGGGTGGCAACCGGCTGGTCGAGCGTTCTCGGTGAGCAATAAACCTCGCTGACTTGTGGCCCTTTGGGCGGTGCGGGAAACGCGTCGAGGGAGCTGGATTCGATGCGTGGGCAGTTTCTGGAGGCTGCAGTGCTTGCGCTCAGAGACGAATGGATGTCTTGGCCAAAGCGGTGCCGCTCGTGCACGAATGGACCGCAGCCGACGTTCGACGGGGGGTCGGGGAGTGTCTTGTCTCGATGTATCGCTGACCGCTTCCTCAACGGGGGTGGCGACGGTGCAGGCTGAGCGGGAGTGGATCTAGCCTGTCCTTGAAGATTGAAGGCGGATGGCTTGCGTCTGAGGCGGGTGCGGATGGCTTGCGTCTGAGGCGGGTGCGGATAGCAGAGATGGGATGGGAGAACAGGCGAGCTGGCGCTTGGCGCGGAGTCTGTAGTGGCTGGGTCGAGGAGGAGGAGGGGGAGGAGGTGGAGGAGGAGCGACAGGAGGAGGAGGAGGACGATGGCAAGGACAACGACTGCGCGGTCTGTGGCGAGTGCGTGAGATTGGTCGGGGCTCGAGCTTGGTTCGCTGCTGACTGTAGCACTGGCGGCTGGACTGCACTGTGGCCTGTGGTGTCCACCTGTGACCTTACGTGGATGGTCGTCTTGACGCGCCGTAGCAGAGGCGCCATTGGGCTTAGGTGGGCGGGGTGGGCGTGCTGCTGGCTGCTGCAGGGGCGTCGGGGCGCCCTGAGCGAATGGGAAGGAGGCACGCGAGCACGCCTAGGTAGCCCGCCGCGGCCCCGCCACCAACTTGGGCTCTGACCTCTTTTTTGGGACTGACAGAGGCTCTTTTTGAGCTCCCTCTTTCCTTCTGCACTGCACCTCTTATTCGGGTTTTGGTCAATTAATCGTTGCAGACAGTTAATGCAGTATTGATCTGAGGTTGGGCGGCAAAAGACCAGCCATCTCCGTTTCAACGTCGTCCAGTCTGCATCCTCCCGTGCTCTCCCGTCACGCTTCGTGGCCGTGTCGAGCGCTGTGCAGCTGCTGTTAGGAGCTACTCTCGAGCTCCCACCCACACCGATTTGACCTATCGTCGAATCGACGGTGACTGGACTCCTCCAGACCTCTTCCTGGCCCCAGCTCTCCATCTCGACATCCGCCAGCGGCCGCACGCTCCTCCGCTCCCGTGCCCGCTCCCGTGCCCGCTCCCGTGCCCGCTCCCGCAACCCGCCAATCCGCAACCCGCCAATCCGCAGCTGACACCTGCCAACTGCAGCTCTTATCAGTCAACTCAGGAGAGAAGCTCGAAGCTCCCAACCTCCCAGCCTCGGCGTCGTCCTCGAGCTCCGTTCCGCCCATCGCCATCACTGACCCCGCCGGCCTCGACAGTCTGAGTCCAAGCAGCTGCGAGGAGCACGAAGACTTCTGGGCCATTCAACGCGCTGAGAACCTGCTGCATCACCGTGGTCAAGGCAGTTATCTCGTGCAGCAAGCTCGACCCAACGGCAAGCTTGTTGTCGAATCCAGGCAAAAGGCACCTCCACAACTCGCACTCACCCGAGTCGTCGCTGTTCATACCACCAGGCGCCAACCCAGCCAAGGGAAGGGTCGGAACTGCCACGCCCGAGTCACGGAGAGCTTGCGTTTGATCCAGGAGAATAGTAAGACACCATGTCGTCCCAGCCGCTTCTCCAGGCCTCTCAGGGTACATATATATCTTTATCCCGCTCTCTCTCATCTGCGTCGGCCTCGCTAACAAGTTGGCTGTCTAGGCAAGAAGATAGCTCTTCCCACGCGTGTTGAGCCCAAAGTCTTCTTCGCCAACGAGCGTACCTTCCTGTCATGGCTCAACTTCACCGTCATCCTGGGCGGCCTGGCCGTCGGCCTGCTCAACTTTGGCGATAGCGTGGGCCGCATCTCGGCCGGTCTGTTCACGCTTGTGGCCATGGGCGCCATGCTATATGCCTTGACCACGTTCCACTGGCGAGCGAGGAGCATCCGCATGCGTGGCCAGGGCGGCTTTGACGACCGCATTGGACCCACCGTCCTCGCCCTGGCGCTTTTGGCAGCTGTCATTGTCAACTTTGTGCTGCGGGTGGTTGAAGCCGAACAAAAGTAGAAAATGTCAAGACTCTTGGTTGCAAGAATCTGGAGTGGGACTCGCCTTGCTGCGTATGTAAAGCAAGCCTAGGCCCCGGGGGACTGGTCACGCGTTGGGTTGTATGTAAAGAAAACCTAGGCCTGGGGACTAGCCACGCATTGGGTTGTATAGAGCAAGGAGTGTGCTTGGGAGTGTCTCGTTGTCTTGTCACACTACCTGGAAATGGGTTGTTTCTTGTGGTTAGAGAATTTTGAAAACTAGTCGGCCCTGCGATGCGACGCGCGCGATGCATTGCCAACTTGTCGCCTATCGCACAGAGGTGCCTATCGTTCATGCACCGAAGAACCCACACTGCCCGGGTCTGGCAGGGGATTTATGGTGACCTCAATCAAATCTCGTCCTCCCTCGCTCGTACTCGCACTCGCACTCACCCACACACACAACAGGCCTGTTCCAGTCACGGCTGTGTCTAACAACGGCTATTCTCTCTTTGCAGCCACTTGTGTAGCTACTTGTGCTCCTGCCGTAGAGGCCACCAATTGAAACTATCGGCCTCAACCAAGCCCCCACATCACTACTACCACTACTACTACTACTACTACCACTACCACTACCACTACCACTACCACTACCACTACCACTACCACTACCACTACCACTACCACTACCACTACCACCGCCGCCACGGCCGCGCCGCCTTGATTCTCAGCCAATAAGCGTGTTGCAACAGCTGCAGTGGCTAGTGCGGGTATCATGGCCTTTTCATTCATCACGGATTCTCTTTGTCATCGTGCTCTCTCTTGCCACTATCGCAGTATTACTCCTGCCGCTCCTGGTACTAATGCTCTTCCAAGCATCCCCTCTATGGCCATCATTATCATAAGCCACCATCCTAAGGTGGGCTGCTGTAATCATTCAATGCCACGCATACCGCACCCCTGTGGTGGCCGTTGTACTGGCGGATGATGGTTGCGCTGGCCACTTCCCACAGCCGTGCGTAGTGGTCGCTGCACACAGTCACCAGGTATGCCGAGTCGGCGCTAAAAGCGCAGTCCCAGACCCACCGCTGGTGGCTTTCGAGCGTTGTCTCGAGTGGGAGCGGCCGCCGCGTGGAGATGAGCGTATTGGATGTGGCGAGCGGGTTGAATGGCGACAGGCTGGGCGTGGTTGGGGTTGTGACAGATGATGCGCCGCCATTGGTGTATCGGTGTGGCGCTGATGGCGGCACTGCGGCAGCAGCAGCAGCAGCAGCAGCCGCCGCCGTAGCCGCAGCCGTAGCTGATTGGGGCTGAGACTGGACGGAGGAAGAGCGAGAGCGGGAGTGTGCAGGGACAGAAGAGGCCGCAGAGGAGCAAGTCGCCGTTGAGCTGGCCGAGGTGGGCCGCGGCGGCAGAGCGGCTTGTGCAGCAGCGGCAGTGCTGGCGGCCGCCGGTTCGGGAAGGACTTCGAGCGACTCTTCATCCATGTCGATATTCCAGATACGCACGGTGTGGTCGGCGGAGCAAGTGGCCAGCAGCTTGATGTCGGGGCTAAGCAGCAAGCGAGTTAGGTAGGTTTTGTGGGCGTTGAAGACGCGGCACGGCTGCAGCGTGGTTGATTCCTGGCTCTGATACATGCGCCACAGGTACACATCGCCCTTGTTGTTGCCGGCAGCCAGCAGCGAGCCGTCGCTGGCGATGCTGACCGATGACAGTGGCACATCGTCGTCGGGGATCAACTGGTGCGTGCAGCGGTCATCGCCGAGATCCCAGATCATGATGACGCCGCCGCGGTCGCAAGAGACGAGCTCACCTTGGTTGGGGTGGATGACGACGTCGTTTACCGGGTGCTCGTGTGAGTAGGAGCGCTGAATGGACCCGGTGCGCGTGTCCCACACTCTGACCGTGCCGTCCTCGGACGACGTGACCATCCACTTGCCCTCGCAGTGGAAAGCGACGCCGGTGATGTTGCCGCTGTGGCCTTCAAAGGTCATGATAGCGTTTGGGTTAGACGACTTGATGTCGTACAGCCGCACTACATGGCGGCCCGCGGCCGCGAGGTACTTCTTGTCTGGTGTGATGCATAGCCGATTGACCTGTGAATCAGGGTGTTGAATAGTACGTGAGCAGATGCCGCTGAGCGCCTCCCAGAAGCGGATGGTGTGGTCATAGCCAGCTAGGGAGCGGAGTCAGCCAGGACACTTCCAGTCACGCAGAAGGAGGGTGGTGCCCCGCTTACCGGTGCACAGAATAACACTCATTGTGTTTGTGGACTGCAGGCAGCTAGCAGTGAGCACATCTGAAGTGGGTGCTGGCTTTCACCGGCTGATAATTGTTGGACCATTAATTAGATAATAATAGTAAAATGAGGAAACTCAATACATAGATTCATATGCACAGCAAGTGGAGACGTGGGTGCACCTAGGCAAAGTGTCTAAGCCTTTTGTGGATTAATCTCATTTTGGCTTGCTAACTTCATCTCCACCATACAAGAGATATGTTGTTCGGCACGGCACGTTCAGCCGGACATATGTGGCCTGTGCTCTGAACCAAGAAATCACGGGCAATAGCAGTGTAGAATGGTAATAGAGAAAATCGGGCCGTGGGCGCTGCCTTCGTTGGATCGCTGCACGGACGTGAGTGGTAGGCCCCATTCATTGGCCCTGGTCGTCGTGTGGCGCCAGCGAGCCTCTGGCTCATCATCAATAGTATCGCATGCATCACCTGCAGCTAGTTCTCCCGCGGCAGCTAGTTTTCTCCCGGCAGCTGGTTCTCTACCGACGGATATCTCTCAACCGGCAGTTAGTCGCACAGTCATACTAACGTAGACTCCCCTTTCCACGACTGGCGTCCCTCAACATTAGCTGTCCCCCGGGCTGCTCACCCCCCTTTCCCTTTATTTATCGATGAGGACTGTTCCTGAGACCATGACCATCAATAGCACTGTCGGTCCTAGCCCATGCCCGAACTCAACGTCCCTTCCCCGTCGCTCCCCTCGGCCATTGGTCTGGGCCCTTGGTCATAGCACCCTATACCAGCCTCATACCCGGCGCCTAGCTCTCCTCCTCTTTGCATGGATGCATAATTTTCTCTGGATGGATGCAAAATTGCCTTTGCGGATAGTCCTCCCGTCGACATGCACGTCCTATGGTCTGAACCAAACATGCACTTGAAGGAGAGAAGACTTTCGAAACGGGTCGACTCATGCTGCGTGTGTGGATAGTCCTCCCGTCAACGTGGACGTCCTATGGCCTCAACCAAACATGCACTGGCAGGAGAGAAGGCTTTCGAAACGGGTCGACTCATTCTGCGTCTGCGGACGGCAGTAGTTTCCAAGCAGAACCATGGATGGACAATAGCAAATTGTTCCATTGAACAGCACTATTAACCACTTCTTGCGAATAGACAGTGACAAGCGAACCATGGTACAGTATACAATACTTTTATTCAGCCGTCCTTCAACAGATTCCCATATATTCTTGAATTCCTCGTTCTTCTCTGCTTCTCGCTCTCTTGTTCACTCGTTTGACTTGACTACAAACGCCGACAGCAGCACTGCAGCGTCTAAGACTGCTTGCCCACCACATCAACGAGACAAGTTTCATCGGCACCTTCCACCCTCCACCAACACAACTTCCTTCCTTCCGCTGTATGTCTCTTACTGTCTGACTCTGAAGCCTCGGCCTCGGATCTCTCGAGAGCGGCGACTTGTTCTCCCTAGTCCATCACTAACCAAATACCTAGCGAGATAATCTCAGGCACAATCAGCAGACATGGACAGCTACTTCATGGACGCATTCAACGAGCATATCGCCATGCACACTGTTCCAGAGCTGCCCTGGGAAGCCACCACCACCACCATTGGAACCGGGCCAATCCCACCTAGCCAGCCCCAAGTCCCTAACCAAGTTGTTGAAGGGCTGGCCGCCTCTGAGACCGCCAATCAGATCGACGAGCACCTCTTCCGGCGCCGGCAGCACCTGGCTCACATCGTACACCAGTTGAAGCAACTGCAGCAACTCCACAAGATGTTGAAACACACGAACAAGCGACTGAGGCAAGAAATCTCTCTAGCCGAGTGGTCTGAGAAGTTGCACTTCGACAACAACGTCGATCAAAGCAGACCTCAACCCACAACTGGCCAGCCCGAGTATACGGCGCGCCTGGACATCCCAATCCCAATCCCGCCTCAGGAACTTGTTTCACTGCCTGAGATCCGCACAACCGACGGCGCCCTGCAGCCATCAATCGATCAGTCTCTACACAAGCTGCAAATCATTGAGACGCGTATCGAGATGTTAAGAACGCCCTGGATCAAGCTGAGGGAAAGTGCCATCCAACTACGTACCGAGTTCAATGACTTGGAAAAGCGCATGCAACAGATCCGAGCCTACAAAAAGTACATCAATCAACACCCTTGGGCATTCACTCTCCTGCCTGGGCCTGTTCCACCACAGCAGCAACCAAGTGGGCTACCACCTCAGGCCATAGACGGTCGGCAGAACGACGCAGCCGTGGCCCCGTCAAGCATCTTGGTCCCCAGTGCGCAACAAGCCAACCCGGAATGCATTGACCTCACGCTTGACAATAATGGCGATGATGACGACGTCCAGATCATCGATCCGCCTCCAGGAGCGTCCAGCAAGACGCCGATCCCTGAATGGAGGAAGCGTATGGCGCACAAGACAATGACTTGGTACAACAAGACGTCTGCCGCTCCAACGCAAATAAAGGAGCTAGGGGGGCCCTTATTCAACACCCTGAACCGCGAGGCTCGCATGGAGAGACCTTCCTGCAAGGATAATCTCAGGTACGACCAAATCAAGACCTCTTGGGAGCCCACCGGCCTCCTCGCGAGCATATCCTCCGCCGACAACGAGACACCAAAGGTGAAGAAGCGAGCACGAGAGCCTTCTCCGCAGCAGCACCAGGAGGACGTCCGGGTACGGAAACGTGCCAGAACGAGAAAGACGCCGCCTAAAATACCTCTGTCGAAGGAGCAGGAACCAGAGCCGGAACAATCCCCTTTGGAGCCCGCCGTATATACGAACGACGACTTGGAAAAGTATGCAGCCGAAATGGCAGCCCTCCTTGAGGGTGAACCTTCTGATATCGCTCCCGCCGCTGCCGACTTCGAACACCAGTCGAATGCCCTCCCCAACACTGTCGACCCAAAAGAGCTCGAAACTAGTGGCCGTCCGCCGCCCACTAGTGTCTCTCCGCCGATTTCTACAGTGGAGGAAACTATCCGACCATTTGGGGATCCCGATTTGCTTGAAGATTTTGATTCTGGGGATTTTAGCACTGAAGGTTTTGATTTGGACAGTTTTGAGGTGCCTGGCTCTGACAAGATTGCAGAGGAGCTGGATAGGGAGTTGTTTGGTGAAAGTCCATAACTTGGAGCGAGGAGAAGACAAGGGTGCCTAGTGCTGAGGAATGAATGGTGGGGCATTAGTAAAAGGTCGGGTTGTGGCTGGAGGGACAGATTGTGAAGGATTCGGGGGAGGGTGATGGAAGGGTACAACAAGCATGACTCAACCAGACTGGTAACTTATGATAGCTAAAATCAAAAGGGTGCATCTAGACAGAGTCAGTTCCGCGTGATCCATCATCTCCAATTCCAGGCGGAGAAAAATACTACAACTAACTGCTAGGCATCGTATATGAACACATCGGTTGCGTCTCAATGTGGATAATAAGGTTGTATGTGATGCTTGTTAATGAATGTACACCAAAGTGTAAGAATCTACGGAAAATTGGCCACCTTACGTTACCTGATCGCTCTCTATTATCCTTTTGCAATCCGCTCGAACACTCCTATACCATACCTGCCCATGGCACTTGCAACAGCTACTGCGGCGGCCCCAACTTTTACCATCCTCTCGGCGCCGCTCTTGTCCTCAACGCCGCCAGCCCCGATGATCAGTACGTCCTTGGTCTCGGGGTGCTGGTCCAGTAGCCGGCGGAAAGTGGCAACATTGCCCAGCGCCAGCGGGTGGATTGCTGCTCCGCCCAGCCCGCCGATGCCGGTGCCCGCCTCGGTATTCAGAGCAGGCGAGCCGTCGTCGCGCAGCACAATCGATGAGCCTAGCGTGCTCGTACAGGTGACAAAGTCGATCACCGAAGTTGCCTCCCCCGGTTCCGACGAGCGCGCCCCCGCCAGCGCGGCCGCCACCATCTCGAACTGCGCAGCGTGCGTGTACGGCGGCAGCTTGATACCGACGCGCGGCACGCTCTCATCACTGGCCATGCGGCCGCGGTACGTGCTCTTGCTGTCACCGATCGCCTCGAGGTACTCCTTGAGTTGGTCTGCATCGTAGGCAGCAGGGGACTTGCCTGGGATGTTGGGATTACTGAGGTTTACTTCCATCGCCAGGCGAAGGTCTTCGTCCATTTCGGCTGCGTTGGCGATTAGAGCGTACGCCAGTGCAATTTCATCGGGTGTGCCCGTCACCGACAGGATGAAGGGCTTTTTGATCGTCGTGATCGACGTGCCCAGGTGCCGTTGCCCGACTATCTCATTGATGTGGCCCAGGTATTCCGACAGCGTTATTGGGGAGTAGCCTAGGGTGTTCAGCGTAGATGTCGGTAGACTGTTACTTGTTGAATTACTCGGGGAGGAAATGTCGCCAAGAGGCGTGCTTCTGGGCACCGATGAGGACGGCGAGTGGTAAATGTATTGGTGAATGCTGTCGTCTTGTGTGAAGCCCTCGAGGAGTGATGTCCGCGTGGTGACGGCACCTGTGAAGGGAGAGTCGTACAGCTCTTTAATCTGCTCCAAAGTAGTTGCCCATAGAGATGCCGCGTTGACTTTGCTTGTGTGTTAGTGCGAAAGTTCTACATTCCGTTGATGCGACTTAAACACAGATAGCGGGTTCTGTGCACCCCCACCAAGGAAACAATAAATCATATATCTCATGAATGGATTCGGAACAGTACATACTGAAGCAACGTCAGTGAAAATCATGAATACTTAACTCATAGGACCGGAATGGGCAAGATTGTATGTCCTTCACAAGTGAGAGAGAGGATCAGGGTATGCATACCGTAAAGGCGGGTCAATCTTTAGCCTGTATTTCCTAGTCCCGGTCCCATTCATCCTGGCTTTCTCGATCGAGCCTGGGTTTCAGGCAGTGAAAATGCCTTGTCAGGTGGGAGTCTGTAAATACTCGACTCTTGATAATATAACGAGCTAGTAAGAAAGTATCGGTCCCTTTGCTGTTGAATGAGTTAAATGAGGCAGCTACTAAGTGCTCAGCAACTGGTGTAAGTAAGAAGCGGTGTAGGGCCGAGTTGGGCCCCCCGGTCCTACGATTCGGGCTTGGTGCCGGACTCGTCGGCCACTCAGCGAGGAGCGGGACAGTCTGTATTATTAGAGTCCAGAGGATTATTACTCGCTATCTTTTCCACGACACCAGGAGCAGGTAGTAAGACATATTGTTTCCCAGGCGAAATCTTACCCCGCTTCTCCTCCTTCAGCCTCGAATTATTGTATTCTTAGATCAAAACAACTCCAACTCTACAGTGTCATACCGAACCAGCATCCCACCAGCTGTCCAGTTGTTGAAGAGATACTCGACGGCCCCGCCGCTGGTGGTTGCATACAATGACCCTCGCTTAAGATCGGCCCTGCTTAACCCAAATTTCGCAGCGGTGTGTCCAGTTATCCTGGTATCGCTGGTATTCCCCGCGACGATATCGATTGTCGGGTGTGCTCCAGACACCACATCCCGTAATAATGCGACTTCGCCTCGGCCAGAGACGACAAATGCATTGCCGGCAAAGTCCAGAGTGAAATCATCAAAGATTACTGCGGGGTAGGCGTTGTCAACGAGTGTCTCGGCCTGACCGATTGCTTCGCCTGTGAGGACATCAATGGGTATGCGGTGGAAATTCCCCGTGTCGGTGTTGTCGTAATACAAGTATCCATCTCGAATATTAATCGCGTTAATTCCCAAAGCCAGTGGAGCTAGTTGAGGTTGAGCGGCCATGGTTGTGTCATTGAGCACGGCTATGACTTCCCCAGTATTGACATTTACCCGCCAGACAGCAGAGTATAAGGAGTCAGCAACCAGGACCGTCCCAGCAATAGGATTCAGGACAGTCATGCCATTCAAGGCACCGGCCCCGGGAAGGTCAGCGACCTTCCTTGTCACAGCATCCTTGTAGTGTCTGTGGTGTTCGAATCCTGTCAGGTCAATCTCCCACACTGACCAAGACCCAGGGGTTGCTACGAGCGTATGCACCGACCAATTACCGACCGCAACATAGAATATGTTGTGACCGAGCTCGGCAATGCCCACAACACCCAAGTTGCCAGCGAAGTCGGCAAGCAAAATGGGCTCGAATACGTCTGTTGTCGAGATGAGGTAGACCTCCGGTGCGGTCAGGAGCGTAGCTACTGCGTTGCCATCCTGTTGACGAATGACAAAGTTCTCTAGCCAGGTTCCTTTGGGAAATTCTCTGATGACAGTGGGAGCCAGAGGTTTAGAGAGTGTTATTGGGGTAAGCGCTTGTCGGGCATCGAGAGTAGCAATGAAAGGCCCTTTGCCCACTGCCGCAAACACGAAGCCGCTGGAGGTTAGTAGGGTGGAGAGTCTCATCTTCCCTTTGCTTCACTATGATAGATTGCTGTTCTGTGCAAAGCGGTCTCCTTCCCCCGTAATAAAGGTAGCTGCTGGCCTATTTTTATATCTGGTTTTCCCAAGCTGCAGAAGCCATCACAAGGATGAACTTACTGATTGACGAAATCACATTGATTCCCACTCGGATTTGGTGCCGGCGAAAAGACTATGCAGGCAAAAGCAGCACTGTGGTATCATTGCAACTGTGCCAAGAAACCGTAAATCAAGCTAGGACTGCTCAGATTACACATTCATCAGAGGAAACATTAATATTCCGAAAATACAATGAGTTTAGGAGTACTGTGCCTAGTATATCCCAAATGAGCTGCCTAGAAGGATTTTCCGGAGTTCGTATTCTTCCAAGACAAGCCCTACAGGATCCCTTGGCACCACTCACCCGGGCTTCTTGAGCCAATTGGAAGCGATACCAGTCACATCTCTCCCAACCGACATCCCGCTCACACCCTCTGATATCCCTGATTCACCCTCCACTTGATATAGCTCGATAGGGGCTCCACACTGAAGATTTGCTTCAGAATACTGACGCGTTTGTAGCTGAGATAAGATGATATCTCTCCAGATGCATCTGAGCTCATGAAGATGCGCCCTTTGCGGTCAAAAGCAATGCTGACAGGCCGGAAACATGTTTTGATTGGCGAATATATCCTTAGCAGCGGTTAGGCTGGTTGGTGGTTTAACAGGATCTCCATTCTGATTGAAGTCAATAGCTGACAGCTTGTAGCCTATAGGATCAGGCCTGAGTGAGCTGCAATGGAAGTTGATCTATGCTTGTCGACTAGAGTCATTGAATTTGATATCCAGAGGTGCCATGTGCGCGTGAAAGACAAATCAAGGCTGAGTCTGCTCAGAACAGTAGATGTCGGTACAGCTCTGGTTATCAAGGTCTTGGGTAGCATTGATTGCAAACTGACTACCTACAGAGAGGTTACTGTTGGTAGATCTTGAACTTTCCATACTGAGAAGCACGATGGATAGCCAAAATTAGAACCTTGATTTAAGTCACTAGGAAAATCCAAGAAATTTAGCCCGTCTGCTGGATGATCTTCATAGACACCAACACCATTACGGTAGAGATTACTTGCCGAGTTCTAGACACTGTCAATGCCACCACTAACGGGGTGCTCACCGATACCTATCTCATTCCGTAGGCCCCAGCTGAGTCTTAGTCCATCACTACTATAATCATATAGGCCACATAAATTTATGAGGTCAAAGGCTTTGACCTGTCCAAGGCCAGAGCTGATATTGGCTGATTGGATATCTAGGTGAGACATGCTGCCTCATGAAATGAGAAGCGTACCAGGTACATGGCTGGGGAGTAGAAGGGTGCGAGTAATGTGGCCTGTGCCCGCCATATTCACAACCACAACCAGTTCTTGGCGATTTAATGCAGTCAGGGTATAAGGGTTATAATCTCATGAGTAGGTGGTATTAGCCGAGGAGGTAAACAGTGTACGACCATCAGGTGAGACATCAATACCATGGTTAAGCTCAATGGATGTGTCTCTGTGATCTTGTCAACAGATGTTACACCAGCCCTAGATTCAGTCCACATGATAGCTGGGCATTAGCTAGAAATGGGACAATGAACAACAGCAAGGCAGTACCAATGACCAACAGCAAGGCAGTACCCGCAGTGGAGAGTTTCTTCATGGTACCTGTTGTGTCATGAATGACACGCACATATATATAGGAATGCCTGAATTATGCCCAAGAAAGGCATAATTCCCCGTCTTTTTGGAGGTGGGGCCCTCCAGCTTTACTGGCATTCCAAGGCCTGACATGTTGCTCTTTACAGGAAGAGACGGTCGATTGCGGTACAGCTCTGCTCCCAGCCAACGTATGATGCATTATAGAGGAAGACATAGTTGTGAGACCGATACAACGAACTATTACATCATACCACGCCCGCCTCGGAGGTTGCACTAAAGGTCCAGCCATGTACTGTGGCATGCCGACTAGGGTATCTCGGATGGCGGGATCCCTGGAGCCTAGCCGAGGCGTCCACTCCTCGCTGGGATTTATTAAAGCGGCAGAGATTGTATCAATGAAAACTGTGGGGATGGATGGATGCAAAGCTTCCCCTTAGGTAATATTCACTTGTACTTTTTGTTATTATTAATTTGAAGGTCAAACATGATACGACCTAAAATCTTTTTGCCATCTTGGTTATCCTGCAAATTCCCACCACCCAGTACAACGCGATCAGCATTGCCCGCAAGTCCACTACTGAGGTCGCCAAGACTGATGGATATCTCGTAGTTAATTTATGGTTGACTGCTGTTTGCTTTTGTCTATGATGCGGTATCGTTGGCAGGCGTCTTGGTCAGAATGCATGCTACTTGCTTGAGAAAGGAAAAAACAATCTGCGTGCCATCGATCGTCTATCATCCACCGTAGCTCATCAACACATCCACTACGTGACCGTCGCTTACAACTTCTGCATGGCCGCGATATCGGTGGACTGAACGTGGTCCTCGTCGCCCTCAATCTTCTGCTGAAGGTCATCCAAAGACACCTTCTCGTCCTCAACAACAACGATGACCTGCAGCTTCTTGATACCAAAGCCAACAGGGACAAGCTTGTGGGCACCCCAGACAAGTCCATCCATCTCAATAGCCAACACGTTGTCTACCAGCTCCTTCATGTCGGTCTCATCGTCCCAAGGCTTGACGTCAAGTGTGACAATCGACTTGGCGGCTGGCTTGGTCTTGCCCTCCTTCTTCTTCCTGTACTCTTCCAATCTGCGCTCGCGCTCAGCCACAACTTCGGGGTCCTCCTCTTCATCGTCGGAGCCGAACAGATCAACGTCGTCCTCGTCCTCGTCCGCTGGTGCGGCCTTGGGGTTCTCGGCGACGACAACTGCTTCAGGGCCGTAGGCAGTGAATGCTGTGGACGAGTTGCCTGGTAGGCTAGAGAATTCGGACTCGTACGAGGCAATGTGCTTGTACCAGCGGGAGGCGTGAGGGTACTTCTCAAGTGCTGCGGCGTCTTTGATGGCTTTGAAGCTGACAACGTCGGCTTGCGATGGCGTGAAGCTGCAGTCAAGTCAGTACGGCCCACCTAGGAAATGCAGCAGGCATCAACACAAGCCCATGAGGGGTCAGAGGTGCTCAAGGAGCAGTTGGAAGTAGTCATTTTGCGGTGTCTTAAGCCGCTTCATCAACACGGACCAATTATTTCTCATCTTCTCACGCGAATATAAGGCAGGTGAAAGGGTGAAGCGCAAACTTACCCATCAATGTAGGAGCGGGTGGTAACCCATTTATCAAGGACTGTCTTCGTTAGTCATGCAGCTGTATTCCGCAGTGGAGAGCACAAACGGGTGAGGCCCGAGTCGGATGTGAAGTCAGTAAAACCCATTTTGGCAATTGAGTCTCGTGAAGGTGTGTGCAGGATAGGTAGGGTCTACAAAGAGATTCCAGAGGCCTGTGGTAGATGCTGGTGCACAAAAACTCCCAGACCCGCGAAATTTCAAAAATTCAAGATGCTCGATGCCAAGCCAGGCAATCCACCCAAGAGTCATTGATCTGCTTTAACCTAGTTAAGTTAGGCCAATAGGCTTTCCTGCACCCCTCACGTGATAGAGCTGACTCAGCACCTACTCCTTGGTACATACATCTGCCTCCTCTTCTCTCCCTCACCCACACATGAAATTCAGATTCCCCGCCTGAATCAATGCGCCTCCATGCTAACCACACACTCATCCAACGGGTTGTGGTAATTGGTACCCGAGACCCGCATTCCCGTTTCCTGGCCAGACAACTCCCCAAAAATCAAATATACGTGCTTGAATGTCTCTGCCACCCAGAAGCTCCCCTCTCCATGCGGTCTTCAGCCCTGCGAAGACCGCTGCTATCGTCTCTGATGCTTAGCACATCTGCGGCAGCGGCATCCCTGAATTCTGTAGCGGTAATATTGGCGATTACGATTAACATGGTCCAAGCGGCATCGAACTACTGGGTCTCGGCGGTGATGCGGTGCAGGTACAAGACGAATTCCATGGCCTCCAGTCGCAGAATGTGGCTCGGGTTGGTGATGGAGGTGTACCCTAGCATTCAGTCACCCAGAGATGGGTTTATGGCGTCCTACCAGCGGCTTTCATTCGCTCACAAGCGTCGCTGGGAGAGGAGGGAATGAAGGTGGAGTACTTGGGCATGATGCCGTAGAAACCGTTGTTGTACGCCCAGATACAGCCGTCTCTGATGTGACACTCGAGGCCGAAGTGAGTGGCACTTTGAAGACTTTGCCACAAAGAGCGAGCATGTCACCGACAAAGCAGCCCAACTACTACACTTTTGGGGTAAGCTTGATGTGATTTGTGTTCCCGTCACCACTGTTAATATTATTGTCTTCTGTGATGATAATTGCCTCGCCAGCTATGAGGATATCGGTGTTGGTTGGAGTGAGGGTTTGAAGCAGAGGTGGCTAAGGGCTGCGGATATACCACCCTCATAGAGCTGACGGCAAATTGGCTCGCGGCCGCGACGTGAGATATTCTATTTGAATAAATACTTGTACAGTGAGTCAAACATGCCACCAAACGGAAAAGTGGCGTCTTTAGTCTTGTCCAGCTGAGCGAGATTGTCACCACTAGGCCACAGACCGGGAAGTGCGGCAAGGCTCTGTTGTTGTGCTAACAGATCTGTGATCCTCGCAACTGCATTGTGGCGGTTACTAGAGTAGCCGCCCATCCGCCTAATCTGTTTATTGTCGTACTGGCCGTCTGGCCGGAAGGGGTCTGAGAAGTTGGACAGGACAGTGAATGGTCCAGCTGTGCCCACGAAATGCACTCATGAACCTCTGTAGGCTGTCTGACTGAAATGGGGGGAACGTGTTTTAGCTCATGTGGGACGAACGTTTGATAGACGATAAGAGTAGCAAGGGAGATAAGCATAGCCAACACCCACTTTAGATGGCATGGTGGGAGTGATATGTTGTCCTTGAGCCGGGTTTTCTCATTGCTCGCTCGCATTGAATCGGGAAACAAAGGAGAGCTCGGCCCATGCTGCCCATACTCGTCATGACCCGACGCTGTATTTAGCACTATCCTCGACATGTACGGACAATTTAAATGACCACTTAGCTTCTGCCGTGATCAATTACAGCATAGAAACAATTCGGGCATGTGGTCCCAACTAACTTTGGTCCTTGGAGTACTATGCCAAGTTTGAAGTGTGGGGACACTCATGCAGCTATCCGTGGATCCGCGCTCGGCTATCATCGCCGGCGATCATGAGGTCACTACTAGCACCTTCGAGAAGATTGGAGACAATCGACGTGTGGGCTTTTGAAGTGGTGTCCATTCTGACGACCCTGGGCGAACGCAGAATCATCAGCATTCCATCTCGCGCATTGCGCGGCCATCACCCAGCCCTCCGCACACCATGGCAACGCTCAGCGCCCCCCGTGCTCTGTTTGCTCGACGGGGCTTTTCAAGATCGTGTCGACTAATTCCATCCTCAGCATCACTATCATCAGCACCATCACTATCATATCTGACACGGGCGCCTACTGCATCCATCGTACATCACGGCCTCTACAGACTCATTCCCAGCACTCGCGGCTATGCCTCTGGCCGTGGCCCCCATCCGCCCGGCGGCACTCATACAATGAACATGGGTGGCGAACCAGAGAAGCCGGCACTTGAGCAGTTCGGTATCGACCTCACGGCCAAAGCCAAGGCCGGAAAGCTGGACCCAGTCATCGGTAGGGACTCAGAAATCCATCGCACCATTCAAATTCTGTCGCGCCGCACTAAAAACAATCCCGTTTTGATTGGCCAGGCCGGTACTGGCAAGACGGCCATTCTTGAAGGACTGGCCCAGCGCATTGTTCAGGGCGATGTGCCCGAGAGCATCAAGAACAAGCGTGTAATTGCACTAGATCTAGGCCAGCTGATTGCCGGTGCCAAGTTCCGTGGGGACTTTGAAGAACGACTTAAGAAAGTGCTAAAAGAGGTCGAGGATGCCCATGGCGGCGTTATCCTCTTCATTGATGAGCTGCATACGCTGCTGGGTCTGGGCAAGGCAGAAGGCTCCATTGATGCCTCTAATCTGCTTAAACCTGCCTTGTCACGGGGAGAGCTGCAGTGTTGCGGCGCCACGACACTCAATGAGTATCGCTTGATTGAGAAGGATGTCGCCCTAGCTCGCCGCTTCCAGCCCATCCTGGTAGGTGAGCCGACTGTCCAAGACACCATCTCCATCCTTCGTGGCATCAAGGACAAATACGAAGTCCACCATGGTGTCCGAATCACCGATGGCGCCTTAGTCGCTGCCGCCACATACTCCAACCGCTACATCACCGACCGCTTCCTGCCCGACAAGGCCATCGACCTCGTCGACGAGGCCGCGTCGTCCCTTCGTCTGCAGCAGGAATCCAAACCCGATGCCATACAATCCCTCGACCGTGAAATAATGACCATCCAGATCGAGCTCGAGTCTCTCCGTAAGGAAACCGATGTCGCCTCGCGCGAACGCCGCGAGAAACTCGAGGCAACTCTCAAGGACAAACGTGCGGAAGTCGCTCGTCTCACTGAAATCTGGGACCGCGAAAAGGCGGAAATCGAGTCGCTCAAACGTACCAAGGAAGAGCTAGAGCAAGCGCGCCTGCAGCTTGACCAAGCCCGACGTGAAGGCAATTTCGGCCGCGCAGGAGAGCTGCAGTACGCCGTCATCCCGTCACTAGAAGCCAAGCTTCCTGCAGAAGGCACCAAGCCCAACAAGGCCAACGGTGAAACTCTGATCCACGACAGCGTGACTGCCGACGACATCGCCGCCGTCGTCTCCCGCACCACCGGTATCCCGGTAACCAAACTAATGGCCGGTGAGGTCGACAAGCTGGTGCACATGGAGGACACGCTGCGCCAGCACGTGCGCGGTCAGGACCAAGCACTAGCTGCCGTCGCCAACGCCGTGCGCATGCAGCGCGCAGGGCTAAATGGCGAAAATAGGCCTGTGGGCTCCTTCTTCTTCCTCGGTCCCACTGGTGTCGGCAAGACAGAACTGTGCAAACAACTCGCCTCCTTCCTATTCAGTACGCCCCAGGCCGTCATTCGCTTCGACATGTCAGAGTTTCAGGAGAAGCACACCATCTCGCGGCTCATCGGCAGTCCGCCAGGCTACGTCGGTCACGAAGACGCTGGCCAGCTGACAGAAGCGGTCCGACGCAAGCCGTACAGCGTCCTCCTCTTCGATGAATTTGAAAAGGCCCACCGCGACGTCTCGTCGCTGCTCCTGCAAGTGCTTGACGAGGGCTTCCTTACAGACAGCCAAGGCCACCGCGTTGACTTCCGCAACACACTCATCGTCTTCACATCGAACCTGGGTGCTGACATTCTGACATCGTCCAACTCCGAGACCATCTCGCCCGAGCAAAAGGACGCCATCATGGCCATCGTGCAGGCCTCGTACGCTCCCGAATTCCTCAATCGCATCGATGAATTCATCATCTTCAACAAACTCTCCAAGTCTGCGCTCCGCGACATCGTCGACATCCGCCTCAACGACTTACAGAGCCGGCTATCCGACCGCCGCATCCACCTCAATGTCCCCGACAACGTCAAGGCCTGGCTTGCTGAGACGGGCTACGACCCGCGCTACGGCGCACGGCCCTTGAACCGCCTCATCCAGACCGAGATCGGCCGCAAACTGGCCGACAAGATCATCAAGGGCGAAGCCCGCACCGGCAGCGTCGTCAATGTCGTCTTGGACGAAGGCACCAACAGCCTGATCCTTGAGGTTGAGAATCCTCCTCAAGAATAGATCTTCTCATCTTGTCTCATCCCATCACAAAAAGTAAGACAAAAAAGGAAAAGCGAGATTTTGGTATCATGGTGCGAATTGTAAGCATGGCGATTGGAAGAGATTGGAAATGCATATTGTCGGTTTCCTACTTTCTTACACACCGGAATGAGAATCACGATGTGATAGTGTTTATCTACTTTAATTTGCCAAGTTGGATTTACAAAAAAAGACACTGTACAATATCATCAGCCTTCTCAACCCCGCAGAATAACTCATGTATTTATAAACATAAGAAGAACCTCTCTGCTCGCTGACAAATCAATCAAAAATCCTTCATTATTTGTCCTCTACTGTCTTTTGCGTCTCTTGAACTGTAGTGTGTCAAATCCTTGATCAAAAGAGATTGTCCTTGATCAAAAGAGATTTTGGTGGATGAGGAAACAAATGAAACTTTTAATCTATCTCGGACAGCCTACGTAGGATACGCAAATTACTTGGGTCTGTGCCGGGGATCATACTCGTTACTCCCCTTTCCACACGCTGATTCCCTTCACTTCCATGCCGTGCAATCTCAACTTCCCGCCGATACTATGCATATCTTAGCTATAGGTACTCGACCTCTATCTAGCATGCCCTTTGCTCTCAACTTCTCTTCTCGATTCAATTCGCTTGGTGGGAAAGCGATCAAGGTTGGTCGGTAAGGTTGGTCGGATTCTTAAGAATTTTGTGTGAACAAGATGCTCCTTACAATGCATAAGGGTTGAGTGAGCGAATGGTGAGGCAGCTGCAAGATGGTCAGTGGTCTGCATTATCCAATGCAAAGGGAGGGGGGAGGGAAGATCAGCTTACGGTGGACTCTTGGTCAAGTCGGTCTTCAGGATCACCGGCACTCTGCTCATCTCGGTAACGTCTTGAATAAATTCCCCGCCCTCCTCTCGGAGTTTGAAGTAGCTCGAGTACTTCTCCTTGTCCGACATTTGGTTCTCCGGTGCGTCGACAGCCGACTTGGAAATCTTCGAGTCAGACTGCGTGCGCATACCCTCCCTCAGGCCGTTACGAGTAGGCGACGGTGGCATGCTTTGGGTAGGTCGATCACCGGTTGAATTCAGCGAGACGCCAGCGGCCATCTCAGTGACTTCAGATGCACTATCATCGTCCTCAAAGAGCGCATCGACTTCTTCGGTCTCCATCGTGCCTGCGTGGGTCTGTTTACGTTGGGCTTCGTAACTCTCCTTGGCTCTCTGCCGGGTGGCCTCGGCGTCATTGGTGGTGATAGTTCGTGCGCCGGCGGCCGAGTCCTTGGGACGCTCGTCTTCGGGGACATAGGCAGATGAGGACACGCCCTTCTCCCAGTAGAGCTCCAGGATACGCTCGTCCTTGCGGAATTCGGCCTTCTTCAGCGGCAGTTGATCGCAGTGCACGCGTTTCTCAAAGCCGTACTCGGGAATCAGGACATCGAAGGCAGATTCGTAGACACAAATCACAATGCCTTCGCTGATCAGATCGCCGCCGAGTAACTGCGCTTTCTTGTCCATCATACGGCAAGATTCGATGTGGACGGACTGCTCCTGCGCGCTATGCGCAGAGTCTTTCTTGTTGTTGCACTGCTCGGCCGTCTTGGCCAGGTTTTCCAGATCTTCGGTGTACTCGATGGCGCCGTTGGAGAGGATAGAGTCAAGCTGGCGATGTACAACGATATCGGCATATCGGCGAGTTGGGTTGGTAAAGTGGGTATACAGGGGCAGGTTGAGAACGTAATGCGGACGCTGATCCTCGGCAACCTGTTCACTGATGTAGTATTTGGCACGATGCAGGGTCTTGACGAGGAGCGTCTCCATGCCCTTCCTCAGGCCAGCATCCTCCACTTTGAACAGGCTGTTTTGGAGAGAGCCACTGCTGGAGGCATCAATCTGATAGCCAGCCCGGCTCATACGCTCGGCAAAAGTGACCAGTCTGCGCGGGTTTGGAGGGCTTTGGCGGCGGAGGAAGGCCTTGTCCGGCATGGCGGTAAAGAGCTTCTGGGCCACAAAGTAGTTGGCCTTGTGACTAATCTCTTCGATGATCTCATGGGCGGCGGATGAATTGAAGATATTCTGCTCGACCGGCACATTCTCATCATCAAGCTGATAGAGCAGAGGCAAGGGGGGGATGTTCGTCGACCGGTTGCCAAATCGAGCCTCACGGAACTTGTTGGCGAGCGTGTAGAGGGTTTTGACATCGTCGGCTGTGGCACCGGCAAGTTGAACATTGCCGTTTCCTCTGAAGACAGAGTCGACGTCATCATACGCCAGCTTGCCAGAGCTAGAGATGATGGTCTTGCCAATCCACGGCTCTCCTTCCAGCTTGCCGGTGTTCTTGTCAACTTGGAAGATGACCGAGACGGTGAGTCGGCTTTGGCCGGGGATGAGCGAGCAGACTTCGGCGGAGAGCCTTGGAGGAAGCATATTGACGGCACGGGTCATGAGGTAAACACCGGTGCCACGCTTCTTGGCTTCGCGATCAACCAGGGAGTTGGCCTTGATGAAGTGTGCAATGTCGGTGACATGTAGACCAATCTCGACCTTGTCATTGCCCAGGTCCTTGACGTGAAGAGCATCGTCGAGCTCTTTGGTGCCATTTGGATCGACGGTGAAGATGCGTTCATGGCGAAGATCACGACGAGAGGCCAGGAAGGCGTCGCTCTCGTTCTCAAGCTTCCAGTCTTCCCACCCCACGCTCTTGATGACGGCCTCGGAGAAGTCATCGGAGCCAAAGTTGTTGTCGCGGAGCAAAGCATCGGTTTCGACGCGCAGATCGCCCATCTCGCCCAGTTGCTCGACCAGGGTGCCGAAGGGATGAAGGGAGGTAATGGGCCATCTCTTGATACAGGCGACAAAGATGCGGTTTGCATAGTCCTGATGCTTCTCCACAAAGTCTCGGGGCGCCTGCTCAGTTGGAATGGCAATGAGGGGCACGCGCTTGTCCGTCGGCTTGAACCAGACAATCTTGGGCTTGTCTTGCTGGCGCTCAGAATGGCTTTTGCCGTGGCCACCATCGCGAGCGCTGCGTTCAGCCTCCTGCTTTTCCTTGGTGGCTTGGCTGCTGGGGCGGAGCAGGCCGAGGGTGCCAGAGAACATCTGTCCGGCGATACGCTCGATGACGGCGACGACGTGGCCGGCATACAACGGCTTGTGGTCGTCGCTGATTTCCTCCTCCTCCATGAGGAGCAGACTCTGGCCCTCGACTTCGACATCGTCGTTCTTCTTCTGCGTCGGCCGCTGGCGTAGACTGCCTCGGCGCCGAATGCTGCCATCTGGTGCAATCGACTGAGACTCTGTGCTGCCGGGGTCGCTTTTGTTGCGATCCCCACGGCTCTCGGTGATGTCCTTGCGCTTCTTCTTCTCTTCCTTTTCGCGCTTCTGGCCCCAGACTTCGTCAACGTCGAGCAGCTCAATGGCGACAAGGTCTCCCTCAAGGGCGCGATTGCGGTCCTTGCTGCCGCAAATGAAGATGTCAGCGTCAAGGTCATTCGTGGTGACATATGCGTCTGATCGGTTCTTCTTGTTGACGCGGAGGATGCCAGCCACAAGCTGGCCATCGTTGAGCAGTGCTGGGAGCGTGGCCTGCGGCAGATACGGCGTGAACAGCGTCTTCCTCTGCTGCTGTTGCTGTTGGGCGTTGAGGGGAGCGCCAGCCATGGTGGGCAGACCGGCTTGCTGCAGAGCCTGGAGTTGTGCCATCTGAAGGGCACTGAGTTGCTGGCCGGGGTAGAGCTGGGGTATCATCATCTGGTTCTGGGGCAGCACCATCTGAGGCTGGCCCGCGTACTGGAAGCCGCTGAGCGAACCGACTGACGGATTGATGGAGCCTCGGGCGCGGTGGCCTGGCTGAAAGCCCTGGCCCATCATTGGCGGCTGTGCAAACTGGCCCATGGGCTGCTGCTGCGGCTGATGCTGCTGGCTCGGGTCCAGCTGCTGGTGGCTATTGTTCTGCTGGCGCCAGTTGCCTTCGAAGTTGCGCGACCCCGTTCGGCCGTGGCTGCTCTGGCTTCCGCGACGTTGAAGATCGGCCTGCTGGCCGGAAGTGACATCGAGCGAGCTGACGGGTCCAGGGAATTGGAAGTTGCCAGGCCCACGACCGGTGCCTCCAGCGCGTGGGCCGCCGATGGCCATGCTCTGGCTTCGTCCATGGCCACCTCTGGCTGCATTGCCCGCTCTCTGCAGGCCTAGTCCGCTGCCGCCGCTGCCGCCGCTGCCGCCGCCTGCTGTGGTTGTCGGAGTGGTGAGCTTGTCATCCCCAGCAGCCGCGTCAGCCGGACTGGCTCCGGCACCTGCGGCACCAGGCACGGGAAACTGGAAGCCAGCCGTGGCTCGCTTCTTCTCGGCCAGTTCTGCCGCCTTCTTCGCCTCAGGCAGAGCCAGCGAGTGGCGACGAGTGTGGCCGCCTCCTGTTGGGCCACCGCGGCCTCGTCCCGCACTGTTCTCTCGGTTCTGACCACCGCCGTGCTGATTTAGGTCGCCAAAGGCCGTGCCCGACGCGCCCGCTGACGGGGCTGGCGGAGGACCCATGCTCATGTTCGGGAGTGCGGACTGGTTCCGACGGTGGGAGGCAGGCTGTGCAGGCGGGTTCATCAGGCCCATCTGCTGCTGCATTTGGGAGAATTGGAACTGCTGATTGGGGGACACGTTGGCTATGTTGACTTGACCCTGAACGGGAGAGTAGGCGTGCACGCCCTGTAGGGGCTGTTGGATCATGCCCATGTTGACATATTGTTGGTGTGTGGCAGCGATTTGCTGCTGCTGCTGTTGGAGCAGCTCAATCTGCTGCTGAAGAGCAAGCTGCTCCACTAGGACCGGTCAGTCGATTGCCCGTCGCTGCTCGCACTCGTACGTACTCATAAGCGGTGTCAGCTCGGATGGGCTTCTGCGATGAGCAATGTGTAGCCTGCGGCCAGGCGGGCCGGGCACCCCCGTTTGTCCAGGCTGTGCCATTCTGGCGGAGATGTGTGGTGGACGTCGGGGACGGTGAGAACGTCAGAACGTCCGAACGAGCGTTTCGAAGATGGACAGGATCGAATCGGTCGACAAGTTGGGCTAGGCCGGGCTGGGCCGGGCTAAGTTCTGTGTTTCTGCCGCGGCGAGCCGGCTCGAATGAGAGGAAGAAGCTGGGATCTGGCGGCATAGAGGGGTTAGCAACATCAAGCCACGGCCAGCGAATGCATTGAGCAGCAGCACGAGATGAAGGGGGCAAGCGACGGGGATGTGGAGATGGGATGATGTGGCCATATTCTAGGTCATCTGGGGCGATGCTGATGCGGCCACCGAGTGCGTAAACGCCAAGTACCCACCGACAACGATCTCCAAATCAATGCAGCAACGAGATGCTGAGCAATTTAGTGAAGGCTGAGGCGTGAGGCCGAGCACGGGTGGCGCTGCTGTCGATGGCCTGCCGTGGCCGATGATAGCGGTGCCTGCCGATGCACACAGTGCCTGCACCAGGTTCCCGGTGGCCGAATGGCCCCAAGTACACTCAACTCCCCTGGGACCCGAGCAGGGGCCACCGAGTCGGAGCGGGGCAGTCGCGGCCCAGGTGAGCGTCAAAGACAACGGTAGCCAGAGGCAGTGACGACCAGGACTCGTTGGGGAGGTGTGGTGGGTGTTGGAATAAGTCTGCCGGGAAGGATGACGCTTGGGTGTGCAGGGCTTGGGGTGTGCGCGTACGAGAGCGAGAAGAGAGAGAGAGAGACTAACAGAAAGACAGGGTGAGTGCGAATCAAAGACGGACACGAGCACAAGGAGTGGCTCGGGCGGATGGTCAAGGAGTGCGAGAATGAGATGACGGAGCACAGAGAGTGCGATGCAAAAGACTCAACCGGCTTGGGGGGGTAATGGGGGGGGGTTTCGAGATGGAGCTGACTTAAGTTGTCTTAGCTTTAGTTAGGTGCCAGAAACTGAGGGCGCTGGCCGGCCGGGCGTGGTGGGTTAACTAAGCCATTAGGGTGCCGCAGGCCCGCCGGACGCCTCTGCCTGGTGACTGGTGACACTTTGCTACTTCGGGCCAGATGACAAGCGGGGTGGTAGCACCCCCGGTCCATGATAAGCTCCGCGATCGTCGGGGCCTGCGGCAGGCCCCGAATCCCTGCCTAGCCTGGCTTTCCCGCCGCACGCTCCCCAAGGCCAGTCAGTGGCCGAGGAGGCTAACTCACTAACTAGCCCGCCAAGACACAGTCCTCTCCTGGCAAGGTCTTGACTTCGTCTTCCAACACGCAAATGAGCTGCTGTGCCGTGTGAACAGCACAAGCACAGCTCACAAACGATCTAGTCGTGCATTTGCGTAACCTGCCAGCGCAGTCCCGCATGGGCCGTCCGTGCTGCCGGGACTACGATAATTCCGTTGCCTTGTTCCCGCACATCGCGGCGCTTGTCCGCTGCCTTGCCAGACGTGCCGACAGCTCAACTCAGGGGAGAGAGAGACAGGCTCGACTTGGCCAAGCAATTCGGGCATCGTTTGCATCCCCCATCTGCCACTGCTGACCGCCTTGGACTCGTTAGTGGAACTGGCTTGACCCCCCCCCCCCCCCCCCCCCCCCCCCAAGACTCTGGGGCCATTTCATATCGTTTCGCAACCCATTCTTGTCATCACGTGACCCTGGTATCTACTCGTGAACACGAACATGGTGCATCTACGCTCGCCGTCAAGAGGCTCACCCAGGCTCCTCCACCTTCGGGAGAGCCCGGTAGGGCAAGTGGGGATAGATCTGGAACGCCAATTCAAGCACATCCGGCTCCACGACGAAGAGCGTCAGAAAGTATATGTCTACAACCGCAGACTTCTCCAGGATGAACTTGACGCCAAGGAACATGCTCAAGCCGCGGTTCACAAGGCAGACCTTGACCAGGCCTTGGCCAAGCATGAAGTTATCCGACACCAGGCTGTTGCTGTGCTAGAAGCGCATATCAGAGAGGAGGAGGAGCGGCGACGGCGCCAGCAGGAAGAGGAGAGGAGGAGGATGGCAGAAGAGGAGCGGAAGGCTAGGGAGGAGGAAGAGCGGAGGGCTCGAGAGGAGGAAGAGCGTAAGTCCCGAGAGGAGGAAGAGCGTAGGGCCCGAGAGGCACGGCAGAAAGCCGAAGCCGCTCGCAAGGCTGCTGAGGCAAATGCCAAGGCCGCGCGCGAGGAAGAGGAACGCAAGCAACGCGGGGAAGAAGCTGACAGGCGGGCAAAGGCAAAGGCCGACGCCGATGCCGCTGCCGCTGCCGCTGTTGCTGCAGCCACGGAAAAGAAGAAGCAGGAGGAGGACAGTGCGAAGACGGCCACGGCAAAAGCTGCGTCTGCCAAAGCTGCAGCAGCTAAAGTCTCGGGCTCTACTACCTCAGACGCCCATCTCCCATGGTCCGCTGACGCGCAAGTTCGTCACCAGCACTACCTCTCCATCCACCAACGCCTCAAGGCCTTCCGCAGCAACTTCCTTCAATCTGCCAAAGCCACGCCCTCCCTCAAAGGCATCCCTGGCGAAATGCGCCGCGTGGTCAAAACGGCTGTCGGCCAGCTCACCATCTCCGACAAGAAAGCCAATGCTGCCGCCACCGACAAGATTCGGGACTGCATCAACCGTGCGCTGAAAGAGATCGCCTCTCAGCCCGTTCCGCTGAACGACTACCTCCCCCCTCACCTCGCCCTGGACGAAGAAGACGGCACGACCATCACCGTCCCTTCCCTCCTCCTCTACGTCATCAACATCTTCAGCAAAGCCCTATTCGAAGCCTTCACCGGCGAATGCAGCGTCAACACCGCGGCCGCCGACCCGCTGGGCACGATGGCAGCTCAGATCTTCTCCGCTCCCGAACTGCAATATCGGCGCAACATCCGCTCTAGAGGATCACAGCCCACACCCCCGTCGCACCCCTCGTCCGTGTCGCTCGTCAGCATCCTCATCGCCAAATTCCACGCCACAGCGCCTATCCTCTTCGGCATCTCCGGCAACGAAACCACCGGACAAGGCCGAGCGCGCCTTGGCTGGCGCAAACAAGACGGCAACTTTGTCCTCCCACAAGTCCAATACGACCGCCTCATCGGCATAGCAGCCGGGTATGCATCCATCTCACTGCGCAACTTTGCCAAGGCCCCCAACAAGATCAACCCCTACCCGCCACGCCATTTCTGGACTTCCCTCGCCCACATCCTCAACACCCCCAGCGCCCAAATCCAGACCCCGCACATCCTCCTGCTCAAAACACTACTCGACGTCGGCTTGGACCGCTTTATTCTCTTCTTCGGCTCCCATGCCGTTGCCGTGCTCCGCCAGGCCGTCGTTGACCTACCCAAGACACTGCCGCCCGAAGTCGCGTCCAAAGCCGAAGTCAAGAGTCTCTCGCTCCTGCAGGAGAAGTGGAAGAGGGAGAAGAACTTCACCCTCACCCTCACTTAACTTGGTGCAAATCTTTTTGTTTTGAGAGGCCTGATCTTTGAACCATGTATATATCCTCACTAGCAGTTGTCTCTTGGATTGATGCCCAGACATACTCACGTGTACTTGGACCATAGAAAACGTTCTACGCTGAAGGACGGGGTGGGGATGTATGCATGAACGGACCATAAGTCGACATGAGAGAAGTGTTCCATTTTGATATAGTACAGTACAATAGCAACAAAGCCATTAACAGATCGACGTCAGTTTGACAGTGAGAGGCTACGGACCCTGGCAATGTACACCTCACTCCCTGCCTGTTGCCTGCCATGATTCGCAAACCGGTCTCCTCATCGTCTCATTTTCATTCTCATTTGTCCTAGTTCATTCTCTCCCACGTCCATCAGTCCATCGATCCATCATCTAATTATCATCTTCACATAATCTTGATATCAAAACATATTGGTATATGTTGTTCGTTCAGGGGTGTTATCAAACAGAAAGTTTCATTTTGTCCAAAGTAGAGGTTGACCGGTCGATGACGCAGGTGAAGTTAGGATATTATCACAGATTTGACCATACGTCTCGGGAATGCCTCGGGAATGCCTCGGCAAGAAACCGTTTTGAGCATGTAATGCGCCCGTTGCGGTAGCTGCACCCGGCGTGTATGAGTAATGATAATAACAGTTGTTCAAACTTCATCACCCACGGCCAGAGCGGTGTTGCGGTTGAGTGTAGAAGGTGGCATTGACATTGGTGGTAAGAGTGGTGGCTTGGTTTTTGCGAGATCTCAGCTGAGCCGGAGTTGTCCCAAAGTGGCGTCGGTCTCTTTCTGTTCGGTGTTGTCTTGCACCACTGACGGCGACAGCGCGAAGTCGCTTCATTCAAAATGCCCTCCCAACAAGTGAGAGTTTCTCTCGTGTGAGTTGCAGACTCATCGACGCACCGGCTTCTGCGAGGCTTCCGAAAAGTTGATTTCCTGATTCCTCAACCTCACTTCCCGCATGTATCCGTGCTGCTGGTCCGAAAGAGGTTCTTGTTCTTCCTCGGCAGGAAACCAAATCCGGGTCACAGCGAATCCGCAAAGCACCGTGAAGCCAGCGCCAAGAATGCAAAGGAGCACCACTACACTATCTGAAAGTCCCATGATGTAGATATAGAGTTCGGAGCAAATTGGAACCTGAGGGTGACGCAAATACTCTGCTCAATACAGAGAAGAGATGAGGGAAAGTGAGAGAGAGTTGAAGTTAAGAGAAAGAGGAGAACAACAGGTACCTGAAAAATGTGGGCCAACTTTCCTACTTATCGTTTGCGCCTGCTTCGTACATTGCAGATGTTATTAACGGGTGAATCAACCCCCGATTGACACCTTTTCGAAGCAGATGACGAGATACGGACCAATGAGCGTCTGCAGGTGCCTCACATTCGAGACCATTGAAGGTCATGCCAAAAATGTCTCGGAAATACAACGATCCCTAGAGCCGGCCAGAGGGCTCGTAAGCACGGGTGCACTAGACTAAATAGGGAAGGGAAGACGACCTGACCAATCAGAATAGTGGCAAGCGTCCAGGTTTTGTGGACACAAACTCAATCGCCTGTGCTTGTGAATATTCATGTGCTTAATGCTCCGTGGAAGACGCGTCAAATTTCACAGACGGAATTGATATGCTATCCTGTTGGACCCCTGCCGAGACTGGCCCAACAGCCAAGTAAACTTCTCCGTCAACACACATGGTCTAGGGCGCTGTCCGATGGCCAAAGGCTCACCACATCGGACACGTGCTGGCCGAACGCGATATGTTAGATCAAGAAATGGCTGCCTGACTTGTAGAGTGCGTCGAATACGATGTGATGAGACTCTACCGTATTGTCCCAACTACCAGAGTACCGGCCGTCAATGCGAAGGTCCCAAAGGCGACAAGTTTGCCTTTGTGCATGTTCTACGAACACGAATACGAGAGCAGCCAAGCAATGGCAGTCAACCGCGGAGCTGGCTGTCACCAACACGAGCAAACCGCGACGCTGATGAACTAAGGAGCTTCCATTTCTTCGTGCACAGGACAGTAATACCTGTTCTCGCAGCCGGATCTCTCAACACTGCCTTCTGGAGCAAGCTCGTCCCTCAGATATGCCAATGTGATCCAGTCATCTGGAACTCAGCTATCACGATCGCGACTTCGATGGAGCGTCCAATTGGTAGGTACCATGTTGTCCAAAGGCGAGGAACGCTTGTTGCTGCCACGCCGCCACAGCGGAGAGCACCGCAATGGTATTCACAAGCCATAGCGGGGGCCAAGCAGCGCTTGAACAACAAGGACGCGCGCTCCCAAGTGCACTCTTGTCGTGTATCTTGTTCGCCTGCATTGAAATACAACAGGGAAACACGCAAATGGGCTGCTTTTGGTCCAACAGGGAGTCCAGTTATTCACTGACTACCTGAATATTACTCCAAAAGTTCGACCACGCGGACACAAGGTCCTCGATGAGGTGGTCATTCCATTTTTCTCACAACACGCTATTTTCGTGGCCACATTTGGTGTGCCCCTTCTATCACATGCTGCCCAGGTCGCTCAGCCCATGGAAGTAAGCCCAATATTGACTGGTGGCAGAGAAGCAAGTGGGTGGTCGATTGGCGAACTAAAGCAGCAATTGTATCGCTTGCTGTTCCGATCGCACGAACTGATTAGTCCTGCCGCCCTCATCCTTGACAATGCTCCGGAGCTTGAGACATTCACGCTGTGTCAAATGGCAATACTGGCCGATCTTCGACTCTGGCGAGCCCGATTCGAACAGGCCAGAGAGCTGATTGGGGCAGATGGGATGGAATGGGAAACATCCTACTTATTCATGCACTACTACGTGACCTACATCTGGGTTTCGATATGTCTTGACCCGGGCGAGACTGGTGCAGATCAGCACACGGAGACTTTCACCGAAGTTGTCGCCCATGCAGATAAGTATCTTCAGAAGCAAGGCGTAGAGCGGGCGGATTCCGGGCTTTTCACCTTTGGGGCGGACATCATCCCTCCACTGTATTTCACTGTGACAAAGTGCCGGCATCCACGTCTCAGACGACAGGCACTGTGCCTGATTGAGCATCTACCCAAAAGCGGCACACTTTGGGCCAAGATCCCAGTGGTTGCAATTCTCAAAAATCTGATTGCCTTTGAAGAGAGAAGGAAGGCTACCTGTCCTGGTGCAGAGTTGTACCTGCCAACTCCGGATCAGCGAGTGCACCGTATTCAGCTGATCAAAGCCGAACAATCAGCTGGCGCCGCTGCTCGCTTTGTGACTTTTGCCACGAATGAGAAGGGCTCGAGGATGATGGAAGTGCTCGTGGTCCCGTTGGATCCTGAGCTCCTACCGCTGGAAGATGCCGTCCCTCTTAGCCTTGACATATCTCCTGTAGCGTTTGGCATGAAGGCCCCTCCTGGAGTGTTCACCACGACGCCTCTCGTTGAAACGTTGGTGTCATAAGTGCAGCAGTGACACACTCAGTCCATCTAACGTCTGCTTGAAGATCCTGAAGTTGTCGCTTCCAGCCCATCAATGACTGCGAAAACTAAATCCTCCCACCAACCAGCCTGGAACTCGGAATCTTGAAACACACCAGCCCACATATCAGCTACTTTCTTGTGTGGGGTTGGCAAATGCTCCGCAACCGAAGGCGCCAAGAACGAGCTTCTGGTGATGGTTTCGGTTTGCCACACGGAGGATAACTCTCATATTCTCCATAATTAGCTCTTTATCTTTGCCCATTAGGTATACCTAACGACCACCTAGCTACTTGGGCAATCCGGGCCGGCAGATAGCGGCGGCACTAACGACGCTTACGACGGCTTTGTGTAGTCAAAGCAAGTGCAGCATCAGTTGTGTCACTATTGATCACTTTGACACTCACTGCATGCAATTTGGGTTTGGGATTGGACGAGAGGGGCCCAACACTGCTGTCCGTGAACAGCTTAGCGTCTCGCCTGACATCGGGTCGCGTGGTTAGGAGATCCTAGGGGAGATGGATCGTCTCTACGGTAACTTCCGCGAGGCTGTTACGCTGTGGATTTGCTCTGGTGGTGAGATTCACTAGCGGTAGCCGAGTGGCTTGCCTGAAGTGGAGAAGTCGAGCACTGTCTGAGTTCCGACCCGCTGGGATTGGGTGTCTTGCTTCCTTTCAGCTCTATCTCTAGATACCCGACTTTGCTGACCTGGAGGGGAATTCTGGTGTCCATTAGGGTCTCGGTCAGACCACTGGGGGGAAGCTGGAACAATTATGATGCCTCTGCTCTCTGAAGAGCCGATGTTGTAGAGAACAACTAGCGAGGAACAGCTTGCTTGCATGCTCTAGATGCTGCCTAGTTGTGGCTGCTCCGTGTATGTGTGATGCTTGGAGCAGCGTGAGGTACCCAGAACGCATGCCTCCAATGCGAGATGTCGAGTCCGCCTGTAAAGTCACTAACTACGACACCACAAATACCAGCTGGCATTTCCCGGCAGCTTGAGTTGAATAATCACCTTGAGAAAGGAGTCTTTTGTAAGAATTGACAGCTCCTCTCGTGTGATGCATGTAACACAGTGGACTACGACATGTACAAAGCCCCCACACCACGTTTCCTGATGGATTTTGGAGTCACGAGATATTTGCGGACATAACTTATTACCTGTTTACAAATCACCCCACCTAAAAGTTTATCTTGCTACACATATTCTCTTATGCATATTAATCGTCAACTATCCTTCTCCTTCTCTTAGCCTTCCACTGCATATACTGTGGAGAGAGTCTTAACTCTTAATTCAGCATCTTAAATTGGTTCAGCCCTCAGCCCGACTACAAGCTTGAACATTGACGCAGCCAAGTCAGATAGTTAGTCCCCGGAGTGTGGCGTCAGTGTGGCGTGAAGACTGTGTGTGGCAACATCGCCGAACTCGGCTTGCGCTGCGATTAATAATTGCTACAACCGAGTGGAACATTCGTTTTGCCAGGCAATTCAGACTGCCGGTAACAAAAAGCGAGGCGCTGCTGCTCAATGCTGTCCCTTTACCAGTCGCACTGCCCACTATGAGCGCAATTCTGTCGTCGGACGACCTCAATGACTTTATCTCGCCCGGCGTTGCCTGTATTAAACCAGTGGAGACCCTCCCAGCCGACAACGACCAAAATCCCTACGAAGTGACGACCGAATATCAGGTCGCTGCTCAAAATCCAGCGCCGGCGTCAATCTCGCTGACAGACTGTCTGGCCTGTTCAGGCTGTGTGACGTCAGCAGAGGCAGTGCTGGTATCGCTGCAGTCGCACAATGAAGTCTTGAACACGCTTGATGCCCATCCCAATCTCGATGTTGGCCACCTTGTCGATGTGCAAAACGGCCTGCCCAATGGCTACTACACGCCACCACCCGAAGCCAAGATCTTTGTAGCGAGCGTCAGTCCGCAGGTGAGGGCGAGCATCGCCACCACATACGGCATCTCCGACGTTAAGGCAGGATATATGATCGACCAATTATTGAGTGGACCACGCGGACTGCGCAGTGGCGGGCAGAAATTATCAGGATTCCAATACGTGGTCGACACCAACCGGCTACGCGATGTCTGCCACGTGCTTGGCGCCGCTGAAGTCGAGACAGCGCTGCAGCAGCGGCCATCGTCCAGACAAACCCTGCCAATTCTGGCATCGGCCTGTCCCGGATGGATCTGTTATGCAGAGAAGACGCATCCACACATCTTACCACATCTCTCTTCGCTCAAGTCAGCACAAGCACTGTCAGGAACCCTTCTCAAGTCCGTCATCTGCAAGGCTCTAGGAGTACAGCCGTCGCAAGTATGGCACCTGGCCATCATGCCATGTTTTGACAAGAAGCTTGAGGCCAGCCGCGCCGAGCTGACCAACGAATGGTGGCAGCCGCCATCACTACACACACCGTCCACGTCGCCGCCTGTGCGAGATGTCGACTGTGTTATTACCTCACGGGAACTCCTCTCCCTAGCATCAGCGCGAGATATCCAACTGTCGACATTGCCGCTGGAACCCGTGTCACATCCGCCATTTCCCGTGCCCGGGATAGCGCAGTACCTCTTTCCCCCGCCCGGGCGGCGGAATCATTCAAGTCCGCGGCCGGAAGCGGGCACTTCAGATGGCTACCTCTACTACATCCTCAAATCTCAACAAGCTGCACACCCCAACTCGCAGATCACTATCCAGCGCGGCCGCAATGCTGACGTCGTCGAGTACACGCTCCGCAGTGCTAGCGGCCAATCCATCATGACGTGCGCTCGCTATTATGGCTTCCGCAACATCCAGAATCTGGTGCGAAAGCTCAAGCCGGCAAGGCAAAGCAAACTACCAGGCGCAGCGAGGCGGATGCAGAAAGATTCAGGGACAGACTATGCCTACGTCGAAGTCATGGCATGTCCCGGGGGCTGCACAAATGGAGGCGGGCAGATCAAGGTGGACGATGTGGCGCAGACTTTGGTTGATGAGGGAGCAGATGAGGCGATGGTGCGGGAAGGCCCTCAAGCACAGAAAGAATGGCTGCGACGCGTTGACGAGGCATATTTTTCCGCCGACGACGACGACGACAGTGGAGCTGAGGCAGGAGACGCGAACGGCGGCGACACGGTCATGACCAACGGACACGACGATCACGATATCCATGATGAAACCGAAATGATCAGCAACGTCAATATCAAGCGCGTGCATGAACTCCTTCGGAATTGGGAAGCATATGTGGGCGTGCCCCGCGAGAAGCTGGCATACACCACCTTTCGCGCGGTCGACAGTGACGTAGGCAAGACGAAGAAGACCAAAGTAAAAGAGATGACCGACACACAGCGCATTGCGAACATTGCTGGCATGAGTGGTGGTGGGTGGTAATACAATCTTGCCCTGTCTTACACTATTCCTGCCTTGTCTCCAGAGATACCCCCTGTGTGAGTGGACAAATGCAGTCTGCGTTATGAGAAGGGTGATTGGTTTTGATTCAGTTACCTAGTAAGGTATATAGATACAGCACACCTTTTCCACTTTGTAATGGTACATTTTTATGTCGTCGCGCTGGTATATACATGATAATGTACATGCTACCACTGTTACTGTTCTATCGCCAGTACTTAGATGCATCTGGACTGGGGCCTGTTTCCTGCTTGCTGAAAATTCAATTCCGTTTTAATCCAGTTCCATTCAATCCAGCTCATCACCCCTCTCCGTCCTTAGATCGTCCCTCCACTTCTGAAAGGCCCTAGCCCAGGGCCTTTTTCTGCCCTCTGCCAATCCTTCATCCAGGGCCACGCCACACCTTGACCTGACAACCCCCCAGCTCCTCTCACGCACAATGTCTTCCACCACCCGCTCTCGCTCACAGAACTCGGCCAATTCCTCGGCGCGGCTCTCTTTCCGAAAAAAGCGCCCGCTGTACGGATCCAGCCGCTCGTTCTTGCTCTCTACCCGTGCCTCACCAGCCCGATTGTAGGCTTCGCGCGCCGCGGCGTCTGGGTCGTCCGGGTCCGGCGCCTGCGCTATGGCGGTGCAATAATCGAGGAGCTGCTCGCGGGCCTGCCACGAGGGAAAGAGGACGGTAGTGATAAAGGTGTCGCATGCTGAGCGCAGAATGGGTCGTTGCGAGGGATGTGGCTGGCGGATTGTTGTGTTTGGGTCTGTGCTTGAGGACGATAGTGGCGAGGTGCGTGAAGGCGTAGACAGCGCATTGAGGTTAGTACTGATGCTGTCATCGATCAGGTTGCGGGAGCTGTTGAGGAAGGCGAGCAGCGCGCTGTGGGAGAAGCAGAGAGATGGGCTGAGCGGCGGTGGCAGTGGCGGCGTAGACATAATAACCGGAAGCGGCGTTGGTGGGGAGGCGGAGGAAGGAGGATGAGGAGAAGAAGGGGGCCCTGTCAAGGCCGTGGAAGGAGAGCGCGGCGACGCCCAGAACCAAGCCAGCTTGATTGCCGTGGCAGTCTCGTGGTCGAACAGCGACTGGGCGGATAGTGAAGCAGGGCAGTGGGTTGGAGAGAGTGGGAAGGTTCTTGGCACCCGGGGGCAGGGAATATTATGATAGAGTCCACTAAGCCCAGTGTCCCGTCTTCTAGATAAGTCGGTGTATGAGCACTATACCACTATGAACCCCCTGCTAGTTAGTGTTGAATAGAAGCTAGCTTACTGCTGTTGCCCGTTGCTGCCGGAAGTAATTAGTAACAGTAACTAAAATGAAAGCTGAGTGAAATAATTAACGTTGACTGTATCAAGTTAGCCTGACAACGTCATTGCGCGTAAGTTGCTGTCACTCGGGGCGCGTAGCGTAGACGCGCACTCCCGCGTACTCTGACTAAAGCAGACTCCCGACCCCTTGTAGAATTGACCAACGAGACACGATAAGTACACTGAGCCCAACCTAAGAGTCTGTCTGGCAGTCTTCACTGAGTAGCCTGTACCCGTTAAAAACTGTTGCCTTGGTCTATGTAGTCTCACGTCTCAACACTCTTTCACTCCGCCTTTCACCATGCCTGAAATTGCAGAAGTAGCCCGCATTGTCCACTTCATCCGCAAACACCTCCTCAACAAGACCATCGCCAAATGTATTGCTCTCGACGATGCCAATATCTACGGCAAGAATCTTACCGGCGCCACCACCGGCGCTGAGTTTCAGAAGCACCTCACTGGCCGTAAAATCATCGGTACTGGTCAGCAAGGAAAGTACTTCTGGATCATCCTCGACAAGGCGCCGCATCCTGTCATGCATTTTGGCATGTCAGGCTGGCTGAACTTCAGATCTGAGGAAACCTACTACTATAGAAAGAAGGAGGGCGAGCCCGACCAAGACTGGCCGCCTAAGTTCTGGAAGTTCCAGCTCGAGACCAAGGCCGGACCGGGCGAGGAGATTGTCGAGGCCGCATTTGTGGATATGCGACGCTTTGCGAGAATCAGGCTGGTCGACTGCTCCGGTGACCAGATCCGCGATAATTCGCCGCTGGTGGAGAATGGCCCAGATCCCGTCGTCGACAAGGACAAGGTGACGGCCGAGTGGCTCAAGGACAAGTGCCGCAGCAAGAAGGTCCCTATCAAGGCCATGCTTCTCGACCAGGCCAACATCAGCGGCATTGGCAACTGGGTCGGAGACGAGATCATGTACAATGCCAAGATGCACCCCGAGCAGTACGCCAACACGCTCAGCGACGCCCAGATCGAGCAACTCCTCAAGAGTATACACTATGTCTGTAGCACCGCCTGCAACGTCCTAGGCGACTCGGAAAAGTTTCCTGACGATTGGCTATTCAAGCATCGATGGGGCAAGGGCAAGAAGGATGCCGCCAAAGCACTTCCCAACGGCGAGAAGATCCAGTTCCTTACTGTCGGTGGCCGCACAAGCGCGGTAGTGCCGAGTGTCCAGAAAAAGACCGGTCCTGTGGCAAAAGAGATGGATGAGACCGTGTCCGATGATCAGAAGCCGAAAAAGGGCAGAGCAACCACAGACACTAGAGGGACTGAAAAGTCAAAGAAGAGGAAGGCCAAGCAGGCGGACCCTGAAGAAGCGACCAAGCCACAGAAGGCGAAAGCCGGCAAGGTCAAGACCGAGCACGCTCAAGAGAACGGCGATGATCCAAAGACTAATGGCACAGCTCCCCCCAGACGCCGATCTGCAAGACACAAAGAATGAAGTGGACTGAAAACATGAGCAGACTGGCATATTCCCAGGACAATTTACGCATATGTGTCATTCATTCTCGCCTCCTATTCCAGACCATCCCAACTCCATCACTAATACAGCGCTAAGATCCCGAGCGATTTCCATACACCTCTTTCTAATAAATTGAAAGCAGAAGATGGAATGGGAGAGTACCAAGGCTAAGCTCAAGCCTCCAGCTCAATCTCCTCCGCCTGCTTTTCCTCCGCATCGGCCTCATCTACCGCCTTCCTCCAGCTGGGAATGGCATTCACGAGCAGCGGGAACAGCAGGACAACGGCAAATGATCCCCCCGTCAGGGCCCAGGCATTGGCAACACCCACCCGATCCGAGAGAACGCCATTCAGCAGGGGCATAACACCCCCGCCAGAAACGCTGAGAATCATAGCCGTCTCACCGCTGGCTTGCCACTGGCCCATCTGTGCAGTTGTCATCTCAAAGGTGATGGGGAAAGATGGCGACTCGCAGAACATGACCAGTGTGGAAATGCCGATGGCAGCTGTCCCTTTGGCCCGGATGCCCCCCAATGTAAAGGCGACGGCGCCGGTGAGGAATACAACGAGGATGATGCGCGGTTTAAGTAAGCCCAGGTGCCATTCCAACCCCGTGGCCACAAGTCCCGAGGCCGCGAGTCTGCCTAGGGCGAAGAGAGCTTGGGCAAGGAGCATCATGTTCGCTGCCCCTTTCTCGCTGAGGCATGCGTTCACTTTCATGTGCTCCAGGAAGAACTGGGCGAAGGTGACCTGGCAGCCGAGATTGATGGCGTTGGCTGCCACGCCGAACCAGAGTCTCAAGAAGCGCCTGGAGAAGAGGGGATGCTCCCACATCTTCCACTTCTTGTGTCTCGTAGCTGGGGATGTGTCTACCGAGATCTCAGGCACCCATTCTGTGAGGAAAAAGACACCAGCCATGACAATGGCCACGGCCGCCACAATCCCAGATAGGCTGCGGTAGAATGTGATGACCGTTCCCAGCGCATCACACGAGGCTCCTGTGGCTTCAGCTAGGAGACAGGTGCCAGGCTGCTTCGGGTTCACTGCCGGGACACTCTGAACGGAGGTGGCGGAGAAGACAAAGCGGCTGGCCAGCGGTGGTGCCACGACTGTCCCGACGGCTGCCATGGTCTGACCGAGGAGGATCCGAAGGGCTGCCCCTTTTCTCGGGCCACAGTTGACCACGTAGGGGTTGGCAGAACTCTCCAGTGTGCTCACCCCTAGCCCAATCACAAAATGGCCGCCGACCATGCCGGCCAGCTGGCATGCTGCCGCTCCAAAACTCATGGCCAGCATCCCTCCGCTGACCAGGAGCATGCCTGTGAACATGGCAACGCGATATCCACACTTGGCCACGAGCGGGCGCCCGATCAGCATCGTACCAGGCCAGTACGATGCGTAGTAGGCGAAAGCCAACCACGCCGCCTCTTGCCTGGTGATGCCCATGGCCACCTTGACGTGATAGTTCATCACGTCAAGGAGGCCGTAAGCCAGGCCCCACTCGGCGAACAGAAGGGAAACGACGATTACGGCTCTCCAGATTTGGAAGGGCCTCATCGTGTTGACCTCGACATGAGCTTGGTTGTGCTGTTTATCGGCCTTTTTGATGGTTGACACTGCCTTGGAGAAGGCAGAGACGAAGGATCCAGAAAGAGATGCCATGTTTGATTGCGTTTAGTGGTGTGTTGGTACTCTTACTGTTGGAGTTGGAGCGTTGTGTATGACCTCTTACCTCGAGGTCCGAGGATGAGGCCGTTTATATACGCTCTATCCTCAAGGCTGCATGGTAGGAGGAGTACAGAGGTCCTCATATTGCTTGCACCAGGGGGCAGGTCCATGGTACACTGCTAGAACTAAGCTTTGCACAATAGACGGTTATGCACTCTGAGCTATAGTCACGGTACTGATTCGGACACACACTAGCCAAATTCGGATGTCTGGCTAAAAGTCAAGATAATTACCGGCTGGTAGATGGGATGTCGAGGCATAACTACTGTAGATCAATTATGGAATACGAAGAGAGAAGCGATGGGGTGGTAAGAGAAGGGGATTCTTCCAAGGAGCACACTTGTGCCTTCCTCGTGTCCTGTCGAAGGGAAAGAAAACAAGAGCAGGCGCTCTCCACAGATAATTATATCCATACAATTTCTGCTCTCGCTGTCAAAGTATGAGCAAAGCTTATTGTCATGTATTGATTCCATACCCACAAGTCGACTTCCGGCCGCACTAATTTAGAGTGGACCGACCGACGCATATATGGCAGAGAATGGATAATTACCAGTTAATTATTAACTTCGACCACCGGATATCTCCCTTCCACCCCACATCTTGATACAACTTCAACATTTGTATGGCCTTTGCTCATGGACTCAACATGGAACTCAGAGTATTGATGCTACATGGATATACACAGAGTGGCGAGCTTTTTCATGCGAAAACTCGTGTATTAGAAAAACGCTTGCAGAAAACGTTCAAGGGGGCCAAACTCAGCTACCCTACAGCACCTCTACGGCTCAACCCAGCAGATGTGCCCGGCTTCAGCCCAGCCACACCTGAGTCAAACACGACATCAGCATGGGGATGGTGGAGGAAATCAGAAGCGATCGATCCGCCGGAGTATGTGGGAATCGAGAAAGCTCTTGAGACGGTAGCAGAAGTGCTCCAGACGGAAGGACCCTTTGACGGAGTCATGGGATTTTCCCAAGGTGCAGCACTTGCCGCGATGATAGCATCGCTCCTTGAAGGAGACTTGAGGAGAGAGGCTTTCAAGAAGGCACAGGAGAAGTCGGCACTCGCTATTCCCTATCCGCCAGCGTTTGCCAGTTTGAATCACCCACCCCTCAAATTCTGCATCGAATTCTCGGGTTTCCGTGCTCCGGGAGAGCGCTACAACGGCTTTTACGAGGAACCAAACATCCAGACGCCCGTGTGTCATGTCCTAGGCAGTCTAGACTCTGTGGTTGAGGAGCAGAGGTCGCTCAAGCTGGTTGAAGCCTGCGGAGGACCTGACAAGACTCAGGTCGTTACCCATCCTGGCGGGCACTTTGTACCTACGAGCAAGCAATATCTGGACATGACGGCGGCATTCATTCAGCAGCACATGACGGCAAAGAGAGCAGAGAAGGAGGTACTAGAAGAGAAGCTGGAGGACATGGATGTGCCATTTTGACTCAGATCTTCCCTAGACGGCGCGACACCCATAGAACTCTGTACACGGTTACGACGTTTCCAGCCAGGGTCATGTCATGAATGGCATTTTTGGCTCATGACTCTCTCTGTACACGGTTACGACATTTTCAGCCAGGGTCATGCGACGAGTGGCATTTTTGGCTCATGACTCCCTCTAATATAATATATTGGCGTGACTCGATACAAGGCCTCGAGTCGAATGGCGACGAGTCCGATTGGATAGTACCCGCGCTAGACCTATATTGCACTAGCGCAGTGGTAATCTTGGCAACCCTCAAATTGCGCCCGCACTTTCGTCGAGGTTCCTCTTCAATCATCCTCAACTCTTAAGCATCTCAATAGACTGCTCAACGATCTTCAACGCCCTGAGCGAGCACAGAAATATAATAAGCATTCAGAGAGCAAATAAAAAACACCGTCAAAATGGTATGCAGCAACCCCTGCCCGGTGCACAAATCGATGCCGTAGCAAAATTCCCTTTTGTGTGGTGGACTGCACACGACCCGCTCAAGCCACCAGATTTGCCCCAAAGCCACCATGAATGAGCAGCAGCATACTAACGCTACCTCGCCAGGTTCTCGCAGTTGATCTTCTGAACCCGTCTCCTCAAGCTGAGGCCCGCAAGCACAAGCTCAAGGTAAGCCATGGCCGTCTCAAGGATCAAGACATACCCCATCAAGTGCTAATATCCAATGCTCTACAGACGCTGGTGCCCGCACCCCGATCATTCTTCATGGACGTCAAGTGCCCCGGCTGCTTCACCATCACCACCGTCTTCTCGCACGCCCAGACGGTAGTCATCTGCGCTGGATGCTCGACAGTGCTGTGCCAGCCGACAGGTGGCAAGGCCCGACTCACAGAGGGCTGCTCGTTCCGGAGAAAGTAGGCAGCATGGCGATGGATGGATGAAAGTTTTGCTTGATAGAAGATGGACCACCGCCGTTTAGCGCATATGGCGCCACTAAAAAGGAGTTCCGGATATCTTGCAAATGGAGACTCTGACAGCCTGGCATGGAAAGCTGCTGCAATATCCATTGATTTGACGGGCCATAGTGCCTTGATCTAACGAGTTGCGATGAGATGGGATGTGAAAAGTCTTGGGCTGCATGGGATGATGGGGGCAAGAGAGGTAGCAGTCTGCATTTTCTACCCGGGTTTATGTAGAGTGCATGTTCTGATGCTCGAGGAGGGCCTTCGACCTAGCTTCCAGGCTTGGATACATGATACACGGTGTTGTGTACTCATAATGCAGTGTCAAGCTGTAGAAGATCGTCAAGCTGTAGAAAATCTTCAAGCCATATTCATTCGTTCATTGTGGCTTTCGTGCTTGGATTGTCATTCCGCCGGCCTCTCTCAAGCCAGATCGTTTGTTCATCGTGGCTTTCGTGCTTGCATTGTCATTCCGTCGGCCTCTTTCAGTCTCCCCCCATCCTTCAACCAAAGGGCCGACTGGAGCCTGAGACCATCTTCTATATAGCCTGTTCGGCGTCAAATGTTGGGAAGTGCATGTGTTAGCAATATCTCAAGTCCTTCGCTTCATGCTCATTGTCAGCCAATGCCCAGACCTTGACATACCCGATTCACAAGCTTCTTCTGCTCCTTCTCTCGGGGCTGTCCTTGATCAACAGCCTCCAGACACCTTCCGACTGCACACACTCCCTTCACGCGCGAGCCCGGACAATCGACCCACACCTTGCCGTTGCTGCCCACTGCAATTTCGAACCCACCCTGGATCTTAGCTCCCAACTCTTCCAAAAAGCTGACATTCTGCTTCTTCAGCATCCTCTCCGCCAGACCCAAACTGACATCGAAGACCATGCCTCCATTCAGAGGCCCGAGCCCGTCTGGTTCGGCCCTGCCCGTGCTCGGGTTGACGCAACTCAGCTCGACCTCCATTCCCCTACGGGCAAAGATCACCTTTGCGTACACAAGGTCATTCGCCTTCAATTGCGGCCGTGTCTTCTTCGTGGCGCCTTCGAAGGCCAGGTGGGGTAAGAAGGCTTGCTGAGAATGGGAATTGATGTACAGCTGGAACATGTCGGCGCCAGAAGAGCGAACTTGGGCAATGACGAGGTCGCCGACACGCGGAGCATAACGAGCAGTGGGCGTTGAAATGAGAGCGGTCTTTTTGCGGTAGTCGACGTCTAGAGGGCCGGCGATGGTGGCCACATAGTTGTCAGAGTCCGGGGCTGGGTGGAGGCCACGGCCAATTTTGCGCTTTTGGTGCCGATTGGGCAGGAGAGCAGCGTCAACGGCATCACCCGGGAGGAGGACGCGTGGAGATGACATGTAGCAAAGCGGGCACTGCAGGGACAGGGAGCAGTATCAAACATCAAATGTTCAATCCCTCAAGTACGAGGCTGAGTCACGTGCAAGACCAAGTCACGTGCGAGGCTGGCTCGGCAATCTTTCCTTTTGCAGAGCGGCGTCAAAAAATGTTTCCAAGTTGGCCGCTAAGCAGAACGCTGGCCGGTGTCTTCTGCCCTCTGCAACCTTGCTTTTCCCTCACAGCGTGCTCCAGAGTGCGGCTCAATGAGTGACGAATCCAACGGGGTCGCGGGCCCCGCCGCAGCCGAGCAGTATGCCATCGGCATCTCGTTTGGAAACAGCTACAGCTCGATTGCCCACATTTCGGGCGAAGGCAAGGTCGAGGTGATTGCCAATGAAGAGGGAGACCGCCAGATCCCGTCGATCCTGTCGTACGTCGGCGGCGAGGAATACCACGGCACACAGGCCAAGGCACAGCTGGTCCGCAATGGCAAGAACACGATTGCCTCCTTCCGCGACTATGTGGGCAAAGACTACAAATCCATCGACCCCACGCCATGCCACGGGTCGGCGCTCCCGGTCGCGGCCGATGGCGCCATTGTCTTCTCTGTGCAGGATAGCGAGAGCGAAGAGCCGCACGCGGTGAGTGTGCTCGAGGCCACAACGCGGCACCTGCGACGGCTCAAAAACTCGGCAGGGGACTTTGCCGGCAAGAACGTCACGTCGGCCGTCATCTCTGTGCCGACAGACACCAGCGAAGAGCAGAAAGCGGCGCTCGTCCAGGCGGCCGCCAACACTGGCGTCGAGGTGCTGCAGTTCATCCCCGAGCCCATTGCGGCGCTTCTTGCCTACGACTCGCGGGCTGCCGGCGTTGCCAAAGACAAGCTGGTTGTGGTGGCTGACCTGGGTGGCAACCGGTCGGACGCGGCGGTGGTGGCATCGAGAGGAGGCCTCTACACCATCCTGGCCACTGCTCATGACTACGAGCTCGGCGGCGCCCAGCTGGACCAGGTGCTGATCGACCATTTTGCCAAGGACTTTCAGAAAAAGCACAAGTCGGACCCGCGGACCAACGAACGATCGTTGGCCAAGCTGAAGCTGGAGTCCGAATCCGTCAAAAAGTCGCTCAGCCAGGGCACTTCGGCCACCTTCTCGGTCGAGTCACTTGCCGACGGGGTGGATTTCCGGTCAACAGTGAACAGGTCAAGATTCGAACTGCTGGCCTCCAAGGTTTTGACCCGCTTTACTCGCTTGGTGGAAGAAGTCATCCAGAAGGCTGACCTGGATGTGCTTGATATTGACGAAGTCGTCCTTTCTGGCGGCTCCTCGCACGTGCCCCGCATAGCAAGCAACCTTTCTGATCTCTTACCTGAGACGGCGACCGTCCTGGCGCCGGCAACGTCGACTGCCTCGCTCAACCCATCCGAGCTAGCAGCCCGGGGAGCAGCTGTACAGGCGAGCCTAATCCAGGAATTCGACAAGGACGACATCGAGCAGAGCACGCATGAAATGGTCACGGTGACTCCCCACCTTAGCAACGCCATCGGCCTGCAAGTATCAGGCTCTCCCGAAGACACGTTTGAGGTTGTTGTGCCGCCTGCCACCGCCGTTCCGGCGCGCAGAACGACAACGATCACGGCTCCGGAAGGCGACGTATTGATCAAAATCTCCGAGGGCGAGCGCGAGGTCAAAGTCACGAAGCCAGAGCCCAAGGCCAAGAAGGAGACTGGCGACAAGGGTGCAGAAGACGATGAGGATGAGGATGACGAGCTTGATGACGAAGACGAGGATGACGAAGACATTCGAGAGAAGGTCTGGAGGCCCAAAACATTGCTGGCCGAGTTGGTGATCAAAGGCAACAAGAAGAAGGGCCAGATCGAGGTGACTGTGCACGTTGATGCCGACCTGCAGGTCAGTGTCACAGCCAGACCTACCAAAGGCCAGGGCGGGGTCAGGGGTGTGGTCAAGGCGCGCGAAGTGGTTGAAAACGGCTACGCGTAGTAGTTGTCATCTCCCGACTACAACATCCTTGCGAGAGGAAGCCCGTTTTCGCAGATAGGAATCAGCAAACAGCCAAATAGATGGAGGATGGGAGTGCCGGCTATAATGTTTTCTTTTGGATTTGACGGCAAACATGGCAGGCACAATAGAAAAGGAGGAGGCAGAGAATTAAAAGCAAGTGTACCTTCTCTGTAAGATCACAGTATCGAGCGTAGATCACAGGATCCAGCATTCGATGGAATCTGCTTCGATGAGTGTGATGCTCCCCTGTAGATATGATGGTGATGATGATGGTGATGGTGATGATGATGATGATGATGATGATGATGATGATGATGATGATGATGATGATGATGATGATGATGATGATGGCGGCGGCGGCGGCGGCGGTGCTTGTATGCAGGGGCTGTCTTGGGAGCTCTCCAACCATGCATGCCCCGCAGTCTTTTCGCCGCCGGCCGTCCCCATTCTCCTCCTGTAGGCAAGATTGTAGATTTGGTGCTCTGACTCACGGGAGCAAGACGTGGGCGAGGACAAGATGGCCAAGTGGTCGAATCCGCTGGCATTCAGCCGCGGCCCTGTCACCGTGATTGCGAGCGCCGTCTTCCTGGCCATCGCCATCGTGCTCATCATCATCGACACCGGCGTGCCCTCGCCTCCAACGTCGGCCACGCCCGTCCACGGCGTCAACCTGACGGAAGCCTGGCTCGATCTGCAGCTCCTGACCGCGTCATACCACCCGTACAACTCCCACAACAACGACTACATCCACGATTGGCTGCTGCTACGCGTCGAGTCCATCTTGGCGGCCAATGAGGCGTCGCGGCCGACTGCAGTGGTCTTCGACGACAGAACATCCAACTTGAGCTTCTCATCCCGCAGCGTTGCCAGCTCGAGCGGCATCAGTGTCTATTTTGAGGGAACCAACATCATCACGTACATTCGTGGCACCGAAGACGATCAGACCGCGTGGTGGCAAGACAGCTGGGCATCGCCATCGACCACCAACGGCGTCTTGGTCAATGCCCACTACGACAGCGTCTCATCCGGGTTTGGGGCCACCGACGATGGCGTTGGCGTCGTCACCATTCTCCAGCTGATTAGATACTACACCACCCCCGGCAACCAGCCCAAGCACGGCATTGTGCTGCTGCTCAACAATGGCGAGGAGGACTACCTCAACGGGGCCAACGTCTTCACTCAGCACCCCACCGCTGAGATAGTCAGTTCTTTCCTCAACCTCGAAGGCGCCGGCGCCGGCGGTAGGGCGGCTCTCTTTCGCAGCACCGACGCAGAGGTCACCAGGGCCTACGCCAAATCGCCGTATCCCTTTGGCTCCGTCCTCTCTGCAGACGCCTTCAATCGTGGCCTGATCCGCAGCCAGACCGACTATGTCGTCTTCAACGGCGTTCTGGGCCTGCGAGGCCTCGACGTCGCCTTCATGGAGCCCCGCGCGAGGTACCACACCAACCAGGACGACACGCAGCATACCAGCAAAGCGTCGCTATGGCACATGCTCTCTGCTGCAATCGCCACCACCCGCGAACTGACCTCGCATCCTGTGCAGGCGAAGCCGTCGTCTGAGCTGCCTCAAGCCGTCTGGTTCGACGTGTTTGGCAGGATCTTCGTCATTTTCGACACGCACACCTTCTTTGCCCTGTCAGTGACCCTTCTTGTCGTCGGCCCCGTCGTGCTCCTGCTCACTGCACTCCTGCTCTATCGCTTTGACAAGTTCTACCTCTTCGCCTCCAGCAGGAAGTATCACATGTCTGAGGGCGACGAGATCATCTCGCTCTATGGCTGGCGGGGATTCTTCCGCTTTCCCATTGTCTCGCTCTTTGCCTGTGCCGGCCCTGTGGCCTTGGCATTCCTCCTCTTCAAAGAGAACGCGTTCGTCGTCCACGGTTCTGAGTGGGCCGTCTGGGCCATGAATATCGCCTCCTTTGTCTTCATTGCCTGGTTCCTCTCTCGCACCGCCGACTATACCCGGCCCTCGTCTCTCACCCGCGTGTACGGCCTCACCTGGATATGGACGGCCTGGTGGGCCTTCTTGGTCATTGCCGTTGTCGCAGAAGAGCAAGGCCATGTTTCCGGCGTCTATTTCGTTCTCATCTACGCCGCCTGTGTCTTTCTCGCCACCTGGTTCTCCTATCTCGAGCTCTTCTCTCTGCCCAAGAAGGGTCAATACAGCTTGGAGAAATTGGGTGCAGAAGCCATTAGCAATTCACGGAGTCTATCACGCGCGAGGAATGGCGCCGGGCCCTCTGCTGAGGCAGTAACCGAGGAAGACATTGATGCAGTCCAGGAAGAAGGCGAACCCACCGAGACTACCGGCCTGCTGGCCAGTCGAGGCCGCTCCGCATACAAGAAGTACAGCCACCGCGATAACCAGGATGCTCCCACGCCCAACAACGAGCGCGATCATGACACGAACGAGGAGCCGGATTGGTCCAAGAAGCAGTGGGGCTGGCTATGGATTCTTCAGTTCATCTTCCTTGTCCCCGTCACCCTTGTTGTCCTCGGTCAAATTGCCCTCCTGGTGGTCGCTGGCCTACACCAGACGGGCGCCGATGGCAGCTCCTTATTCCTGGTGTACATCGACATCGCCATCCTAACCATTGTCCTCTTCTCTCCGCTGGTGCCCTTCATCCACCGATTCACCTGGCACGTGCCCATCTTCCTCCTTCTCATCCTGATCGCCACGCTCATCTACAACCTGATTGCCTTCCCATTCTCGGCAAACAACCGACTGAAGCTTTTCTTCCTGCAACAAGTCGATCTCGACTACGGTAACAACACCGTCTCATTGATTGGAGCAGACGACTACGTCCAGCTAGCCGTCTCTCAGCTGCCCAGCGCCACCGGCCAGCAGATCAGCTGCGTCCATTACGAAGCCTTTAGCGAGCGGCAAAAGTGCAGCTGGGCCGGAATCTTGCCCAACGTGGTGCAGCCTGTGGCCGGATCGCCTTCACCAGAAGTCCTACCCAGCGACTGGGCAAGCTTCAACATCACCAAGCTGACGAAACTCTCCGACACGACCAGCGCCCGCTTCGCCATCTCCGGCAAAGACACCCGCGCCTGCAGAATCCTCTTCGACCATCCCATCAGAGACTTCAAAGTCAAAGGCCAAGCCCCCGTCGATCCTCGCCTGCCGCCAGTCCCGCCAGACAGTGGCAGCAGCGAAATCCGTCTCTGGTCGCGCACTTGGAACCGCACGTGGACTGTCGATGTTAAATGGGACACTCCAGCCAAACGCACCGTACCAGCTACCAATAGCAGTGACCTTGATACCCTCACTGGCAAAGTTGTCTGCCTATGGAGCGACGCTAACCAGCGCGGCGTCATCCCCGCCTATGACGAGGCTCTACACTATGCCCCTGAATGGGTCGCTCTCAGCAAGGCTGCCGATGGCCTGGTTGAAGGATACAAGCGGTTTTCCATATGATCATCCTGTTTATGTAACAACGTATTCCATGGGCTCTTCTTCGTTTTTGTGTATGTGGGTGTGTAACAATAGTTTGGCACGTGGCGTCTTGAAAGGAGAGTCGTTGGGCAGAAATGAAATTTCAGTTTTGTTTTCTAACTACTTTCTTCTTGTATTGGCTTGTATTTTGCAGAGACTGGACCCTTCAATGCGGAGGCTAAGGCCACAAAAATTCTGACGCACTTCGGAACAGATGGGTGTCATACTCAACTCAAGCAGCAGCAACAGACTTGAGGCCTCGTTGCACAAGTCCACCGATTCTGAATTGATATGATGGGCATTTCTTGGAAGCAGTGGAAGCAGCCAAAATGAGGGTAGTAACTCTTGGGTTCAAGTCACCTGATGCTACCTGCATCTGCCTCAGACAAGTAAGTCGACACGGGAACATCTACAGCAGCAGGTCATGTCTTACTTAGCCTTAAGTCGACACGCCCGGCTCTGGGGATGCCTTTGATGAACATTTCGGCTTCATCCTGATTAATTCATTGGTTGTTGAAAGCAGACCTAGATTGCCGAGTACCAGTTCAAGCGATTTCGGGCATCGTGGTCACAGTCTCGCGAGTTTAGGTTTCTTACAGTATTATCATGTCTGCGGGCAAGTCCCCAGATTCCAACCCCATCCAATTAGTTAATGGCCGGACTCTTATAACTTCAAGACAGCATATCAAGCGACTCTATCCCTTCTTTTTGCTACCTGCGGAATCACTCACGTTTGTAGCAGTGACCAGAGTTGCTGAACATGGCTCAAGCTTCCAAGAACCAATTTGGGCATTAATCGTAAAGCATTTCTTTATTGGCTTAATCCCTGTTCCGATCGTCCTCTTCTATGTTTGCAGAATGATATGTTGTCAAAAGCTGGCTGTGGCAACTCATCTTGTTGAATTCTATTATGGAAGGTGGAATGTACATTTGGGAACTTAAGCGCATGAATGAGATATTAATTATGCTAAGTTATTAAACTTATAGCTCCAATCTCGATTGCACTCCACCCGGTCATTAACATGTGGGTCTGCATTAAACAGACCTATTGTCCGAATCAGCCCCCGATATGTCCATATTAGATGAGATCGATTGCATATTGCTACGTACCCTGTTCTAAGTAAACTCTCTCTCACTAGACATCTGCCAAAAGGTACGCACCAAATCTAATCCTTGAGCGATTGCGTGGTCAAATTTTCAACACAAGAAGCCGTGTGCTTGTCAGCTGCCACCTGATTGCACCGCTTACGATATTCCATGTTGCTGCTACAGTACCGAATCACTCTCCCGTGCTGCTTTCCTGCACGGTTGGAATTAACACCAGTCATCCATGAGTCCACTTCTGTCGCAAGCAAGGGCTCCACCAAACTGCAAACGTGGTCAGTCCACCATTGCTCGCCTTCCTCAGTGGCATTAAAGTAGGCGATCCGATTGTCAAGAAGATGCCTCATGAACTTCGTGGTCCATTGGACGGCTAACTCGATCGAATGATACATGTTGTTTTCAGTGGCCTGATGTGGACCTAGAACGTTGAACATGCTGGGAAAGCCGACTACCGTAAGACCAAGATATGTTCGAGGACCATCGGCCCATTTGTCCTTAAGATCTTGGTTGATTTCTCTGTGATAGCTGATTTCTTCGTAGGACCCGTTAGAGCGTCGAAGCCGGTTGCGAAAATGAGAACATCCAAGTTAACATGATCCGCACTGGTCCGCATACCATTATCAGTTACCGCCTGAATAGGCGTGTCGTGCAAGTCGAAGAGATACACGTGCGACTGGCTGAAAGGCTCGTAATAGCCGTTTTCAAGCAGTATCTGTTAGGGCTCCTGAGGGATGGAGTGCAAAGAAGACGCGTGGGGGGTAGATGGTCTCAGATTCCCTATGTCTACGACTATACAAGACTTAGCGCTTGGGGAGTCCCTTCTCCTATGGGTCTCGCACCCTTCTCTTGTATCTCGAGCCCGTCAGAGGGTTCCTCCCTTCTTGCGGAGGTCCGCTGTCCCAATGGGGTGGGTTACACTCCGCGCGGACCTCGTGGTCTTGGCATCAGTAGGTGTCATTCATGACAGTATGCTTCGCAGTCTGAAGCAATGATTCTATGGGATAAGCTTTTCGGTCGTGATAGGATCATTCACGCGTTGACGATTTTTTTTTGCCATCCACTGGCTACATTCATCATTCGCCTGCTGATTTGTATACAGGTCTTTGAAGTTGCAAATTCATTTGATCAAACTGGGTTTGGCCTACAGATTCCTCCAGAATGTATCCCGTTCTTTTTCAGACACATCGAATGTGTTGCGAGGATCTGCTGAGTACATGAATTCTACAGCAGATGCCTGGCTCTCCGCATAGATATTGTCGTAATAACTGCGATGACCTTACTACGCATTGGTAGTGTACAGTTGGGAGTCCTTTGGAATACTGTCAGATTTCTGGCAGTCTTCGCAACCTCCTGAACAGTTTGCATGCCGATGGCTCCCACCTCGATCGTGCCGACGTTCTTCCCCTAAAACGAAACTGGGTGTCGTGGCCATTTTGACGCCTGGTAAGCAAGCCCCTGGAAGTCATAATCTGGTCCTGAGTGTTGGGCAACTCTGTTGGAAGCAACTCCGGAGCATTTCCCAGCAAGGCCTTAATCGAAATTGTTAACGTTTCAAGTATAATGCTGGGCCATCGCGAATTGATTCACACGTTCAGCTTGGACGTCTGGTAGCCAAATCACTCTGTGAGAATTCAAATACCTACAGGAATGTAGAAATTAGTGCCATCCCAGCATAGTAGCACTGATATCGCAGCAGTCTGGGCAGAGCCTATCCCAGACGAGCACAGGTAGAATGCTGGCCCTGTCGACAAATGGCCGCCCCAAGAGGTGGCCAAGAAACCATCAGTCTTTGAGTTTGAGCGCGCCGTCTCGAGGCACTGGCCTTGAAGAAAAAGTCAGGATGTGATTATTCTAACAAAGCAGAGCGGCAGAGGCTGGATGTCGACAGAAATGTCATCCCTCGTTACGGTCCATATCATCTTTTCCTCGTCTGCTGGAATCAATAATTCCACCATTCTTCCGCTTATGCCTCAGCGTGGCGCCTTTCTTGCCTCTGTTTTCCTGTAATTCCTTCATCTCCACGGCCGCTACTCTCTGAGCTTCGCTGACACGCTCGTTGAGAACCATGACTTCTTCCTTGACTGTCTTGCGCTCGTCAAGTTTGCGGCCCAGCGCAGCCTCGATGCGCAGCCACAGCTCGACGTCGTACTGTGTGACCAGGGATATGGCGATGCCAGACTTGCCGGCGCGCGCGGTGCGGCCGACGCGGTGGATGTAGGTCTTGCTATCATGGGGCAGGTCAAAGTTGACGACCAAGTCGACGGACGGGATGTCAAGGCCGCGCGCAGCCACGTCCGAGGCGACCAGGAGTGTCCTAGACCGGGCACGGAATTTGTTGAGCGCCGAGAGGCGGGCTGTCTGTGAGAGCTGGCCATGGATCGGGATGGCACTGAGGCCGAGGGTGTTGAGTAGGATGGAGAGGCGCTGGGCTTCATGCACGGTGCGGGTGAATATGATGCCTGTCTGGCCGGCGAGTTCAGTCAGGAGATGGATGAGGTAGTGGTCCTTGTATTTGTGGGGTATGAAGAGATAGTTTTGGTGAAGTGTTGACACAGTTTGATACTTGTCCGTTGAGACCGAAACTCGGACCGGCTTGGAGAGAGAGGCTCGCTGGAGAGACTCTACTTTTGATGACATGGTGGCTGAGAAGAGAAAGGTGTGCCGGCCAGTGGAGGAATGAGGCAGCTGCTTGAGGATCTTGTCGAGGATGGGTCCAAAGTCGAGATCGAGCAGTCGATCGGCCTCGTCCATGACCAGGTACTTCAGCTTCTTTAGGCTGAAGCCTTTTGTATTCTCTAGGTGATCGAGCAGACGGCCTGGGGTGGCTACAATGACGTGGGGATTCTTGCCGAGGGCAATGGACTGCGGGATCATGTCCATGCCGCCAACGAGGACGGCACAGCGGACGGCAATGATGGAGCCTAGCGCCTCAACAGCTTCTGATATCTGATAGGCCAACTCTCTTGTCGGTGCAAGAATAAGAGAGTGGAATGACTGCGGCTTCTCCATGAGAGCCTGTAAGATGGGAAGCACAAAGGCTGCCGTCTTACCACTGCCAGTCTCCGCTAGGCCGATGAGGTCTCGGCCCTGCAATGCGATTGGAATCGCCTGAGCTTGGATCGGGGTGGGAGCCTTGTAGCCCAACGAATCACATGCTTCAGTAAGAGAGTCAATTATTCCCAGATCGTGGAATGTCTTGTGGTCTGTGGACCTGTTGAGTCTTTCGTCGTGGTCATTGTCGTGCTGGTGATCCTTAGGTGAGGCTCCGCGCTGTTGTTGGCTTGATATGGCACTTTCACCTGTGTCTGACCCACTGTCACCGCTGTCATGACTCAGCTTCCTCTTTTTTTGGGCTGGCATCTTGCTCGTCAAGGATAGTAGCAGACGGCCTAGACTGGTCACTACAATCTAGAAACTGAAAAATTGTGTATCTATCGGCGCATTTTTAAGTCCGAAAGTTGAACTAGCACAAATTCGGCTTAACAGCCATACCTTGATCGAACGTACGTCTGTTCGACTACAACCAGTGCTTGCTATGCTTGTTCTGGGCATGAAACTTTTGCACATACTACTCGTATAGGCTAACAGTTCTGGGAGGGAATTAATCATGGGCGTGGTTGAGGAAGGACAAGACCTAAGTGAATGTGCGCGGCAGAAATGATTGAATGGCCGCCGTTACCGAGCGACGAGAGAGATGGTAGTGATAAGGTAGACTGCGCTCTCTTGTGATGCTTTTCGACTATGTGAAACTGTCACCGTGTGTTAGCCCCATCTCTTTCTGTCGTCATCCCATGATGGAATTATCTCCTGCCATTCTTCCGTCCCAAGACACAAGCGAGCAACAAGACCGCAGGCCGTCTCTCCTCGGGGACAGTATGGCGGGAGTAGCCTATTCATTATTTTTTCTGTACAAGCTGCTGGCTTTACCTGCCTATCCCCGCAAATCGGCGTTCCTTCAGAAGCAGCAGGAACTAGCACACGCGTTGGTTCGCACCAGGCAGACGCATTCATTCCACTTCCTGGATCTCCCAGCGCGCGTCAGGGCTCGAGTGTATTGGTACATCTTCGCGGAAAATGTAGTCGAAGTGTGCTCCTATAACAAGGACAAGACTGCAGAATACTTCTCCCCCGACGAGCGATGCCAGATATTGTTGACTTGCCGCCAGATCTGCAGTGAAGCCCTGGAACTGTACTACAAGCTCAGCAAGTGGAAGTTCGTCAAGTCTTCCTCACTCAATTACTTCACCCGGGGCGTCGATGACACACGCAAGCTCCGCTATGTACAGAGCATTACCATCACCAATCAAGCGGCGTTCGAAGTCTTTGCAGACCATTTGCAGTTCTTTCCTAATCTTAAGAGCCTGGTTGTGGATGTTCCTGGTCGAATAGCTCTGTCGCGTCGCACGAAGGATGAAGGCCTTGTCAAGACATTGAGCAAGATCCGGTCCACCAAATGGTGGCAAGAAAGGGTGGCTCCTCACCTACCCAGGAGAGCAGAGAGGAAGTTCTCCATACATATTGGCATCGAAATGACGTACGGAGGATATCCCAATGATAGGGAGGTGAGTTCACATCATCACAGCCATGATGCCGCTGACCGTTCCAAGATGGTGCTTCTTGACGTAGGCAAAGGGTCTATAACTCGGAGCTTCCGGCCTGTTGATCCGCCTAGGGCGCTCGCGATTTTGCACGTTCGTTACTTCTGTCTTATCGCCTGCAGACATCTAACCGAAGGCAGATGCCGTCTAGCGACGATGTGGACGCGCAACCGGCATTGGCTGGCTCAAGCTCTCGTCACGACTCATTAGCTGCCACCGATACCAACATACCCAACAAACGACGGCGCATCAAATGATGAGAATGATGGCTTCTCTAGGACTAAGGTATTGGATGGGTATCATGGATGAAGGAGCGGCTGGGCTTGGCGGGAGCCTATTTTACCTGCGCACTCGTAGCTCGTAGATCTTAGATCATCAATCAATCACGTCTCAATCATCAGATCTCGTCGATCTGCTCGTTCTTCTGGCCATCGGCCATCAGAATGGGGGAGACAGCATCAACCAAGGCGTACTAGTGAAGTCCTTGCGTGGTAGGGTGGGCTAGGCGCACTTGCCGCCGCCTGATGTTCCGCGAGGCTGCGGCTTGGCGCCAGGCTGTAGCGCCAAATCCCAGTATGATATTACGCATAGTTCAGCTAGATACTCCTGGATGCCTCGTCTCTACACCAGCTCCAACTTGAAATGGAATTCTGTCAAGCTTGCTGCTCTATCATCAGGCGAGCTCATCAAACCGATAGTGATATCACAACGACGCTCCCCCGTCTTCGTGTTCGGCGTATCCCTAATTGTTGGATTTGCTACAAGTTCTCACAATGGCTAAAAGTCAACGACCAAAAGAATTTCAAGGCATGGTGTTACCGATCGCTGCGAGTGAAGGTCAATCGTAATTCTTCTCACAAGCTTCGGCAGAATACTACTATTCAGCCATTATGTGTTCTGATGCGCCCCTCAAGCTATGTGGAACCCGATGATGCGTGTTGGGTCCAGTTGGGCTTCATCTCAGCCACTGGTAATACTCCTCTCTCTGGTCCTTAGTGCTTCTATTGAGAACAGAGCTGATCAGAGTCAGACTTGGCTGCAAGTCAACTGTCTACCCCAAGCATTGATACAACAATCGGAATGGATCTAAGTATTGTTGATGCGTGGGTCAGCGAATGTACAAGACACCACAGGAAATGTTGCCAGAACAATGAGATGTGGTACCCGAATCGACTGATACAGCTTACATGCGCTGGGCAGAAAGCGAGGCTTGTGTCATCAAACGACCGTCATCCAAGGGGTGGTTGCGTGACTTTAAGCCATCGCTGGGTGGAAAAGTCACATCAAATATGGAAGTCTCATCCAATGCTAAAGTCGGCCACGCTTCAAAAGCTCCAGAAATGTATCGACATCGTTCACCTACCACAGATCTTCCAAGACGCTATCAAGATCATAGCGCACCTGGGCATTCGTTATCTTTGGATTGATAGCCTCTGTGTTCTTCAGGACGACTGGTCGGACTGGGCCAATGAATCTAAGAACCTGGAGAAAATATACTCATCTGCATTTCTTAATATATCCGCAACCATGTCTTTTAATGGGCTGGAATCGCTCTTTCAAGGCTCTCCTTCAGTGTCTTACGTTCCTTCACCGGTTGAATTGGAGTTGAACGGAAGTCTCGAAACTTTCTTTGTCGTGGATGGTGAGATGTGGGAGGACGAAATTGAAAATGCCCCGCTTCTTACAAGAGGTTGGGTATTCTCAGAACGCTATTTGGCCCGTAGAGTCCTACATTTTGGACAACATCAAATGGGATGGGAATGTCGTGAGCTGGCCACCTTGCAGCCGTTTCCTAATGGCCTTCCTTGGACTTGTGCTCTGTATGCAATGTCGAAGCCACAATTCGAGAACATGTTGGATGACGACTCGACACGAAAGGCTATCGAAGAGGATGATTATAAGTTTGCTGGCAAATGGCAAGATCTGGTGTCTCAGTACTCAAAATGTGCGTTTACGGATAGCAAGGACAAACTTGTTGCACTTTCAGGCATTGCCGAACGTATCAATCGATATCGGGATGATTGCTATGTTGCGGGAATGTGGAAGTCATCTATGATATATGATCTCGGGTGGTGGAGATCCAGAGAAGGGCGCGAAACCTTCCCAATCAGCAAGACCTCTTCTCGTGCTCCAAGCTGGTCTTGGGCCTCTGTTGATGGAGATGTTCAATTCACGGGCGCCACGAAAAGGGAACTTGTCCACATGGCTGTTATCGAAGACGTTGCAAACGAGGTCACAGTGCAGAGCAACGTCCCTCAAACGAAGGATTTTATTCGGATACGAGGCCACTTGTTGCCTTTAAGAGTCAAGTGGTCCGACGAGGAGGAGATTGACAGTTTCGAGGTCGCCCACTTTCGATTTGTTGACAACGACTCATCCGAAAGCTCATTCATCAGCTTTGAAATTCCCGCCGAAGAAGTCCGAGACCTGTCTCAACGAGCAAGGTTAGTGTTCTTGCCTCTTTCTGCTACTCCTTCCTTCATACATGGAATAGCGCTTACAAAGAATGGTGGGGTACGCAAGTATCGCCGAGTTGGGGCTCTGCAGATCCAGGTGATAACAGAGTCTATCCACGCCATGCTGACGGCTGAAAGTGGAAACGGTGGCCAAAACAAGCGCTACGCTGTCCTTAGCTTGGAGACGCTTGAGGCTGACCGACTTAAAACTGCAATAAAGCTGATAAGTTTTGTCGCTGAACGACCAACCTCTGTTATTAAAGTTTTCTGAAGAGACATGGTCAACAAGCTTCAAGATGCTCAAGGGACATTGTCAGGGCGTGAAATGGCGCTGCAAGAGGCTGTAGACATGGAAGGTGCTGGTGGGAGTCACATGATCGCTTGGTACAGGCTGTAGACATGGAAGGCGCATGATCGCTTGGTACAGGCTGTAGACACGGAAGGCGCTGGTGCGAGTCACATGATCGCTTGGTACAGGCTCGCATTTAATTCATAGATTCTCATCATCATCGTAGATTTGACCTGATTCTCCCTTCTCACCTCATCAGTGACCATTTATACCATTCTGAGGCCTCTCGTCCTACCAGACCCACCAGATTAAGGAGCTGGGAGACTGGTTAAAACAGCTACTTAGCAGGGGGGATGTGAAAACTTTTGAAACGGTCCTCTCCATACTCTTTCTTGGATTGTAGGGCCTCACCCTAACTAGGCTGAAAGGAGCGAGAGCCCGGTGCAGATTTTACTTGGCAATATTTTTGACGTCAACACGTTTAGTGGTGTCGAGGCGGCAGCACGATGGAGAATTCTAATTGATAATTCCAACTTTGCTTCCTCTTATCCTCCTTTGTGTTCTCCCTCCTGCTGCTCTTGTCTTCGATCGAAGCCCTCTCCTCCCCCGCCCCCGCCCCCGCCAAGATGCAGGCCCCGGTGATTGTGATGAGTAAGTGCGCTGGCGCCGTGCCTCTACCGAGTTGCTAACTCACTGCCAGACACCGCCGCCGGCGACAGGCAGTTTGGGCGGAAGGCACAACTCTCCAACATCACCGCTGCCAAGACGTAGGCACCCACAACTGGCGCCCTCGTCCGCACGTACACATGGCTAACTAAGTGTCCGCAGCGTTGCCGACATTATCCGATCATGCCTCGGGCCCAAAGCGATGCTGAAGATGCTGCTCGACCCGATGGGCGGCATTGTGCTCACCAACGACGGCCATGCCATTCTGCGCGAAATCGAAGTCGGCCACCCGGCCGCCAAGAGCATGATCGAGCTGAGCCGAACGCAGGACGAAGAGGTGGGCGACGGCACAACGACGGTGATCATCTTGGCAGGCGAGATTCTGGCCCAGGCTCTGCCCCAGCTCGAACGCAACATCCACCCCGTCGTGATTATCCAGGCTTTCAAGAAGGCGCTGGCCGACGCCCTGGCCATTGTGCAGGAGATTTCCATGCCAGTCGACACGTCCAACGACAAGGTGATGGTGTCGCTGATCAAAGACTGCATCGGCACCAAGACTATATCAAGATACTCGGATCTGATGTGCTCGCTGGCTCTCAAGGCCGTGAGAGTGGTTTCGCAGGATATGACCAATGTGTCGAATGCGCAGGTGGTCAGCAATGGCGCGGTTAAACCAGCACCGACGTCTGCCAAGCCGCACGAGATTGACATCAAGCGGTATGCCAGGATAGAGAAGATCCCCGGTGGAGAAATCGAGGACTGCCGGGTGCTGGACGGAGTGATGCTCAACAAGGATATCACACACGCAGGCATGAAGCGACGGATAGAGAACCCGAGGATTGTCCTCCTCGATTGCACTCTAGAGTACAAGAAGGGCGAGTCACAGACCAACATCGAAATCACGGATGAGGACTCTTGGAACCGCATCCTGCAGATTGAGGAGGAGCAGGTCAAGAAGATGTGCGATGCCATCCTGGCGGTCAAGCCGGATCTGGTCATTACGGAGAAGGGCGTGTCCGACCTGGCACAGCACTACTTTGTCAAAGCCGGGGTGTCGGCGATCCGGCGAGTGCGCAAGACCGACAATAACCGTATCGCGCGCGCGGTCGGCGCGACGATTGTCAACCGCGTGGACGACCTGGTCCCCGCGGACGTGGGCACCGACTGCGGGCTGTTCCAGATCGACAAGATTGGCGATGAGTACTTCACCTTCCTGACCAAGTGCAAGAACCCGAAGGCGTGCACGATCCTGCTGCGGGGCCCGTCCAAGGACATCCTCAACGAGGTGGAACGCAACCTGCACGACGCCATGGGGGTGGCGCGCAACGTCATGTTCGAGCCGTCGGTGGCGCCGGGCGGCGGCGCGACCGAAATGGCGGTTGCAGTGCGCCTGGCGCAGAAGTCCAAGTCAATCGACGGCGTCATGCAGTGGCCGTACAAGGCGGTCGCGGACGCGATGGAAGTCATCCCGCGCACGCTGATCGAGAACTCGGGCGCCAGCCCAATCCGGCTACTGACACAGTTGCGTGCCAAGCAGGCCGAGGGCAAGTCGTCGTTTGGTGTCGACGGCGAGTCGGGCGTGGTGGTGGACATGAAGCAGGACGACGGCATCTGGGAGCCAACGGCAGTCAAGCTGCAGAGCATCAAGACGGCAATTGAAAGTGCATGCCTGCTGCTGCGAGTGGACGACATCTGTCCGGCCAAGAGCGCCAAGCAGGTTGGTGCTGGCGGCGACCTGGGCGGAGGAGGTGGTGGCGATGACTAGTAAGTAGTACGCACGTTGCCTCACACTTGGTAGAGATCAATCTAGATCAAAAAGTCAAAAAACAACAGCAAGCATACACTAACTGTCGAATACGACAGGCCAGATCCGCTAGTTTTGCTCTTGGATTAGTAGTAGTGGTAGTAGCAGTAGTAGCAGTAGTAGCAGTAGTAGCAGTAGTAGCAGTAGTAGCAGTAGTAGCAGTAGTAGCAGTAGTAGCAGTAGTAGTGATGGTAGTAGTAGTAGTAGTAGTAGTGTTAGTCAGTCAGCCAGCCAGTAGTAGTAGTAGTGTTAGTTAGTCAGTCAGCCAGCCAGTAGTAGTAGTGCTAGTCAGTCAGTCAGCCAGTAGTAGTAGTAGTAGTGCTAGTCAGTCAGCCAGCCAGCCAGTAGTAGTAGTAGCAGTAGTACTCCTACTACAGCGCTACGGAGGAAGCAAAAGCAGTAGTGGGCAATCAATCTGATGGAAAAATGAGCTTGCTCAAAGGTCGCCTGCCGGAGACAAACACGCTGCGCCGGCGGCTGTGGTAGCATGGAGAGAGAAAAGAGGAGTACTGTCTGTACACAGCGCAGCCCTGCTCCTAGTCATTCCTTGTCTGTCTTCTTCAAAACCCTCTTCCAGGCAGGCCAAATGCGCCCTGGCCGCTGGCGAAGGGCGTGGGCTGCGAGTGGTGGGGCAGAGGCGAGCCGATGTCGCCAACGCTGTTCCTTGGCTGGGCGCCGTCCTCGACGAATTTGATCACCACGCCGCGTCCGTGGTCTGTGAGCTCAAATGAGCCTCCTCCGTTCTGCGCATTGCCCTCGGTTTCTGCCAGACTCAGCATTTCGTCCACCGAGACCGGGGCTTCGTTCGGCGCCTTCATGATGTTGACTTGGTGAAGCACTGCTTGCGACGGATGCCAGGCCTCGCCGGTTGACGACAATTGACGGCAGGCCTGCGCCAGGAGAACGCGAACGGCGAACGGCCGGGACACGTGTGGTCGGTGGACGGGCTGAGGGGCGCCATTGAGCGAGCCGAAGGGCTGCTGAGGCCAAGAAGCACCCATGGCTGGAGGTGCGGGCGATCCCCAGCCCGGTGCGGCGCCAAATGCTCCCCAGCCTTGGCCAGGACCGCCGAATGCGGCTTGTTTGTTGGGGTCTGCGAAGGTGGAAGCAAAGGGCAGGCGTCCAGTGCCGGGGGCGCCAAGCGGCGCAAGGTTAGATCGCTCCGACACTGTGGGTATGGGCTCATCGGAATCGTCAAGCAGTGCCTTGCTGCCGAGCGCGGTGGTAATCTGGTCAACATCCTGGTCTGGCGCCTGCTTCGGTCTCGGCCGGTCCGGCGTCGTATTCGGCGGTTTTCCGATTGCGCCGGGAGGAGGCCGCGCGATTGGCGCAGGCTGCGAGGCCTGCGAAGCCGCCTCGGCCGTCGTCGATCCTGATGCTTGCCTGGAATGCAGCGGCTGCGGCGGTTGGCCAGGCGCGTGCTGCAAGGGAGGTGCGCCGGCCGTCTGTGGCTGGAAGGGCATTGGCTGTGGCGGGGCGAAATGGCGTGGGCCGCCAAAGGGGGGATGGTAGTGCATGCCGTTGGGCCCGTAGCGGGCATTTGCCACTGGCGGACCTTGATACAGGGGAGCCTGCGGCACTGTTGTTGACATCAAGCCGGGTGCAGACGTCTGCGGGTTGCCGACTCCATAGCTGGGTAGGCCGTTGATATTGAAGGCATATTGGCCTCGACCGGCATTGTTGAGGGGCGAGCGAGGCGCCGAGGGCTGCGGATGATGCAACATCGGAGGCGGTATGGGAGCCGCCTTGTTGGGCAGAGGCTGCGGCTGCTGACTTTGAGAGGCGATGGCGCTGGCAGGCGAGGCCGAGGAGATGTCGGTGGCAGCTTTCTGCGATCTTGGCGAAGACCCGTGCGAGGGTGCCGTCTGCACAGAATGGGAAGGCTGGCGATTCCGCACCGGCGTGGGCACCTTTGGCGGCACGACGGGCGACGCAATGGGGAAGCTGGGCGACTGCAGCTGAGCGGGCCGCTGTGGCGGGAGGAGACCGGGTGGCAGAGCAACGGGCTGAGCCCTCGGCTGCTGCTGCTGCTGTGACTTGGGCTGATGATGGTCGGCTTTGGCAGCGGCAGCCTCGCGGTCCTTGCGAGCCTGGTCCTCCCTTGCCCTTCGCTCTTCCGCCTCCTGGGCCTTGCGTTCCCTGGCTTCCTTCTCGCGAGCCTCGCGCTCCTCGCGCTCCTTCCTCTTGGCCGCGTCCCGCTTCTGTTTGTCGCGCTCCTTGGCCTCGCGTTGCCTCCGTTCGGCCTCGGCCTGGCGCTCCTTCTGCTCCTGTACGCGCTTCTGCTTCTCGGCCTCCTTCCTCAGCCTCTCGTCGTCGGCGGCCTTGCGCTCGGCCTCTCGCTTCTTGCGCTGCTCCTCGCGGCGCAAGCGCTGCTCCTCGTGCTTCTTCTCCTCGGCCTCACGAGCGGCAGCTTCCTGTGCCGCCTTCTCCGCTTCTTTCTTGGCCTTCTCCTCCTCCTTGGCCAGCTTCTGGGCCTTCTTCTTCTCCTTTTTCTTGGCGGCTTCGCGGGCCTTCTTGGCTTCGCGCTGGGTGTCGAGGCGATCCTCCTCCTCGAGCTCCTCGAGCAGCTTGGCTTGTCGTTCAGCCGCCACTTTCTCGCGATAGGCGGTCAAGACGCGCTGCTCGAACATGCGGGCCGCGAAGATCTGGAACATGCGGCGGCCTTCCTCCATTCGCTGTTCTTCCGTCATCGAGTCCTGCGCGCGCATTAGCGTGGGGGGAGGAAGGGGAGGGGTGAAGAAGGGCGGGCGGAAGCAAGGAGGGCTCACCATGTCGTCGCCCTCAAAGTCATCTTCTTCCTGGCTGTCATAGTCGTCGTCTTCCTCGTCGTCGTAGCCGTCGTCTTCTTCGTCCGAGGGGACATGGTTGTGACCTTGATACGCATCTTGGTGAGTCAAAGCGGCAGGAAAGTGGACTTCTTCCTCACGAGCCATGCGACGTTCAGCCAGCTGTTCCATCATGTCGATGAAATGCCTTCCGTCGTTCTTCAGCAGGTCGTCGGCAACGGTGAGAATGCCATCTGTCAGGATTAGCGGCGCGGCCATCAACAGAGGGTCAGAAGGCAAACCTTTGACGGTCAGGCTGTTGCCAAACTGGAGGAAATCGCTGGAGCCGGGAGGCAGGCCGTGGTGATAGTAGTCATCTTCGTCCGAGTAGGGCTCGTCGTCCTCATCCTCGTCCTCGTAGTCGTCCTCGTCTTCTAGATCCTCGTCTTCGTCGTCATCGTCCTCGTCGTCATCGTCCTCGTCGTCCTCGTCGTCCTCGTCGTCGCCGGCGCCGAGTTCTTCAACTCGGCCTCGGGGCGAAAAGGAGCCGGGTATTGGAGGGCGAGGGTTGGAGCGAGGAGTGGAGCGAGGAGTGGAGCGAGGCTGCAGCGCTCTCGGGGGCGCGACGAGCTGGGGAGCAGCGACGATGTCGGGGTTGTGGTTGGCAAACTGCTCGAGTTCCTCGTAGTAGGCGTCGTAGAGCACCTCGAGCTCCTCCTCGATGGCGGTTCGCTTGCGGCCGCAGACGGAGCAGCCGCACGAGTGCTTCTGCTGCTCCTTCATCTTGCGCAGGACGGCCTCCTTCTCGATCTTGACCAGCGAGCGGCGCTCGTCCTCGCCCAGGCCGAGCCAGAACTGCTTGATGTTCTCTCGCTCGGCCTGGGTTGACGGATTCCACAACGAGTCGCCCATCCGATGTGCGGACCGCAGGGCAGCATTGGACACGGCGGGGAAGTTGGGCCGTGGCGGCGCCGTGGACGTGCGGGACAGGGCGGCATTGGACGGCGGCTGGCCGGCCGGCTTCTTCTTCTTGGTCTTCTTTCGCTTGCTGGTGCTTAACCACGAGTTGTTGGCGTGAGGCTGGCCCGGGTGAGCGTAGCCGTCAAGGTCTTCGTCGCCGCTGTAGAAGTGGTCGTTGGGGCTGGCCACGTCGGCGTAGTCCTGCGGCGGAAGACTGGAATAGTCGGTCGTCGTGGGCTGCGGGGCGAAATAGCCTTTGGGCGGGCCGCGGGTGGCCAGGGCCGCGGTGGACTGCCGGGTGGTGGGCGTCGAGGCAGCATCTGCGGTGCCGTTTGGCTGCGGTGCATGGGCTTGTTGTTGTTGTTGCTGCTGCTGCTGCTGCTGCGGCGGCGGCGGCGGCGTCTGCGTCGTCTGCGTCGTCTGCGTCGTCTGCGTCGTCTGCGGCGGCGGCTGCTGGTGTTGGGCCTTTTTCAGAGCCTCCTTGGCCCGTCTCTTCTGCTTCTTGCGGTTGACGGCCGGGGTGGCATTTGGCTCGCCGGCCGACTCGGTGGTGTCGCCGGTGGGGTCGGTAGCTTGGCCGTTGAGGGACGAGGGGTGCCGCAACTGCACATCGGCCTTCTCCTGCGCCGGGCTGGCGGCCGAGGAGGCGGCGGCAGGCTGGGTGCTGGGCGGCCGTGGCCGTAGGGGAATGGCACCTCGCTTGGGCTTGGAGGGCATGGCGGCGGCGGCGGCGGCTGAGGGAGGAGGCAGGGCCGGCCAGGGCGTGGTCGGACCGCAGGTCGCTGCCAATGCCGACGAAACTGACAGAGCCGGCGGACAGCGTCACCGTCTCGGTCACGTTGGCATCCGGCACTTGGGTGCAGGGAGCGGGCGGGGTACGACAAATTTCGGGTGGCAGCGAGCAAGAGCGGCAGGGTGGGAAGGGAAGGGAGACTGCCGTGGGTGCGGCAGCGGCAGCGGCGGCGGCGGTGGCAGCAGGAGCAGCGGCAGGCCAGTCGGTGTGTAGAAGCAGCCCGCGGCACACACAGGCAGTACGGGGGAGGCGGCGGAGGCGGCACGCAGGCAGAGGGCGGCGGCGGCGGCGGAGGTGGAGGCGGTGGTGTGTGCAGCGAGTCCGAAGAGGTCTGCTGTTCGCGGGTTGGCGGCTGATCACTGCCGCTCGTTAGCGCAGGCGCAGCAGCAGCGCTGAGAGAGTGGTGGTGGTGGCCGGCCTGGCTGTGGCGCTGGCGCTGGGGCGGCGCTCACCACGCAGAAGCGCAGTTTGCGCAGCCCGGCTTGCTGAGGGCCACGCCTGGGACGATGCCTAAGGCGCGCCCGGAAGCTTTCCGCGTGCGGGCACTCCAGGGGCGCCGTACGGGCGCGCACAAGGCCACTAAGCGAGTTGGCTAGAAGGCATCGGCTGCACAGGTAATAGTCGCTGCACAGCTAATAATTACTGGGCAGCTACGAAATGCTGCACAGCTAATAATTGCTGCACCGCTAAGAAATGCTGCACAGCTAATAATTGCTGCACAGCTAATTGCTGCAATTATTGCAATTACTGTAATTACTGCAATTATTGCATACTGTAATTACTGCAATTGCTGCAATCACTGCAATTATTGCATACTGTAATTACTGCAATTGCTGCAATCACTGCAATTACTGCAATCGCTGCAATCACTGCAATTACTGCTGCACTATTATCGCTATCTGACATACAGCATTATCGACCGGCCATCCGCTCCCGTCCGGGGCCTCAGTCAGCCACCGGCCAAGGTGTAACCCCCATTGTCTCACTCTTGGCACACCCTCCCACGCCGACGTCACTGGTCCTCGTCGCCCAGCGAGCAGCGTTGCACCGGCTGTTGTTCCCCGTACCGTGGTAGTAGTGGTAGTAGTAGGAGTAGTAGTAGTCCCTTGTGCTCGCTTTGCTCTCTTCGCTGCTGTGTGCGTAAGTCCAAGGCTGTTTGCCCGCCACACACGCACAGCAGCCTCGCCATTCGCCATTCACCATTCGCCATTCACCATTTACCCAGGGCTGCCGCGTCGGCCAGCCGAGTCGCCGCTGTCTTGGACCCCACCGTGTCGAACTGCCGGCCCAGGCTAGTTTCACTCGGGAGCGGGCGTTGCATTTGTTAGCAGCCGCTGTCTTTGGACGCCGGCACGGGGGTGGCCAGACCACACCAACCCGCACGGCACCAAACACACGGCACCACACGGCACCAAAACACACAGCACCACCACACCGCACCGCACCGCACTACATCGCCGGCCATCACGCCTTGGTTGTGCAAGATTGCTGGCCGCTCCGCTGCACGACGACGATCGGCCCACTCCTGGGCCCGCCAAGTTACACGGCCCAGCTGCTCTCCACCGCCCCGACTCGCTGAGCCTCGCCCTCCGGGTGCACGCGTACTTGAGCTGGCCGACTGCCGTGGGCAGACGTCGACGCCAACCACGACGCCTGCGTGCACTCGCTGCCGTTGCTCCTGCTGCTGCCGTTGCTGCTGCCGTTGCTAGTGCTGTTGCTGTTACTGTTGCTAGTGCTGTTGCTGCTGCTAGTGCTGTTGCTTTTGCTAGTGCTGTTGCTTTTGCTGTTGCTGTTGCCGCTGCCGCTGCCGCTGCCGCTGCTCTTGCCGTTGCCAGTGCACTCGTTGTTGCGTGGGCCCGAGGCCAGGATGGCTCAGCATGCACAGCAAAACGTGATGAGAAGGTCAGTCCCCTCAGTCCTCCAATGGCTGCCGCGCAGGAGAGCGGGCGGCAGGTCGGCTGCCCGACGGCCAATGCTCGCGGCCGCACCCGACTGACGCTGCAGCTCGCAGGAAACTGGTCATCATCGGCGACGGCGCCTGCGGCAAGACCTCGCTGCTGTCCGTCTTCACCCTGGGCCACTTCCCAACCCACTATGTGCCGACGGTGTTTGAGAACTATGTGACAGACTGCCGCGTCGACGGCCGGTCCGTGCAGCTGGCGCTGTGGGACACGGCCGGCCAGGAGGACTACGAGCGGCTGCGGCCGCTGGCCTACTCGCAGAGCCACGTCATCCTCATCGGCTTCAGCGTCGACTCGCCCGACAGCCTGGAGAATGTGCGGCACAAGTGGATCGAGGAGGCGCGCGAGCGGTGTCCGGACGTGCCCGTCATCCTGGTCGGGCTCAAGAAGGACCTGCGCGAGGACCCACTGGCGATCGAGGAGATGCGGCGGCGGAGCACCAAGTTTGTCACCCCGCGCGAGGGCGCCGAGATGGCCCAGCTGTGCGGCGCCCGCAAGTACCTCGAGTGCTCCAGCCTGACGGGCGAGGGCGTCGACGACGTCTTTGAGGCCGCCACCCGCGCCGCCCTGCTCAAGTTGAACAGCAACCGGCACGGCGGCGGCTGCTGCATCATCTTATGATCTCACCCGCCTCTCTCTCTCTCCCTCTATCTCTATCACACACACACACACACACACACACACTCTCTCTCTCTCTCTATCCCTCTCTCTCTCTCTCTCTCTCTCTCTCTCTCACTCTCTCTATATCTATCTCACACACACACTCTCTCTATATATCTATCTCACACACACTCTCTCCCTCCCCCTCTATCTCTATCTCACACACATACTCTCTCTCCCTCTGCCTCTATCTCCCTCTCTTGCAGCGGGGCCATGCCTCTGTGCCCGGCCATGGCGTCTGACAGCGACCACACTCGCGGCCTTTACTGTTGCTACGGTCGAATGGGCTGGTGCTATGGTCGAATGGGCTGGTGCTATGGTCGAATGGGCTGGTGCTACGGTCGACTGGGCTGGGAGCCGCGAAGGGGAGGCAGGCCATCTGGCCTTTGTCATTTTGCTTATCGGCGCTTCGGGCACTGCTGGGCCTGCTGGCAATGTTGGAATAGGGGTCAAAAAGCGGGTGTATTCTGCTGCGTGGGCTAGTCGATAATGTGACTCTAATGAGACAAAGGGCCGGCGAGCAATTACGAGGCTGCTCCGCCGAGACCTTGGATAGCTGGTGACTTGGTCTTTGTCGTCGCCGTCTTTTTCTTCTTCTTCTTCTTCTTCTTCTTCGTCTTCGTCTCCCTCATCTGCTCCCGCTTCACCCTCTCTCCGAACTCTCCCGCTTCTTCTTCTCCACCGGCCGCCAGCTCTCGTCCCAGACTCTGGCCGCGGCCTCAGCGTCGCCGCTGGCCGCGCCGCCCACGGCCTTGCCGCCCACCCACTGGCTCAGCCCACGGCTGTACTCGATCGGCACGCCGTGGCCCTCGCCCCGCTCGGGGATGCTCCACACGCCCGTCTTCATCATCGCTCTTCTGAACAGTCTGCCGCCGTCGCCCAGCCCCGTGCGCAGCTCTTCGCAGGCGGCCCGCATCGCGTTGTACTGCCGTTCGAGCTCCAGCTGGTGCTCTTGGCGGCGCTTGCTGCTGAACACCGACCACGCGCGGCGGATGGTCCAGTGGCGGAGCGCACGGTTGCGTGAGAAGCGCAGCGGCCGCGGCGTCAGCTTGGTCGGGTGGTACAGGTGGTGGCGGATGAGAGCTGCAAGGGCGTGCGGCCACCGCTGTCAGCAGCCAGACTGCAAGCAGGAGCAGGAGCCTGCAAGCAGGAGCCTGCACCAAGGGAGAGGAGGGGAGATGAGATGAGAGGAGGGGAGAGGAGAGGGGAGGAGATGAGAGGAGGGAAGAGGAGAGGAGGCAAATCAAACATACTGATGCGGCGGTCCACAGTCGGCCGGCCCTTCTTCTTGGCCAGGATGGCGGGCGAGAGGGAGAAGGGCCGGGCGGAAGAGTGGCTGGCGGCTGCCGCCGCTGCAGGCGTGGGCCGCAGAGGGAGATGGAATAGGCCGGACAGCATGGTCCGGATGGACAGGTGCTGCATCGTCGAGGCCGGCATCAAGACCAGCGTCGAAGCGTCGAACGGGGCAGCAGCACGGTCGCAGCCAGCAGTCGTCTGTGCAGCGAGCCTGCAGCGAGCCTGCCGACGCGAAGTGCTCCAAGGCTTGGCGGCTAGGCGAGGCTGCAGCTCAGCCTTGCGCGTGCTTGGCGCCTCACCCCTTTTCAGTCAGCACGTAGGGGAAGGCCGCGCAATTTGCCTGTGGCTGCAGCCAATCACTGCCTACGCCCCTTCGCTCTAAGAGCGGTGGCACGTCGCCAACCCTCGTTAGCTCGCTGCCTCCACACCAATCGTGGCGCGGCAACTTCCGTGGGCAGGCTTTTGGCCGCCGCTCGGTCTCGACTCGGGCGTGTGGCAGACGATCGGCAACATTGACCAGTCGATGAATTTGCCATCTGGTGAATTGGTGAATTTGCCATCTGATGAATTGATAATAATAAATTGATCAACTTGCCATCTGATGGATTGATGGCTTGATGGATGCGCGCGGCACCGCAGAGCATGGCAGTGGCAAGACCAGTCCGATTCCTCGGCCTCGTGTCCGTTCTCCTCGCCATCTGGGTGGTGTACCAGCTCACGTTGTCGCCCGCGTCGCTGACTCGGCCGGCGCGCCACGATGGGGCCAAGATCGAGACGATGGACTCGGACCCGCTGTTGGAGCGTAAGTCGTCCATGGCCCTCCCGATGCCAGCAACGGCAGCAACGGCAGCAACGGTAGCAACGGCCGCAATACCCGCCGCAATGCCCGCCACAATGCCCGCCGCAATGCCCGCCGCAATGCCCGCAATGCCCGCAGTGCCAGCACCGCTCTAACACTCTCTGCAGCCGTCGGTGAGCCGCCCGGGCAGCTGTGGCACGCCACCGACCACGACTACTCGCCCGACAGCGCGACGTCGGCGCGCATCAACGCAACGCTCCTCTCGCTCGTGCGCAACGAAGAGCTGGACGACCTGATCCCGACGATGAAGCAGCTCGAGGCCACGTTCAACCACAAGTTCAACTACCCCTGGACCTTCTTCAACGACGTGCCCTTCACCGACGAGTTCAAGCAGGCCACGGGCGCCCTGACCAAGGCCCACGTCTCGTACCACGTCATCCCCAAGGACCACTGGGACACGCCGTCGTGGATCTCCGACGACCTGTACGAGGAGTCGGCGCAGATCCTGAAGGAGAACAAGGTGCAGTACTGGGACAAGATCTCGTACCACAAAATGTGCCGCTGGAACAGCGGCTTCTTCTTCCGCCACCCGGCCCTCGAGCACACGCGCTACTACTGGCGCGTCGAGCCCAAGGTGCAGTTCTTCTGCGACGTCGACTACGACGTCTTCCGCTACATGCAAGACAACAACAAGACGTACGGCTTCAACATCAACCTGTACGACTCGCCCGAGTCCATCCCGTCGCTGTGGCCCGAGACCATAAAGTTCCTGGCCGCCCACCCCGAGTACCTGCACAAGAACAACGCGCTGGCCTGGCTGGTCGACAGCGAGCGCCGGCCCGAGCACAACCTCAAGGCCCACGGCTACTCCACCTGCCACTTCTGGAGCAACTTTGAGATCGCCGACATGGACTTCTGGCGCAGCCAGGCCTACTCCGACTTCTTTGACCACCTCGACCACTCCGGCGGCTTCTTCTACGAGCGCTGGGGCGACGCCCCCGTTCACAGCATTGCCCTCGGCCTGTTTGAAGACTCGAGCCGCATTCATTGGTATGCTCTTTTTTTCTTTCTTTTTTTTCCCTCCCTCGCTCTCTGTCGCTCTCTCCCCTCCCCCCCACCACACTGACACCTTGTCTGCCTGCAGGTTCAAAGACATTGGCTACAACCACATCCCCTTCTACAACTGCCCCAACTCGCCCAAGTGCCACGGCTGTGACCCTGGCAAGTTCTATGCCGGCGAGCCCTGGCTGCAGCGCGAGGATTGCCGGCCCAATTGGTTCAAGTTTGTTGGCACAGGCTGAGATGGAGACGACGGAGGCCTGCATGTATCGTCGTCGTCGTCGTTGTTGTTGTTGTTTTGTTGTTGTTGTTGTTGCTGCTGTCATCCCCTCACCCGACTCCGCGGCTTATTTGGCTGTGTCGGAGTAGCGGTACGAGGCCCCATTAGACGTCGCTTGTTGGCTGGTGGATAGTGTAAGTAGTGGCAGGCAGGTAGACGAGTAAATAGGCCCGCCAGGCTCATTCTTGGCCTACTCTCTGCTTCTTTCTGCTGCTCTGCTCTGCGCCGTGCTGTCGGGTCCCGAACTCGGTGGCTGCGTGCCTCGTTCCATTCGTGCCCCGTTCCCTTCGTGCGCCGTTCCATTCGTGCCCGCCGCTTCCTACCGCCCTCTTCCCCTCCCCCCCCCTGCACCCCCTCCACCACCAAGCATGCCGCCCATCTGCTGCATCATGGCTCCAAAGTCCATGCCTCCGCGTCCGGCACCGGCGCCGCCGCCGCCACCCATGCTCTGCATCATCTGCATCATCTGCGCCATCTGGTTGCCGCCCGCCCCGCCCGGCATCTGCCCACCCATGCTCTGCATGCGCTTCTGCATCGCGGCCATCTGCTGCTTGTTGTTGCCGCCCTGCATCATGCTCTGCGCTCGCTGCATGTTCTTCTTGTTCTGGCCCATGTTCTTGGCAATCCCGGCCATGACGCGGTGCTGGGTCAGCAGCTCCTCGACCTCGCGCACGCTGGTGCCCGAGCCGGCGGCAATGCGCACCATGCGGCTGGGCTGCGCCACCAGCAGCTTGCCGTCCGAGTCGAGCTCCTTCTTCGTCATCGAGTCGAAGATGTAGATCATGCGCTTCAGCTTCTGCTGCCCGTCCTCGTCCGACATGCCCTGCATCATGCCGCCCAGGCCGGGGATCATGCCGGCCACCTTGCTCATCGGGCCCATCTTCATGATGTTGGTGATCTGCTCGCGCATGTCGCCGATGGTGAAGAGGCCCTCGGCCAGGTGCTTCTGCGTCTCCTTCAGGCCCGCACTGTCGCGCGTGAGCGACTGCACGTGCTCGATCAGCCCGCTCATGTCGCCGTAGCCGAGCAGCCGGGAGATGAAGGGCTTGGGCGCGAACCGCTCCAGGTCCATCATGTGCTCGCCGGTGCCGAGGAAAATAATGGGCGTGCGCGTGGCCGCGACGGCCGAGATGGCGCCGCCGCCGGCCGCGCCGCCGTCGGTCTTGGTGATGATGATGGCGCCAAAGTCGGCCGCCTGCTTGAACGCGCGCGACTGCTCCTCGGCCGCCTGGCCAATGGTGCCGTCGAGCACCATGATGGTCTGGTCGGGCTTGATGGCCGCCTGGATCTCGACCATCTCCTTGAACAGGCTCTCTTCCTGCTGGTGGCGGCCGCTGGTGTCGACAATGATGATCTCAAACTTGTCCTTCTTGAACCGCGCCACGCCCTCGGCCGCCACCACGGCCGGGTCGGTCTGGGTCAGCGAGCCGTAGTAGGGGATCTTGGCCTTGGTTGCATTTTGCTTCAGCTGGTCGTACGCACCCGCGCGGAAGGTGTCGGCGCACACCAGGCAGGCCTTCCAGCCGCGCGAGCCGTAGTGCCGTGCCAGCTTCGTACACGTCGTCGTCTTGCCCGCGCCCTGCAGGCCCACAAACATAATCACATTGCTCTTACCTTTCTTCGGCTTGTACGGCTCCGCGTGCGGGTCAACCAGATGCGTCAGCTGGTCGAAGACGGCCTGCTGGATCAGCCGCTTCTTGGTGTTGGCGTTGGTCGACGGCGCCATGTCCTTGAAGTTAACGGCCTTTTGGATCTCGCGCCGCAGGCTGTTGACCAGCTTGACGTTGACGTCGGCCGACAGCAGCGCCGAGCAGATCTCGCGCACCATGCCATCAAACGCCTTCTCATCCAGGTTCTGCTCGCGCATCAGCAACGACACTGCCGCGCTGATGCGCCCGCCAAAGTCTGAGAGGACCATGCTGGCGGACGCGCTGTAGTACGACTACTACTACTACTGCTGTTGCTGTTGCTGCTGCTGTTGTTGCTGTTGCTGCTGCTGCTGCTGTTGTTGTTGCTGCTGCTGCTGCTGTTGTTGTTGCTGCTGCTGCTGCTGTTGTTGTTGTTGCTGCTGCTGCTGCTGTTGTTGTTGCTGCTGCTGCTATTGTTACCAATACAGTAATGTCCTACAGTCGCATAACTACTGTACTATTGCTACTTAATAATATACATTAATTATACTTCAAAAACGTTAAAGTGGGCGGGCGGACGCCAGGCGAGGGGAAGTGTACGTTGGCGCCGGAGACGGTATCCGGAGGCCCACCTAAAATTTACACCTTTACACCGTCGATGGTCTTAGCAGTTCGGTATTTACTATAAGCAGCACAAAACATAAAGACGACATGGCTCCTCCGCCGCCCTCGCTGAAGAAGCGCCGGCTTGAAGAGGCCATGCACGGCGGCAGAGTGTCCCGGCCAAAGAAGCGCATCCGCAAGCAGCGAGACTACCACAGCTCTGAAAGCGACGATGATCATGATGACCTTGATCTTGATCACGGCAACGTTGATGATAGCGACGGCCATTATGGCGACGGCGACTTGTCTGACGGCAACGACGGCAACGACGGCACAGAAGATCAGCCGGCCATCAACCTGGCCGATTCCGACAAAGACGACGACGGCGACGACGACGGCAATGACGACAGCGATGACGATGGCGACGATGACAAGGAGGGAACCGAAAACAACGCCAGCACAGTCACCGACCAATCTTCAGCCAAGTCCAAATCCAAGCGCAACGACCCGTCCGCCTTTGCCACATCGATCTCGCGCATTCTCTCCACGAAACTGCCGGCCGCACGGCGCGCGGACCCCGTGCTGGCGCGGAGCCGCAACCCTGGCCGCGGCGGAGAGGCGCCGGCGGACGAGGAGGAGGAGAGACGACTGGAGAAGAAAGTGCGGGCAGCCGAGAAGCGGGAGCGGCAGGAGCGGCGGCAGGACAAGGCAAGGGCGGTGCAGGCAGGAGCGACGGCGGAGGAGAAGCGGCTCCGCAAGACGGCGCAGCGCGGCGTGGTGCGCCTGTTTAATGCCGTGCGCGCGGCACAGGTGCGCGCTGCCGAGCAGGCGAGCAAAGACCGGCGGGGCCAGGGCGCCGAAGCGGTTGTGGGCATGGAGAAGCGCGAGGCCAGAGCGCGCGAGATGAGCCGCGATGCCTTTCTGCAGAAGATGATGGTCTAGATTTGGAGCATGGTGGTCTGGATTTGGCGGATGATGATGGTCTAGATTTGATGGATGATGGCCTACATTTGATGGATGATGGCCTACATTTGATGGATGATGGTCTAGATTTGATGTACGATGGCCTAGATTGATGGACGGTGGCCTACATTTGATGGATGATGCCCACATTTGATGAACGATGGCCTAGATTGATGGACGGTGGCCTACATTTGATCCAAGTAGGAGCACGGCTAATACTGCTGCTGCGAGAGAAAGATCATTGAATTGAGGGGGTATCATCATCCGTCACGTTGAACACTCTTTAAAATTTGCCACCATGCACGCCGCCGCCAGCGCCCGTGTCGCCGGCCTGGGCCGACACGCCGCCCACGAAGCCGGTGCCCCACACGCCGACTAGTGCCCACAGCCCGACACGCCAGCCTCGGTAAAGTCCTTCAATGCCCTGGCCCTTGCGCCTCCTCCGCGGCGCGCGCCCGGCCAGGTGTGCCAGCTTGTCCTTCTGGCTCTCCGAATACCCTTCCTCGCGCACGATGCCCCACATGGCCGGCAGGATGCCGCGATACGACTGCGGCACGCGGACGATGGTAGCCACCGGTTTCCGCTTGGGCTGCGACACTGGCGCCGTTGGCGAGGGTGCCGTCCACGTCGCTATCTGAGCCCGTCGCAGCACCGTCTCCAGCGGCAGCTTGACACCCAGGTCCAGGGCCGAGGCGGTCAAGGTCGCGATCGACCACGAGGTTGGCGTCGTGGTCGGGTCTAGATGAAGATAGGAGCGGAAGAAAAAGGGCGACGCGTGCGTGATCAGGCTCGGCAGCGTCGAGCTGAGCAACGTGATTGGCACCAGGTGTGAGGGGATGAGCCACGACGGACTGAGCGTTCGCAACACACCCAGCAGTGATCGCGGCTCTTCGGCAGTGAGAATTAGGCGTGTCCGCGCGGCGTCTATGGGAGCGAGAACGAGGCTGGTCAGCGCACAGGCAGCCGTGGAGATGATGACGGCGGGGATAGGCGCTGACGAGGACAGGCCAGCGCCTGAGTCTGGCAAGCCTGGGGCCGGCAGGGGGAGCACAAGGTCTGGCTCAGCCACGCCGGCCAGCGCGGCCAGGAAGGACCGCAAGAAGGGCTCGAGGGCCCGAGACAGCACGGAATAGATGAGAGTCGCGTTTGTCCCGCGCCACATGGACAGCGCCCCGCTCGACGCGGCCAGCGAGGAGAGGGCTTCGAGCAGCGAGTGCGAGTTCTTGATGTCGATTCTGCCAGCGGCGCCGGCGGGCACATGTGTGGCCGGGCCAGGCGCCCCAGATAGCGGCTGCGGCCGTCTGCCCCGTCGCCCTCGTGGTGGTGAAGCTGGTAAGCGTGAAGGGCGAAGCGGTGTCGAGGTGAACAAGTTGGGCTCGTCTTCGTCATCATCGGCATAGTCGTCATCATACTCGTCGTACATATACTCCGGCTCGTCGTCGTCGTCGTCGTCCAGACCCCGCCGCACCTGTGGCTTCTTCGTGCTGTCGTCGTCCCCATCGTCGTCGCCCGCTACCCGGGCTTGCAGGATCAGTTTGGCCACTTCCAAGGGCTGTGCCATCAGCACCGTCAAGTACTTCCATACTGCCTGGTCCAGTAGCTTCTTGATCGACCCCGTTACCGATGGAGATGCTTCGGGGATGTAGTCGGAGTAGTCGATGTCCGGGAAGGCAAAGGCCGGTGCGGACGAGGCTCTGGTGGTGGCCGCGGCGGTCGCTGCCGACGATGCTGCGGTGGCATTTCCAGCCGTCGGCGGCACATAGTACGGGCGCAGAGGATTCACGCCTGGTGCCTGGCGCGATTCTGCCATTGTGAGGCACTGGAATCGGCTGCAGACGCGACCGGCAGACGATGAACCGTAGTCAGACAACGTCGGCGGTAGTTCGCCTGTTTGCCGGGCTTGGCAAGCTAACTTGGTTGAGTCAAATAATACACGTAATTAATTATTAATATACCTCCTATCTCTCTCTGCCAAGCGACAGGAAAGAGAGTGTGTGTGGCACGATCGCAGTTCTGTGCGAACTAACAGTGCCCATTCAGGCGGGCAACGAGAAGACGTGCGTGTTACAGCCATTTCGCAGCACAGAATTCCCCGGATTTGCCAAACACGTTGCCCAACTAGGACAGTCAAGCAGGACCCACCAACTAATTAGTGTGTATACAAGGCAATGCAAGTTCGGAGCTGGAGCGAGGACTTTCGCCTGCCAATACACTTCTATCCACCTGACTTCCAATACATCAACTCCGGCTACCGGTCGTACAGCATCTCGGACAAGTGCCGTTCAATTCTTCGCGGGCTTGGATTGGCACTTAATCGGGGCCAAAATGCTATGCTGTGATATTGGTACCAAGGTCGTCGAAAAGCCGAGTTATCATACTGTATCATACTGTGGGACCTGCAGAATAAGTGCTCTAGAGTCGAGAGCCTGCCACAAGGTGGTTTTTACCACCAAGTGAGGTCGCCGCTGTTCACTTTCCTGACACTGGGTTCCAATCTCACTACTCAGAGTAGGCTGTCTGTCCTAAGCGAGCTTGGCTCGTCTTAAACTCGGGCCGAGACGTCTGCGGCACCACTTTGCGGAGCCAAGGCGATGGATGCATCCCGTCTCCACCCAACAAGCGCCGCCTGTGTGCTAATTACGTATTAATAGTGAATTGCTATCTTCTGAACACTGTTTCGCACAAGCGCCTCCTGTGTGCTACGTATTAATAGTGAATTGCTATCTTCTAAACACTGTTTCGCACAATTATATGCAGCATACCATCCGTCTCAATCCACGGAACCACAAGGTTCAATCTGTTGGCATGATAATGGTGCTGTAGAAGACTAGAAGTACCAGGCCGTCACCCTCCCTGTACGAGCAATGCTCTTCCCAGCACAGCAATGTACCTCGAAGCGCCCGACTCTCGCTAAGCGATTAACATTTCCACTTGGCTATACCTAAACGCCTCTAGCTCTTGACTTGGCACATCAATATACACATTATTCTATCCTCAAGACATATTACGCCCAATCATAAATCTGATCACCATGGCTACAGCCATCTCTCCCCTGTCGCACTAATGCACTGCAGACAACGGCTTTTACAAGTCGTACCACCTCTACTACGATGTACCTCGGCCGCTAGCACGACCGGGCACTCGACGGCAATGCTCAAGGCCCGGCTGCACTTACACCCTTGCGCAAGGGGTGAAACATAGCCAGTCTCGACTGTTAATATGTGGATGCGCCATGATGACTGAGCTTCGAGAACCCGGCCATGGAAGATATTATGACCAACATGGTGTCCGCTGGTTAAATCTCGAGCGCTATAAAACGTCTTACTTAACCTGTATCTCTTCCTGGAAGGCTGCTGCGGACGACCCGCGGACATTGATTTCCTCATGGACACCCAGCCTTCAGACATCGATCCAGAGCCTTCAGACATCGGCCCAGAGCCTTCAGACATCGACCCAGAGCCTTTTGGACGGTCCCTGGCTGAGCCAAAGGATGAGGAGGATGTCAAGAATATCCTCGGTTACATCAGATCAAGACATGGTATCCTCGACGCTGAGGATAAGAAGCAGCTGGAGAAGACCAGTAAAACCTTCCAAGACAAGATAGCTATTATGAGTAGCCGATATAGCAAAAATTTGGCCACGCTCGCGACAACGTAAGTTCTGCGCACACTTGACTATGGCCATCATCCCGATCTTGCTGAGACCTTGAAGCATATCCAGTGAGCTCTACGATGATCCCTTCCGGTTTTTCTTCGAGCTCATCCAGAATGCCGACGATGCCAAATATGACGACGACGTGCCTGAAATGACTTTTACCGTCCTGCCTCGAGAGCTTCTTGTCGACACCAATGAAAGGGGATTCACCCTCGCCGACGTCATCTCCCTATGTGACATCGGCCAAAGTTCCAAGAAATTCGACGAGGAATCGACCGGAGAGAAAGGCTTTGGCTTTAAGACAGTCTTTGGTGTTGCTGACCGTGTCCATATTCAATCTGGTCTCTGGTCGTTTTGCTTTGAGCATAAACGCCGAGATGATGGCGTGGGCATGGTCCTGCCTATCTGGGTACCACCCAAGGATGACCTACCTGGCCACATCCGAACTCGGTTCAGACTCAGATATGCTACCTCTGAACCAAATGGCTTCGACATTCGCACATACATCTGGAACCAACTCGAGATCCAGCATCCAAGCCTCCTTTTCGCCCTACGCAAACTCAGAAAGATCGGCATAGAGTTCCAAAACATAGAGGGCCAAAATCAAAACATCTGCTTTGAAAAGTCATTCGACGACCAAACTCATACCACTATTATTAGCTCTTCTATTTCGGGCCAATCAAAAAAATACTTCTACCGTAATTTCACCCACACGATCAAGGATATGCCAGTCGACAAGAATCATCCCAATCCTATCTCGACCATCACGATCGGGCTTCCGGTATCAGGCCAGGCTGATGGATCACCAGAAATCGAGGGGAATGGCCAATTTATATTTGCCTTTCTGCCTATTGCGCGAATGCCACAGCTACCCTTCCTCATAAACGCAGACTTCATCTTACCCGGCAACCGGCAAAGTGTCATGGCCCAGTCGCCACGGAACATGAGGTTAAGAGACGAAATTGCATACCTTTTTGTGCGCACGGTGAGGAATCTTGTCCTCGAGCGCAAGACAATATCGTATGAATGGTCCCTTTACGTTCCGCAGTCCATGAATGGCTTCTGGGAGCATTTTCCGCGCCTGATTCACCAGCGCCTCTTGACAGAAGACCTGTTCTACTCCAGAGCAGGAAAGCTGTACAAGTCCAAACAAGTAAGAATCTTGCCTGGATATTTCAAGCACCAAGACGAGCCTATACTGTCTTACTCCGACCAAGACGAGCCCATACTGTCTTACTCCGACCAAGACAACACCATACCGTCTTGCTCCAAGCAGCCGTGGCAATTCCTATCCGACAAGTACAAATTGTCCAGGTTGTCGACTTTAACATCTTTGGGAGTTCATCAGATGTCAATCGACGATGCCTTGGAACTCATCGAAGTCGACACATCACTTGCCAGACCTAGCATGTACGAGCATAAATTGAAAGATCTTTGGCACAATTCCTTCCTGGCATTCATTCAGCGAGCCCTAGACAACAAGGAGCACAAAAAGAGGATAAACCAGATGCATATAGTACCGGTTTGTGTTCAGACAAAGCTGGAATGGTGGAAACCCCAGCAAGCCTTCGATTCCCAGCCAGCCTTCGATTCCCAGCCACACATCTATTGGCCGGTGGTCGTTGACGAGAGAAGCCAATCTGACCAAATCGTGATTGAAATGCCGACCGATCTCGATATCGTTGTTCTACATCCTACGGCTGCAGATCTGTCCCGGAAAGAGGTCTATCAGTTACTCGGAGTTTGCGAGTGCCCAGCTCGGGAAATATGCATTGCAATCGAGAAAGCTCAGGTAAAATCTGGGCAAAAATATCCTGTCAACCTGCTGCGTCATTTTGAACTACTTTTCTGGTTCTCCGATAAATTCTCAGTCGGAGCAAATACAACACTGGTTGCTAGTACTGCTGGAGATGTCTATACAGAATCTGTAGGACTCTTTATGCGTTCTGATAATCAATATAATGCAGAAGCTCTCCTCCAACTAGCCGAAAAGTTGGAGCTCAACAAGCATTTCTTGTCAGAACAGTATCAAGGCTCCTCGGTCTCGACAAGATCTCGTAAAGGGATGACCTGGGAAAAATGGTTGTGCAATGTGGCCGGGGTTCGATGGTATCCACCTCTGTCAGATTCGAGCAACCCGGAGAAGCTACACTGGGCAGTTAACGTTATTAGGGCCGATAATCCCAAAGCCTTTATTCCCATGATTCAACATCACTGGGCAGAGGAGTATGGCGGTGTATGTCATAACAACAACACAATCAAACAAGCACTTGTGCGGTGCGAGGTACTCTGCCACCACGGCGGGCTAGAACAGCTGGGAAATACTTGGTTTCCAAACCATCAGATTGTTGAAACTGCACGAAAATATGGTGTTGAAAAGACCCTCCCGATTCTCACCCTGCCAGACCGTCTTGGCGATTCCTTGATATCACAGTGGTCCTGCTTGACTAACCTAGAAGTGGCTTGGGAGGTTAATCTCTCATTCTACCTGGACACTCTTGTGCTAGTATCTGCCTCGGGCGAATCACCAGCCCTCAGTACCGAGTATTTAGGTCTCTTGTACAAGGACATTGGGGATCGAGCTACTATCGAAGACCAGGAAAATCTCAGGGTAAGTCGGCCGTTACTCGGAGAAACGTTGCTCACAGATTTCAGTATCTATTCGAAGGAAATGGCCTCGTCTGGGACCCAGACGGCCAAAAATGGTGCATTCTCAATGACTGTGTCTGGGAAAGCCGTATTCCTTTGAGACGCAAGTTTGTTCTAACCTCTAGATATGATGAAGAAACCATATCTGGCTTGTTCCAAGTACACCTCAACGTTGACAAGGTTAATCCGGGTATCTTGATAGATGAGCTCTTGCATCTGAAGCAGGTTCCACTCTCTGAAGATCGCAACATAGTACTGAGCCGTGTGATGGCTATATATACCTGGCTTGAAGATTTGGTCCAGACTGCTGAAGGCAAAAAGTCACTTCGGTAAGTATGAAGATTGGAATAGTGTCTAGACTGACGACGACATTAGTTCCGCCTTTAAGGAGAATGCCTTGATCTATGACGGCAAGAGCGGCAATTGGTTGAAACCCTCAGATTGCATCTGGCATACGAGCATTGTGGTTGGAAATCACGTTGCAATTGCTGCTATGTACTCGAAGTTGAAAGAACTTTTTGTCACAGTTTTGGGTGTCAACACTCTGACTGATGTCTTCATGATGAAACAGCTAGCTGCGGCGGCGGCTGAGTCATCAAAAACCCCCGGGCAGATCAAAGAGCTGATGCTATCGACATCAGAAATGCTCAAAGCCAACAGCAAAAGCTCTGGCTTTACAGAAAGCATCGATATCTTGAAGCGGAACAAATATCTGCCCTGTAAATCACTGGCAGGCGACGACGTCTTTTACTCGATGGAAGACGATTTCTTCGTCGTGGACAACCAGTACTTGGCAGAAATATTCCGCGGTGAACTGATCATGCTTGATTTTGCGTATGAGCAATTGATTTCTTTGCATGAACTGTTCCGAATACTTGGCCTCGATGATCGATACCTGACAAGACATATACATCGAGAGACTTCTGCCGAGATCTCAGCCATGGACGAGGTCCTGACAGAACAGTTTCGTCAGTGTGCGTATGCTATATCATGGTGAGGATTGCATTTGATTTTGGTGGAGGAGTATCGTTCTAATGCTCTTCTAGTTGTGCCATTTCGTATCGCAGCCCCTTGTTCTCTAACAGAAATAAGGAGACGTACAATGAACTCGCGACTGTCCGTGTCCATACGTCAGCTGACATGTCGGTCGAGCTTGTGGTCAAGCAGGGCGATTCTGCAGTCAAAGTTAAACGTGGTGGCCCGTCGTTGATAATCGAGCGAGATAAAGCTGGACTACTCATCACATTGCCATTGGCCAAAGCGGAGAGGAGGCAAGCTATGCGTAGTCTGCTACCTGGAGATCTGTCAAATCTATTGAATATCTTTGACTCCAGGGGTGAAAAGCAGATCTATCGGATACTCAACGAGCTCGAGTCTGGTACAGATGAAATCCTACTTGACGAAGATATCTCACCGGTGTCATGGTTGCGTGAGACATGCCGTCCGGCGCCCCCGGCGGAGGTCGAGACTGAGACGCCACCGCCGCAAGGGCCGTCTGTAGGATCGTATCCTGACTTGACCTATGACTCAGTCCGAGAGCGACCACAACATGCGCGGTCTTCTTGGGAGACCCGAGGATTTGAACGTGTCATTCCCACTACTAGTTCAACATTCATCGGCCATGCAGGCGATCTACATCCACCACCACCACCACCGCCTTATATAGATCCACTCGAGAGAGTCGACCACGAAGTTGATGCACCAGATTATGGGAAAGTCCTGGAACATGTACAAATGCGAGCCATGTTAGCAGGAACGAGCCTAGAAGACATTTCAACCCCAACGACGGAGGGTCTAATAGACAAGTTTGCCGCTCTAAGTCTGAACAGCATCAGGTTGGATTCGTTAGATCATACAAGCCTCTTCGGACGCAATGACTTGGTCAGCAAATTCCGAATGGGCGCCGCTGGCGAGTTATTTGTCAGTACCTCCAATCATGCATGGCACTTGAATTTCTACTAACATGCCGTGATACAGGCGTACGAAGTGTTACGAAACTTAACATCCGACAGGCTAGGCCTTCAACATTGGCAGAGCAAGATAAGACATTTCGTTAAAGTGCATCGACAGTACTCGCACGTAACGAGATGGACCCAGCGAGAGACAGCAGACATCACGTACACAGATGAAAACAACTCTCTGGGTAGAACATTGAAATCGAGAGTTGTGGGTGATTATTTCCAGGAATGGAGGCCGGACTGGCTTGCCACTCTAGAAGGAGATGATGAGGTACGGAGGCCTGAAATCTGTTATCTAGAAATGCTAACAAGTGCCAGGCTTCGCTTGAATGGCTCTTCGAAATCAAAACCACAACTGGGGCTTGCGAGACAGAATTTTTCATGAGCCCGGCCCAGTATGAGTTGGTATGTTACCATATTGTCCTTGCCCTTTGTTGTTTCACCTTTTGCTTCTCATATCTAATTCTTGCTTTTCCATTTGCTACTAGATGCGATCACTCAGTGCAGCTGAACGGCCTCGTCATATACGATCTCGAACTCCAGCCGACGGGACTCCTGCAACCCCTCGTCGCCAGCGTCGGCCCAGTCGAGTCTACTGCATTATCCGCGTCTATAATCTCCTGAGCGAGCAGATTGGTGTCAGATTCTTCATTGATCCGTGGCGCTTGCGCGAGACGCAGCTGGAATTCGATACGACTGATAAATGGAAAGTTCGGTCAATGGCAGATTAGGTTCGACAATTGACACTCACAAACATCAGCTTGGCGAAAATACTTCATTTGGTTCGTATACTGGTGTTAGGCCTGGAATGCCAGTAGGCTGAGGACCCAAACCTCACTCAAAAAGATAGGGAATCTTGCCAGTAAGGCCAAGATCCAGGTATTCCAATATACATGGGTACTGTCATTCATGACACCTGGGTGGTTGGGGTGGTGGCAATTAGTCTGTAAATAACATACATCTTCTTTTCCTTGCACAGCACAACACAGCACCAGTATTCTTATGGGCGGCGATGTCGGACTCTCAATCCTCCCCGTGGCGACCGTCTGGTTAGCACCAGCCGCAGATTTGTAGAGAGAGACGCAAGGAAGTTAGTCTGTCTCTGTTGTGCTCCTTAACCTTCTTGGTGATTCACTTCTCAAAGAAGCCTGCGACGTTTTCTTGGGTGCTAGAATTTGTGACGTCTGCTTCCTCGCGAGTGAGTATGGTGGCGGGAATTCTTGCTGGAGGTTCCTTGCTGGAGGTTCCATATTGCGTGTTCGTATCTGCTGGTTTGTTGAATGTCCCTGGTCCGAATGGGTTTAATACTCTTTCCGAGTCTACTGGCGAGTGTTCAGAGGCCGTGGGCGAGCTAGTGTCGTCCTCGACGGTAGAAGTAGGACGTCTGAATTCCCTGAAGAGATATTCTTTCGAGATGGCAGCTATCACTTTGCATAGCCCTGTATCTTATCTAGATAAGTAGCCACTTTCTAGGGATAGAAGACGGGGCGAGATTTTATAGCAGAAGTCCGACGCTCTCGATCTAGGTTCTTCGTCTTCTTGCCTGCATCCCAACCTAGTTCGAGGTACTCGACGAGACTCTTGGGTGGCTCTCTTGCTTTGTATGGTACCATTAGAATGATTAGTCGCACCGGTCTTTGACGTTCTTAGATGTGATTCGAAGCGGGGCTCGGTCATAAGCTGATGACTCAGGCTTCCACTTTTCCACTTGTACGGAGGCCGTAGTTCTGGGTTTTTTCAGAGGAGAGAAGTAAAGGGGATGAGGTGGTTATGTGATTGGCTGTCCTTAATGGTTAACATGGTTTCTTGTAGGATAATAAGTCAGCCAACCAGGCTGTAGCCCACCCCTCATTTGACCCAGCTTTTCCCACACAAAACGCGGGCTTTACATCCTTGCAATTTTAACCAACTCTTAAGCTATCTAATTAAAATTAGAAGATATAGATCTCTAATACCTAATTACTTAATTAATAGATAAATTCGTTTCCAAAATAATTTAATTAGTTACAGAAATTTTATATAGTAGTCGCAGTAGTAGTAGTAGATTAACGTCTGTCTGGGCCTATTAGACAGAAACCGAATCAGTGGCGGATAAAACCCTCTGGGGAAGAAAACCGCGAGTGTCGTCTGAGTCTTGGCGGCCTGCGGCCGCCCGGCGATTTTTCTCTGCGTGCTCGCTGCCATCGCCGCCATCACCAGCAGCCCATCTCGCCGTTGCTGTTCATCGACATGTCGTCGAGCACCACCGCGAGCCATTTTGCGGTGCGGTGCTGGCGGCGGTGGCTGGCAGTTACCCCGCCCTGTCCTGCTCCTTCCCCTCTGCGGCCACGCACCCGCAGCTTCTCCATCTCGGTCTCGCGCAGACACGAGCTGCTGGTCCAGGCGCGCAGGGTCGCCATCCAGCAGCACATCCGAGGCCTTGAGCAGTCCCGTAGGAAGCTGTCCAGCTCGGCTCCGCGCGGCCACGGCCATCTCGAGGCGCCCAAGCCGGGCCAGGAACGCCGTGTCACCTTTATCGACAAAGACGGCGACGAGCACACCTTCACCGTGGCTGACGGCGACAATCTGCTCGACATTGCACAAGCCAACGATCTCGAGATGGAAGGCGCCTGTGGGGGCTCCTGCGCCTGCTCGACGTGCCATGTGATTGTGGAGGAGGACGAGATGTACGATAGGATACCGGAAGCTACGGATGATGTGAGGCCTGAGCGCGCTCTTTTCCTCGCTTCGAACCCCGGCTGACCATGAGACAGGAGAACGACATGCTCGACCTGGCCTTCAGCCTGACCGAAACGTCCCGCCTGGGTTGCCAGGTGCAGATGTCCAAAGAGCTGGATGGCCTGAGGGTCAGGCTGCCTGCCATGACCCGGAACCTGCAGGCCGGCGACTTTGAGAAGCGATAGCAGATCAGAAAGCCCAGATCAGACAGCCCAGATCAGATGGGCGGCCATGTACAACATAATAAACTCATCGCTCGAGACACACCTCAAGCACGGACGCTTTGTTTCCGTGACCCGCTGGTCGACCTCGTGCCTGCCAATTTTGTGTCAGGCACCAGCCAGACACCGTACTTTGGTTGACAAGGCCTGGAGAAACGGAGATCGGCAGAGTTTGGTATAGGGAGGCGAGCAGTAGACTTTGCCCTAGAAGAGCTGTCGGGGCTGTCGAAGCGATTACGCCAGCTTCGCGCCACGGCACACGTTAGCCTAATTTCTTGTATTGACACCCCTCATGACCGCGCAAGGGCCCAAGACCAAAACCTCGTCAAGTCCCAGATAGCTTGAAGCTGCAAGACGTACAGACCCCTATGATCACTTCTCGATATGGAAAGCCGGGCGATCCCCTAATACGACTACAATATGATTACTCGAAGACGCAAGCGTGAGCGCGAGCACAAGTTGCTCCAAGATTGACCGAGAGCACGCCATACGCCTAGTAGTCTGCTGGAGGCGGACAAGTTTAATATATCGCCAAGCAGCATTGTATCGTGAGGCCCTGCTGCCAGAATGAACCTTGCAGTTAATTACTGGACTGGGCCAATGCCTAGCGAATCTGCCGTATCGACGGCAAGAAGTGGAGACACCGAGACCATTCTGGTGGGGCCGCTGGCAGCCAAACACCTCCGCCCATCAGGTCACACGATCCTTCAGCTCAAACGGCAGAGGGCCCTCCTCCTCGTATGCATCTCGGTCTTGACTTTGGTCTCAAGCGCGTGTGCCTGAACCAAGTAACCGGGGTGCAACGTGCGGAAAAGAAAGATAGGAATGTGACATGCTACCCCTTTGTCTGAGAAGTTGCCTTACTAGGCTAGTAAGTCTTACTTCGGGGTCGTTGCTTCTTTTGCGCCGTCTGTGAGCTTCGGTGCCACATCTCCTCTTTTCTTTTTCTATTGCTTTCCACTACTTCTTCAACTCGCTGATCAGCCTGCATCCCCCCTGGTGGATCGTAGTACGAGTCTGCCTGCTGATTGCGAATTCTCTGGAAAAGGCCTGCACGCTGTGTCAAGGGCACAGCACAGTGCATGCAGGAGGCGCACGCAATCAAACGAGTGTTTCCGTCGCCTTCCAAGGCTGACTGCTGGAGTGAGGCATGTGCGGCATGGTATGAGGACGAAATTACGTATCGCCAAGGATGAACTTCTCTCCCCCCGGTCATGGAATCCTTCCAGAACTATTAAAACGGAGAATAAAGTTACACTTTTTCCTAGTGGCTAGTGGCTGGCGGGCAATCCAAGCTTGCCAAGGCAGAGAGACAAGCATGGGGTTGATAATTTGGTCATTGACTTAATTATAACTCTGCACTTTCTTCAGTCCATTCATCCAGTGGCGATGGGCCAGAACAAGGCTGCAGTTAATTGTCAATCAGTTGTGAGATCACTGTCCACCTTCTGGGCCTGCTCTGGCGAGTATCCGAAACACCCCAGTCGATATAGAAAGATCAAATCTCTATGCTTACTGGTCGCACGCACATCGAGGTCATTGAGTTGCCTTCCGCTGCCACGGGACATTGTTTGACAACCGGCGATATAGCTTCGAATAGGAATAGATCATCATGTCACAGGAGGATTTGAAACACCACCCCCGGGTTCAAGGGTTCAATTTGCCCACTGTCCGGTTCGCGCCGTCCGGACTTTTGATGGGTAATGTGCTTGAGCTCTTGCGTTTGCAACCTTACCTGTGCTTTGACTGGTGCAACATGCAAGCAAGCTAGTGGAGATCATGGACCTGCTGCCTCTAGCGGCTCGGCCACCTAGCCAGCGTTCTACCCGTTCGAACGTTTATCGCGAGACTGTTGGTGGGCCGCCTCACCTGGCCCACTTACCATTGCAACCATGATGGCGCCTGCCCCGTTCTCGACGGCACTCTCAAGTCACATTAAAAGTAGTCCTACATTGCCACGCAACCCCGACCTAAAGAAACCCTCTTGTATATCCTCGTGTTTTCGCAGCCGTGAACGTTGCGTGTTGGCGTTCCCCTCGTCGTCGTCGTCGTTATTGTTCTTGTATGTCTGAATTGTGAGTATCTGACGTCGCTGTTGGGTGCAACCATGGATAATCACGTCGACTATCATGTCGACACTGGCTCCGACTCATTAGAACAAGGCTACAACCCAAAATCCGAGGTATGGCTATTTCCAAATCTCCTCCCGTCTTCATGTCCTTCTCCTCTTTTTAACACCATCCCAGATTCATCGCGGCTCACAGGCTCACGAAGCCGTCGAGATCTTCGGCGATGCACAAGCCGCAGAAGAATTCGGTTATGTCAGTCGTGGTCTCAAGTCTCGACACATCCAGTTCATTGCCCTGGGTGGCACCATCGGCACCGGTCTCTTCCTCGGTATTGGTCGTGCCTTCACCCAGGCTGGTCCACTGTCCGTCCTCCTTGGCTATACCATGACCGGTGTCATGGTCTTCGGCATGATGACCGGTTTGGGTGAGATGGCAACTTGGCTGCCCCTTCCTGGTGCCATTCCACAGTTCTGTGCTCGATTTGTTGATGATGCCATGGGCTTCGCTGTCGGCTGGAACAATTGGTACTCCTGCGCCATCACTCTTTGCACCGAAATTTCCGCTGCCTCTACCATCATTCAATTCTGGAAGGGTGCCGAACCTATCAACGTCGCTGCCTGGATCTCCATAATCATTATCCTCGTCTTGTGCCTCAACGTATTTGCCGTCTCCATCTATGGCGAGGCCGAGTTCATCTTTGCATCAATCAAGATCATCACCATCCTCGGTCTGCTAATCCTTGCCCTCATCATCGATGTCGGTGGTGTTTCAGGCCAGCACCGTCTTGGCTTCCAATATTGGAGAAACCCCGGCGCCATGAAGCCATTCGTTTCTACCGGCGCCGCCGGTCGCTTCCTCGGTCTGTGGTCCACTCTGGTCAACGCCGCCTTCTCCTACGGCGGTGTCGAAACAGTCGCAGTTGCTGCTGGTGAGGCCGATGATCCAAGACGCAACATCCCCAAGGCTGTTCGCCGTGTCTTCTGGCGTATCCTCTTTTTCTATGTCTTGGGCAGTCTTGCAATTGGTGTCTTGGTCCCCTCGAATGACCCCAACCTGCTGTCTGCCATCAAATCGGGTGCTGCTGGTGCTGCTGCCTCTCCCTGGGTCATTGCCATCAAACGTGCTGGAATCCCTGCGCTGCCCAGCATCATCAACGCCGTCATCCTAACATCCGCCACTTCTTCCGCCAATGCCTTCCTGTACACCGGATCCCGCTACTTGTACGCCCTGGCGCAGAACCGTCAGGCGCCAACATTCCTTCTGAAGTGCACAAATACAGGCGTGCCCATCTGGTGTGTCTTGATTACTGCCTCCATCTCTCTCTTGACTTACATGTCTTGTTCCTCGGGCTCGTCTACCGTCTTTCAGTGGTTCCAGAACTTGACAACCGTTTCTACCCTGTTCACCTGGGTCAGCATCAACATTGCCTACCTGCGATTCTATTATGCCTGCAAGGCCCAAGGCATCGACCGCAACGCCATGTCTTTCAAGGCACCCTTGCAGCCATACCTTACCTATTGCTCCGCCGTCTTCTTCAGTCTGATCATCTTTTTTAACGGCTTCTACGTCTTCGCTGGTGGCTTCGACTACCAGGGCTTCATTACCGATTATGTCGGTATCCCAATCTATTTCGGTCTGTATCTCTTCTGGAGGCTGTTGAAGCGGAGCCACTTCATCAACTCGGCCGATGCCGATCTTTACACGGGTAAAGAGGCTCTTGATTCGATTGTATGGCCTGAGCGGAAACCTCGCAACCTATTGGAGAAGTTCTGGTTCTGGCTTGCGTGATGATTTGTATCCGTGGCGTTTTCTAGGTGGCTTTCGGTCCAGATAATTTAATCCAAAACCAGTGCTGCATACGTCAGTTGTCAGATTCTCTCTGTCTCTTCATCCACTCTCTTTCCATCAATTGGTCATGTCTTGATACTCTGTAAACCACGAGTCAGCTCATGTGTAGCTATCCCCTCCACATTCCAATGATCAAAGGACAGGCCTCAAGCTAGCATTGGATTACCAACATGGAAGAATGAGCATTAATTAGTCAATGGATCGCCAATGCTAGGGTGAAGTGGTAATTAATAACCAAAGTAACCCGAGCAAGAAAGGTAAGTAAGCAGTTCAACAGTCCAACAACCCATTGAAATAAAACTCGAACAGGGCGATATGGACAGAGAGGCGAAGAAGAAGAGGGAGGAAAGACGATTAATTAAATTGACAAGCGTGGGAAGTCCACAAGATGAGCGAGGGCGACCCACTTTTGAACCTCTCACCAATCCGTCCTGTCCGAGAATATGTGCGAAGGGAAAGGCAAGTTTCCATATCGAACTCAGATCAGCTCGAATGAGCTGATGAGCTACTTACGTGCAGGTCATAAAGAACTTAGGGTACTGCAAGCCACGTCGAAAGGCGTAGATTATGTCAGCACCCAGAATGCCAGTGATTGGGGGAACCCTATCCCCAAAAAGACAGGGAATCTTGCCCGATCCAGGCATGATTCGGCATTCTGATAGACCGAACAAGTAAATCTTGATTTGTTTGGCTTTGACTTGAGTGACTGGGTATATCCCCATAACCCCCAGTGACCCCTTTCCTCTGTACAACAACAACAACAACAACAACAACGACGACGACGACGACGACGACGACGACAACGACAACAACAACTAGCTGGTGCTCGAAAAGCAGGAATTGATCAGGTATAGATATAGTGATATGGAGTGAATGAGCTGCTCTTTCAGTTTGGGCTGTAAGAGAGGCCTTCTCGTCCAAGGGTGAAGCGATTATAGCTAAAGGGCCGGCGCGTCAAAAAATTCAAAAGTTGGAACTGGAGGAGGAGATTAAAGGCTGACGTATACTTCGTACGCAGCGGCAGTGGATTGCTATGCAATTAAGTAGTAAGTCGCAACCGGAAGGAAGAGATCCACACGGTTGCGGATGTGTCTGCTCCTGTGAAACACGCCCGACAGCCGGGCCGAGAAGAGAGGTACGGCTGGAACCGATAATTAGTGTCATAACTTGTCGACAGCTTAACTTGGAGAACCTTCTCAATCCTTTCTGGTCTGATACTAACTTAGTATTGTATACCTGAGAAGAGTAAATACACGCTTCTTGAATAAACTCAGACATGCGTCTCCCCTACAGCCAAACCATCTTTCCCCTTGTTAGTCGCCTTGTTAGAGGTGGGAGACGAAAGAGGGAAATAGAGAAGAAAACAATGAGTGCTCACTCGTTCAATGACTCCACATTTTCTACTTTGCGTCTTCTCGCTCTTGCGGTCTACGATTCCTGTGGTGTTGTTCATATGAGTTCAAGTAGAGGTGTGCAGAAGAAAGGAAGAGAGTATTCAGGAAAGGTATATTGGAACGCCTGAATCTTGGCCATAGGGCAAGATTCCCTGTCCTTTTGGAGTTATAGGGCTCTCCAGCATCCTCTAGCATTCCAGGCCCAACAAGAACGACGACAAAAGCACCAGGATATCTAATCTAGAACAATTCGATGCACTACTTGGTCTTGACGAGCACAGCACCTGTATATGACGGGTCATTTCATTCTCATCAGTGGTAAACGGAATTCATTAGCCTGGATACAAAGAGCAAGTATCAGACATGGTGGCTCGTGAAATTCAAAAAGGCAATATGAATTAACATGCACAAGCAACCCGCTAGACCAAATTAAGCTTGGCATACTGACATTCAGAAAGTTATGAGTTGAGGGGACTGAGCGTCTGCATACAACCAGCCTGGCACCGCGAGTGTCAGCTTTCTCTACCAGCCCTTTTGTCATGCGAGTGCAGGTATCAGCAGAGGACGGTGTGCAATAAATGCCCTTGTTGAACTCGAGGCGGTGTGGGAACCACACATCAAAGCCTGCAAAAAGCCATGCCTCCAATTCCGCTACAACCAACTGCCTCATCTTGGCAATCACGAATAGTCTGCTATTTCCAGACCTATCACAGCAATGGGGAGTATGTCTCACTGCTCCCGTTGATAACCAACCCGTCGGGAGTCACGCATGTTATTCTGGCCGCAATCCACGTGAACCCAGACCCGAGTGATCTACGGCTCAACGACGATCCGCCAGACCACGCAAAATACGACCAGCTCTGGGAGGAAGTCAAGGTGCTGCAGCGCCACGGCGTCAAAGTCCTGGCCATGCTCGGCGGGGCCGCACGGGGCAGCTTTGCGCGCCTCGACTACTCCGAGTCCCGGACGGACGTGCCCCTGGCACGCTTTGAAGCCTACTACGCGCCGCTGCGGGACCTGTTGCGGAGGCGCAACCTTGACGGGATCGATCTGGACATTGAGGAGGAAATGTCCCTGCCAGGAGTCGCGCATCTGATTGATCGGCTGAGGGCCGACTTTGGCTCGTCGTCGTCATCATCATCGGCAGGCGCATTCCTCATCACCCTCGCGCCCGTCGCCACAGCGCTGATGCCGGGCCGTCCGCACCTGTCCGGCTTCGACTACCGGCTGCTCGAAGCGGCGCGCGGCTCGGAAATCTCGTGGTACAACGTGCAGTTCTACAACGGTTGGGGTGGGATCGACACGCCCGCGGCCTACGACGAGATCATGCGGCTGGGAAACTGGCGGCCGGAGCGCGTGGTGGCAGGGATGCTGACGAATCCGCGGCATGGCGGGAGCGGCTATGTGGCGCTGACGCAGACGGCTGCCGTGCTCAGCTACCTCGTCGAGCGCTACCCCACCTTTGGCGGCGTCATGGGCTGGGAGTACTGGCAGAGTCTCCCGCAGGCCGACCATCCGTGGATGTGGTCGTGTTGCATGCAGTTGTGCATGGGCATGAAGACGCTTCGTGATGCCGCTGTCATCGTCGCGATGGGGAACACCCTTGCCACCATCAGGGTATGAGACGAGACGAGACGACTACGTCGTGACAACCTCGTTGGGTATTGTTGTTCACACAACTCTCGCCATCTTGTATCTCCCATTGACACGCTAGTCTCGTGTAGCTGGTGGTTATTTGCAGTGGCATCTATGTACATATTATTGTATCTATCTATAGAAATCAAAAGATGAATACAGAATAAACACCACATCACCTAGAGACGGCAAAAATGCCTGACAAGAAGACCACTCACGTCTATACAATGTACAGATTTGTGATGGGAATTCCCTGGGTCCTGATTTCATAACGCCGTTTGATGCCGATGGCCTTGGCAGAGCCGAGGATACGGTAGACGCTATCTCCGCCAGCTACCATGACCATGGGGATGGGGTTGTGGCGAGCAATGCCTCCACTGGTGCATTGCTGCTCATCAAGAAGTGGTCGAATCAGAGAATCTGCTGGTAGACCGTCATCACCATAGGAGACTATGACGACCAAGTGCAGAGATTTGGAAGTTGGCAGATAACCAGGGATGTTGGAGAGTTTCCGGCTGAATGAGCAGCCACCACGTTTAACCACCAGAACTTGGTGGGTTCGAGCAACAGAGAGCGGCAGCTTATAGTCACACAATTCGTCTGTTGCGTAGACGCTGGCCCATGTCAAGGGGCTTTGCTGCTGAAGCAGGATTGGAGTATTCCCAACTTGAAGAGAGGTCGCTTCAGGCCAATCTGGAAGTGGCGCTGCGCCCAGGCCGGTGGAAGAAATTGCCGGGATGGATAGCCGTGTGGCACCGGTCTCAGGCACGTCGCCACCGAGCGAAACAGGCGCATTCATCGGCAGGGAAAAGGGGTGCTTGTCGTTGATCATACTCGACAGCTGCGACATGATGGCATTCCACGCTGCCTTCATTGGGCCCTCGGCCACAGGATCCAGATCTTCGAGTTCAATGGTGAAATCTTGATCGCCCGTTGCGTTCCCTGCCGCCAAGGCTGTCGCTGTTGTATCCAGGTCAATGACCAGATCTAGCACGGCAGAGTCGCGAATTCGCGTGAAATTAGGATCTGTGGGATCCAAGACACCGTTGCCAGTATCCCTGGCAAGGAAGACCTTCTCATCTTTCCCTAGGCCTAGATTGTTAATTGCTTGAATGCGGTAGGCCTCCGAAACGCCATCATCGGTAAATATGGGAACATCTTGTACTAATCCAAACCGCAGGCCACCAATGTAGTTGACCAAGAGGCCTTCCTTAACTCGTTGCAGAGGAGGTGAAGATGGAGGGCTCTGGTTTGGAAGCGTGGGGAAAGAAATGTCAAAGGTTGGCTTGGTAGGCAGTGGGGAGGTAGTGGCATTGTAAGGGACCATCGATGGTGGGAGCGTCCACGGGAAGTATGTGTAGTTGGAAGGCGAGCTCAGGTCGGCGAGGCTGACAGTGTAATGATCCACGGCATATTCTGCCAGCGCCGATTCGAACGTTTCCCTCCTCGGCATCAAATGTAGGCGGGCGAGTGAGGCGGCATGGTACACGTCGGGGCGAGCAGCGGTTGCCGAGATGCTGAAAGGTAAAGGTTGAGGCTTTGGCGGACAAAATGCAGTGGGCTCGTCACCCGACGCAGACAGCAGAGGGTCAAAACCCGAACTAGGGCCCACATCACGAGGAATGAGTAGTGGGTGGCCCTCGGTACTGAATACCATCGGATCGTCCACATGGTTCAGCGGGTGAAAAGGGTCGAAGAGCAAGAACAAGTACTTTACAGTTTCACCCAAGAAGAAGCTTTCCATCCGGTCAGTTTGTTCACCTGTCAGAACATTCTGCAGGCTGGCCCATCCACATGGCGTCCAACATCGGCGCTTGATGTCCCTCAGTACCATTTCGCCGACGTGGAGATACCAGGGGTCTTCAGTCGCGCGATAGATGTGGTACGTCGATTCAACGAACTCTGGCCGGCCGACCCACCAGCCAAGTCCACCTTCGATGCCACCAGTCAAAAGATTCCACCGTTCTGGGAGAGCAGAGAATCGAGTCCATAGAGCGGTCTGGAGCAGATGAGTCTCGACTGCCTCCTCGACGTGTCCGGCCTGGGCCAGCAGACCAGGGTAATAAGCACTCAGCGCATCGATCCAGAAGCCTCTTGCAGCGCCGGTGTAAAGATCAACCTGGATGTAATGCGGATGCTGGAAGTTAGATACACGGTACAAGTGCCTCTTGATGGCGTCGTGGGCAGTGTTCCAGACCTCGACAAAGGCGGCAGAGCTTTCAAGTTCCAGCGGCAGAGGGTCGAAGAGCGATCTCGGATCTGCGGCATGAACAGGCAGCTCATAGACAGGATGTGCATCTTGCGAGAGAAGCACGTACGATTTGAAGGCGTATTCAAAGAAGCTGTCAATTCCAGCGCCAATGCCAGTCCATGGGGAGAGCCATTGGCCTGTCTCGGCATCAAGACCACTTCCAATCAGACCAATCTCGCTTCGGCGGTCCCAGACAGCCCAGAAGGCTCTCTTGGCCAGCTCCTCGAATCGTGGGTCACGCGTCAGCCTGCTGAGCAGGGAGAACTCAACGACCAGGCTCCCAGCACCAGCGCTGCATGTCTCGGTGATTTCTGGAGTGTCCTGCTGCTGCTCTGCATCGCACTGGCCCTCTTCCGGGTTGTAGTTCAAGGGCGACTTGGCGTAGAAGGGAATGCCGGTGCGCAGATTCACTCGCGGGTAGGGGATGCCGGTAGGAGTCCAGAAGGCGGGTAGCAGGCGAGTCCCCAGATCGTGGGCCAGGCGCAGCAGCTGGCCATCGTACTCAAGGCCATTACGCCACTTAATACCTCGCCGCTGCCGCCGCTGTGAGGGTAGGGCGCCCTCCTCCTCCTTCTTCCACGCCCTTGCAAAAGCCGCCTGGTCTGCAGGCGGAGTGTAGCTGCGGATGGGCAGGTCGCCCACTGCGAACAGATGCGCACTCAACAACCCCCCCAGGCCTCTGATAGCTGTCTCGAAGACTTGGACTTTGCTATCAAGATCGAAGCCCCGAGCTCGCAGCCCATTTGCCTGCGGGCCATCCGATCCATCGCCGTATTGTTCGACAAGACTCTTGACGCCGTCCTGAAAGAGCAGCAGCGGCTTGTTACGCCGTGGGTTTGAAGGCGAAGACGCCAGAACGGCCAAGGTGGATAGGCTGTCGATTAGCGTCAGGGAGTAGTTACCCAGGGCATCGTTGAGCTCGAAATGGCCCTCGTTCTGGCCATCTCGCGTCAACGGTCTGCATGAAAGAGGGCGTAGCTCATCTTCGGGAAAGGCGTGCTTCATGTAATGTTCGTAGCCATGGTAGAAGAGGTCTTCGGTCTCCTTCCTGTCGTCCTTGTGTCAGCCACTGCTTATCTGTAGGTAAGTGATTGTTTGGGGGGCGTCGACGCACCGCAGTCCTGCTAATTGGGACGGATTCAACGCTTGAGCGACAGTGAGATAGAGGCTCAGGAGGATAGTGGCCCAGCAGAGCCATAGTGACGCCGCTTGATGAGTAGGTGATGGTCGACTCGACAGAGACACTGGCAATGGGGACCAGGTCACACGCATGGCCTTGGGCAGAGCGGCCGCCGGAGTCGAGGCTGCAATGAACGCATCTCACAGCATTTGCTGCTGCTGCTACTGCTTCTGCTGCTTCTGCTCAGTGAGCGAGGCCATGAGGGCAGATGGACTCTGATGATTCGTGATTGATTCGGCCATCCCGCCATCCCTGAAGCCACCGAGGCCAAGCCCGACCGACGGATTCCAACACAAGACCGCCGAGCGCACTAATCATCACCACATACATACAGGACTCGCTACACTTTTCATTCATTGGGCTATCATCACAGATGAATAGCTCTAAACTCGCTACGGGGTATCACGTTTGAAAACCTACGCAATGAATCGCTCAGATGCTAGAGGCCGTGATCGTCGTTTCCCCCCTCCCTCCCTCCCTCCCTCCCCCGTGACGGGTGTCACGCAAATCCTAAGTTTCACTCTCATATGATATTCGCAATCGTCATCCGCGATCGGCCAGACTCGGTTGGCTGTGGGGAGGGCGACATGGACGCCAGGTTAGACCCAGCTTGCTCACGGCCCATCCCAGGCACGGCCTCCACAGGCGGTGCTCCTACCCGGGGGAGTATCGACACAACCCTTTCTTGCTGATGAATATGCTGCTGGAGCCGCCGTTGTTGGATCTCTTGTAGAAACCTTGCTCCACGCTCAAGATTCTCCCAACCGCCCCAGTCCTGTTGTTCCTCTTCCGACAACATGCTGTCCCGCGAAGGCGGCTGAGTCGGCGCCGGTGAGCTGTGATCACTGTCCTGTGAGCCCTGCTTCGGCCGCCCGTGCTTCTGCCGCCTGCTCAGATGCGTTCCCGTCTCGGCATTGCCCCATACCCAGCTGTTCGTCGTTGCCTGTAAATCGCCCGAGAGATAGGCAACAACTTCCTCGTCTTGTTCCAGATCAACCGCTCCCGATGCTTCAAACTTTTGTACCAGCTTGCGCACACAAAATGACAGGTGTCGTCCACAGCACACATTAATCGCTTTTGTCCTTCCAATAATCCTCGACGCTCGCAGAATGGTAAAAAATGCCTCATCCAGAGGCCGAAAAAGAAGGAAAAGCATACAGCGCCAAAGGTGGGTACTGAGCAATGTCGTACTGGCCACAATCAGTCGCTCTTCAGCCTCGTGTGCAAGTGGCCCAGTCATGCATCGGGAGATGACGTGCGCCGTATCCCTGGCGATATTGAAGCATTGGTCGATGGCTTGCGCTCGCTGTTCTGGCGAACAAGAGGGCGACAGGTTATGGCGGTGCAGCATGAGTCTTGTATTCTGGAAGCTAGCCAGAGGTGAGATGATGCGGGGGTCGAGCGGCGCGCCCGATGCAAGCCGCAGCGCCGAGGGGAAGAGCTGCATACAGTCGCTCAGATAGCCCTCGAACCTCGCCAACGTGTCATTCGTAATGCATAACGATCGGAACAGCTTCGCCAATGGTGACAGCAGGCGCGCAACATGAATGTTGGCCAGCAAGATTACCGAAGGAGGCGGATCAGAGGCCACGTTGGTGGTGTCAAAAATGCTTCTCTCGTCTGCGAGGATGTCTGGGTATTCTGTATCGCATTCATCGTCATTGATCAACATTGGCTTACCCAATTCCGTGGCCAGTAGTCTGACCACTGTTAACAGGCGACGCATCACCGAATCATAGAGGGTGTCTTACCGGTCCCAGACGTAGAATGAGTACCACATACGTTTGCGCATCTCGCCCTCGACATGACTCCATTGGCCTCCTTGGACATGTAGCCCCAGGTCTTGCGCAATGCGAATTGCTGAACCCAGCCAGATCCAGCTGGTAGATTTGCGATTGACTTCGGCCAGGAACACACTGGCCAGGAAGGCAACACATGCCTGCTCTGTTGACATCTCTTCTTGCCAAAAGCTGACTATTGACACTGCCCGTGTCAAAAGGTCCTGTGCTTCATGCAGTTTGCCGGGATCCCTCGTTGACAGCGCGCCGCAGGCCAGAACCGCTAAAAGCAGGGCAGTCCATTCAGGCGATGCTGTATTGCCCGATCGATTCTCAACTACCTCCAGGTAATTCTGATAGAAGCTGGGCCAGTGAAGGACTGGATATTGTCGATGGATGCATTCAAAGTAAAATTTGAGGTAGTGTTCCACAGTAGCTCGAGGTGGAAGGGGAGGCGGCTCCAAGCCTTGAGGAGCGCTGGGCACATGCTGATGAGACCCTTTGACTGGAGGCTTCAACAGTCCTCGCCCAAAGTCGGATATCTGTGCTCGGGCATTTGCCAGGTCTTGAGGTGTTCGAGCCTTTAGCATCCGCCTCGGCGATTTTCCAATGGCTGCAACGTCGGGTACCGCTTCTCCGACCAAATCGACGGGGTAGTCGCTGACTGCATCCATCTTCAGCTCCTTCATCCTCACACGATCGAGTTGTTGTCGCGCCTCTATTAACTGTCTCTCAAGGTCTTGTACCTGTCTGTCAAATGTAAGTGCGATGCTGGTCAGCGTCCGGTAGAGCATACTTGATCGATGACATTCGCCGATTGGTGTCTTTGGTAAACTGACATCGCACGTTTCGACTCGAGCACTCTGTGCAACTCGAAGTCTCTGTGGCATCGCACTATGCAGAGTGAGTTCATGTCTCCCCAGAAAAATGCTTGCTTTAGTCCTACCTTGACTTTACGTTCACGACATGCGTCACAGCTCGGATCCTTCCGTCTTTGTCGGTAGGCCCGTTTTGGGTTGTGCATCATCATGGCCGACAGTTGAGCGGGCGAGGGCGCATTGCTGCCACTGGAGCCGTTGCGCAAACTCTCTCCAATCATGACGGAATTCTCCATAGGAGACACGGAACCCAGTTCCTGTGGATAGAAAGGAGGCAAGGTCGGTTTATCCATGGCGCTTAGTCGGGAAGCGGCTGCATGCTCGAAGGCTGATTGTGGCATGCGGTATGGGGATGCTAGCGTATGCGGCGGTTGCACCTGTCCCGAGGTTGGCAGTGCACCATGTTGGCCATGCTGAGCGGATGAATGGCTCTGCATTCCAGCCTTGCAAACTCGCGGGCGTAATTGGCCTCAGCTAGACAGGGCCCAGTCCTGAGAAAAGAGTTGCGTGTGTTGTGGTACGGCCGCCCACGATAGACCACATCAACTTCACCAGGACGGGAGAGAATGTGAGAGAAAGCTTAATCACACATAGAGATACTTGGGCTCATGTCTTGAGGCGTGCCTGTCGGCCAGGACAGTATGATGGTAAGAAAATGGCACAGCAGGCGCGTGCTGACGTCGTGAAGGAGACGATACCATGCGTTCCAGGAAAATCGCCGAACTTGCCACAGGGAAAAAACAAATTCGAAGAATCCCTGTCCAGAAAGCACCTCCAACCTAAACCAGAAACCGACCTTGCGGCCAGGAAAAAGGAAGCTCGCAAATCGAGTCGTCGTGCACTCAATGGATGTAGATTCCAAAATGGATTCGTGTCCTCAATCAGCACCTTATGTCGGCAGACCAGACCAGGTCAGAGGATCAATCATGAAATAAAGTTCTGAATATCACAAGAGCTGGGAGGTCCATGAAACTCGGCTCGTTAAGTTAGTCTCGGCCCGTGGGTTTGGAGCAGTGGACCAGTCAACTGTTATGCCGGCTTAGTTGTTCTTATTAGCGAGCGCATCTCAAGCCAGAACCGAGCAGCCCATGTTGAAACTCTGCGCGATGGCGCCGCTTGAACTCAGAACAGATACGGCCCCGAACGGTACGTGGACGGCCCACCCTAGTCAAAAATCAGACGGACGGTACGCGAACCGAGGTCATGGCGAGGGTATCCAGCCCCTCCATGGCCAGGACGCGGAGATCAGTGGGCTATCTGTAACCGAACTTGTTCAATAACACGTTCCCCTGTTAGTTGGACAGTCCTGTATGGAATGCGAGCCAGGACTCCTGGCAACTTCGACTCGCGATCGTGGGGACTGATTGACGGGTATGACGTAGTTGCCTCGAGGCGAGATGTGGACATAGGTAAGATTGCTACTGGACGCTCTAGGTTGACAAGGCCCGAGTCGTGGTAGTTTGTGAGCTACCAGATTCGAGAACGGTTTTAAGATGCGTCGGTAGTTCCCGCATTGGATACGATCCCTATGGATCCCGTGCGACGACGCAAGGGAAGAAGGCCGGGCAAGCAAAGACATTACAATCCTCTGTAGCTATCATAGCGAAGACCTTCGATGCCGCTCTCGCATGAAAACATAGAGAGCTAGAGGGAGGCCGGGCCAGATTGCGACATCGTCAGGGTTTGTGGCCTCTATACTTTCAGTACAGGCGGAAGAAACAAAGCAGGAGGCGATGCTGTGCGTGAGGTGTGCCAGAGATGGCGAACGAACGCAACTCCCCAGATCCTTGCAGAAAGCAATACCCCATAAGCCACCAGATCCAAATTAGTTCATGGATAGGGCCGCCAGTCCACAATTCTGGGTGGAAGTTTGCCCTCATTGACTGGCCGTTGGGCCATCTTGGCAATGAACGGTGATGAGACTAAGAGCGCCGATCCATTAGCCTCCAATGATCCCATCGGCCCCCCTTCGGAAAAAACATGACCCACAGCCGTCCCTGCAGCCGTGACTTAATTAGGGTCCACCAAGGGACAAGGGTGTTAGTAAGCTTTTGCATCATCAGATGCATTTGCTGCGAGGATGAAAGTGATCCACTTGATACCTAGACCAATCGTCATATTGAGGGAAATCAAGCTAACAGCTCAATGGGGCGATCAATAATCAATCAGCTCGGCGCGGAATAATTAGCTTATTCCAGAATTGATCGAGACCTCCTCGCCTGGGGAACGGGTGAGTAGTGCTTATTCGAAGGAAATGATTGCCCGCCAATCGGGCCTTCTTAAGCCGGGTTGGAAAGACTCATCCCGCTCGCTCCACACCTTTCATTTTGTTGCAGGAGAGTACGTAGGCGACGACGGCTACAAGGATCATGTTGATGTCAAGTTCTAAGCGCCTGCACACTCTGACTAGGTCCATGCTCAGCGCACGTGTCGGAATGTAGAATCTCAGGCAGGCAGGGGGCCTGAGTGGGCGCAGCGACGTGGGGACCCATCTTGGCCCACTAACGGTTTCCATGTACAGAATTCGGCTTTCGGATCGTCACCTTTTCTGCGGCCCTAGCTGCAGATGCTTTGAACGGATCGGTACTAAACTTGACTCGTTTGCCGACATGTTATCGAGGACTAGGAGCAATCAAGACAGGTGACAGACAGACAGTTGTCGCTTCGTTTGCCCAGGGAAGAAGTATCCCTCTCACATTGCACTTGAGGCTGAGTTTGACTGCCTTCCAGTGGTAACGAGGTCAAACTGGATACACACGTGACGCATAACTCAGTTGGAAATTTGGCTGTTCGTGTAGGAACCCAAGCAGTCTTCACCATCTGCCCGCCCCAACTGCGCTTCCAGGCAACTAGTCAACGAGACAGTTGCAGTTAGTGGGCATCATCGAATTCGGCAATGCACTACAACTGCGGTGTGATGAAGGTCGCTACAAGGGCCACCTAGACCACTCTAGTGCACTCCGAGAACAGCTGATGACTGGGGTGTTTGCATTGGGTAGCAGAGCGGTGCGTGTTTCGTATTTCAAAGTTGCAGGGTCCGCTCCCTGCTCGTACTTTGATCCAATCTCTTCCTGCACCCAGATCCCCCCCAAAAAACTTTGTTTTTGTCACGAGAGATGTGTGGTTGTGCTGGGCACCTTTGGGTCTTTGTACATGCCCTCCACTTCAATATCATGATTTCTGCGGAACGGTTCCGAAGGCTCTTCATAAAAGTCCCGAGCCAGATACCATGCTCTCTTCGTCAGCGGAGTTAGCCGTACTTATTTACCAATAGAGTTTCCAATGGGAGATGGAAACAACGATTGCTTCTCGTCTTGGCACGTCTTCGATCGTCACATTGCCGCCCCCATCCGACAAGACGTACTAAGCGACATCATTTCTAGCACCGACAATATGGTTGATGTGGGGTTTTGGATCACGTTCGTGCGGAAAACCTTGATAAGCAAGCGAGATGACTTGCATTAAGATTCAGAAACCACACTTGCGGTGTCTTCTGGAACTAAAGTACTAGGTGCAAGAGGCTTGATTCATTGTTATCAGCGTAGGATTTTGACAGAGAGCAGAGGTACGGCACACATACGCCCTTACAGAACCCTTGAAGCAAGATTTCTTCATCTCAGAGTCTGCTGCAAATGCATGCAAGCCACTGTAAGCAGAGCGTTTCATGCATCCATACAGGGGCAATGAAAATACAGGCTCCACATAAGCTACCTAGCGGGCAGCCTACCTGTCGATGGGTTGGTTGTCTTCGAATACAAGTTGGGCTCAAATAGGTAGAAGCGCCAGAGGGAGATGATCTGTCAACATGGTCGCGTGTCTCACAATGAGCTTTAACAACAAGCACCTTCCCCGCATTGCATTTCCTCCATCGAGTCAAACACTGGGTGAATTGTATGCTCTACCCAGCACGTTAAGCGTGACTTGGATGGATTCTCTGCACCTACTACTGTCTCAGATCACCACAAGATGCAGCCTCCCCATTTGAATTGTCCAAAAACAAAGAAGCAACCACGACCCCCTCGACACATCTCTGTACACTAAATTACCTAATTCTAATCTGGACCTAGGAGTTGCTTTAGTCAACGGAGATTAAATTTTCCACCCGCCCTGCCTAACTTGATCAGGTACACAGTGCTTTGGTTTACCTTGTCGTAGCTCCGGGGCCCGGGGTGTACCGACGAGGGGGGAGGGAAAAAAGGGAAAAAGTGATCATTTTGAAACCCCGAGATCATCCCGTTTGTGACTAACTAATTTAACCGGTAATTGCCGAAGTTCGAGATTTGGTTGGCAGGGATTGGCAAAAGCAGCTTCCCAATTCGGTTTAGAAGCCGTCCCCTGCCTTAGACGAGGGGCTGAGGGAGGAAGCGGCGACGGTGCGCCGGCGTGTTGTTACCCTCGCGAAAAGTTTACAGCCGATCACGTGTTCGGCAGGCCTCGTTTCGGGCTTGAAACTTTAATAATAATCAAGCCAAAGAGCTCTGCTAAAACTGTAAGAGCCACTGACTTAAGACGATGATGATACAATGATGAGTTTTCCCTGACATGGAGCCCTCGGCCCCCAAAATTCCCTGAATTTAAATATTGTAGTTTCCTGCTGCTCAAGTGTCCTTCTATTGAGTTGACTTCTTTTGGTACTTTTTAACGGTACGATGGTACATGGTGATGATTCCTGGGCCCTTGCCTGCCTCAGGGCTATTGGGTGGCTCCACCCTCGCCAACTTTGATCTCGCTAATGGTAGGATCGGAAACGACAAGTTGAAACAACAATTCGGTGGGGACTAACTACTCCGCACAGTTACTGTGCGCGCGCGCATACTGTATGTATACAGATTGAAAGTCCAGACGCTACACGGATGGCGCGTTACGGCCGGGGAATGAAAGGGTCAAGGAAAAGGGAAAAGGAGCAAGGGAGGAGAGCGGAAGCGGGAAGGAGTGGGGGAGCCGAATACCGCGGCCGTATAAATAAAGGATTGCATACACTACGTATCCCGGACTTGAAGTTCGGCGAGGCCGCGAGTACACTGCATCGGCTACTCCGCATTCCGCTAAGGCCAGAGACACTCAGGTCCAAGCCGAAGGGAAGGCATTATACACGGTAACTATGCCATCCTTTTTGCTTCTCCCCTATGCAGCTGCGTTTCGATAGTGGATGACTTTGATCCAATGGCCTTTGGCAGTCATGAACACTGTATCTGCTTAGCCGGCAGGTTTGGGTACAAAATTTGGCTTGGCACGGAGAAGATCCCCCCCTCAAAATTTCTTGATATGTAGTATGCTAAGTGAAGATTTGATTGGCTGATAAGCTCACGTGATGCATATGTCTAATTCAAGGAAGGCGGTGCCAAGGCAAAATTGTACCCAAGCCCGGCGGAGCTAAGAAGATAGTATACTCTGGTATGAATGTTTTCAGTAACAAGTTTTTTCTTTGGTAGAGGCGCACGGGTATGGCTATACTCAGAGTAGATAGATGTATGAAAGAATGTGATAGGTCCGCATCAGGTAACCAGTTTGAGATTTAGCTTTCGCAAGGAAGGGTCCGTTGAGTGTTTCAACAACTTTAGGGGGCATGCACGCGAGGCTGAGTGGAGATGATTCATCCCTTCGTCGATATAACAAGGCACTCCCTCGTCCTCGGCTCAGACCTGGAGCCTGGGCAGGTTCTCTGGCTGCTCCTGAGCCACAGAGTTGGTAGGTTTCCTCGTATACTGAGAGAAGACTAAGAGCAGCCGCTTCACATTTCATGAACTGGCGACACTGAATTTGCCATCGTCAACCCAAGCCAATAAGCAGTAGCAATACCATTGCCCTCAGGACTTGATGGTTTGGCGTTTGACGTAAGGTTATCATTGGGTAATTTAATCTTGGAATCTCGCGAAAAAGAGGGGATGCATGTTAGATACTTCGGAATTGGATCCTTGACACGGTTTCGCATTCCTTGTGGGCCTGCCTGCAGTTGAACTCGGTACATTGCCGAAAAGGGTTGGGCTGATGCAGCAGTGGCAGTAGTGGTTGTGGCGAGCCGAGATATTATCTTCTCGATCTCGTCCTGGATGGGGAGTATTTGAGTGTGTCATTGTGACCATGACAGCGGGATAATCATTGCTAGATTGAAGATAATGTCGCTCCTTTTTCTCTGTTGACTACGCCACGCCTTCCCTCGGTGTCGTCTTGATACCGCTCATAAGGGCCTTGTAGAACTTGGCCTCCTCGAGGCTCTCCAAGATGTCCTCGCGAGCGGTGTGCCTAGCCTCCTTGCTGGGCACGGCGTGCAAGACGTCGTCGGAGCACCATCGCCTGACCATCTCCTTGCACGCACTCACGTCGAAGAGTCGATAGTGGAGATAGTCCAGGACGGGATGCCAGGGTGGTCGGGCCAGGAACATCCTGTCGGCGTGGATGGAATTGCCAGCCAGCAGGGCAGTTTTTGGTCGAGGAACGTGGGCCTTGATGTAGGCCAGGAGTTGGGCTGCAGCAGTGTCAGCAGTGGTGTCGGAGGCGAGACACTGCTGAGCGAGGCCTGAGGCGCCGTGGTGCTGGACACACCAAGCGGACATGGAAGAGAGTTGAGACTGGGTGTGATGGATGACGCAGTGGTAACCTTGTGGTTCAACCAGGTCGAGCTTGGCGGTGGTGATGAAGCAAGAGAGTGAGAGGATGGTATCAGTGGTGTGGTCGAGGCCAGTCATCTAGCAACATCAAATATAATATGCGTTAGCTGGGTATTGGTAGCCCTTGCTTAGTTTGGTGATCGTAATGGGTTCACACACACAAACACACACACACCTCACAATCAATCCACACCAGGGGATCATCTGACCGTGTCAGTGCCATGCTGTGTGCCCTGATGTGTGCCCGTTCGCGTAGTTGGGGAGGGTGGCATTTGCGCACAATGCAAATGAGAATTGGGAAGCGCAAAGCCAACGGTAAAGAGGTGAGAGTGCAAATACTTTGGGGTGGAGATCCGAGCGTTCAGTGGGACAGAGGAACGGGATAATAGGTCTGGAGAACAGACAAGACATTGCCATTACTCTAAACTCGCACTTTGAGACCCGAAAATGATGGGGAGAGCGAAGGTTACGTACGGATGTGCAGTTGGTGTTACTGTAATACTTATTAATCCATCACATTCGCCCTTTTGTGTCGAGTGAAGCGGGCAGCCATGTGTCAAAATGATCCATGCTCAGCGGCATCATGTCTAGGTCGCTTGTGAGGGGCCTTGTCCATGCACTTGAAGCCGTTTGCGCTTGGTAAGGGATCAACATTTCCATTCGATCACAAGAGTTGGTCATGGTCCCATTCACTTGGAAGGGAGACTACTTTTTACCTTCTAGCTGCGCACATGTCTATGTGCAGGCTGCTGCAGTCCTGGGCCAACCAGCTTCAGACTTCCAACATGCTATGTACCATGAAGACAAGGAGAATTAATGTGAGTGATTGGCCAGCCGCTGGCCAGCCGTTGGCCAGCCGTTGGCCAGCCGTTGGCCAGGTGGTGAGAGGGGAGTGCTAGAGCTCAGAGTCATCATCAGCTGCGTCAATGCGCTTGGTGCTGAGCGAGCCACCGAAGTGGAGGCCTGAAGGAGCCGGCTTGGGGTCTGGGCTGGAACTGAGGACTTGGCCGATGCCGGCGGCCAGACCACGCTGCAAACGGCGCTTGAATTCATCGTCAAAATCGCCCATGCTAGACCGCTGCTTCTTAAGGGGGCTGCCAAGCATGAATCCGGCCTCCTCATTAGTCTCAGTCGTCGTCGCCGCCGCCGCCGCCGTCGTCGTCGTCGGCGGCGGCGGAGGCACCTCAGGCGAGGCCCCGTATGTGCTGTCAGTACCGATATTGGGCGTCGAGCCCGTGCACGGAGAGCCAGAGCCGGACTTGGACGTCTTGCGTGGCTCAGTGCCGCCGTTGCTGGTCAGCGGCTCGGCCGAGTGCTGTCTCTTGAGCTGGTGATATCTTAGTCCATGCCTGAAGCGCAAGGGGGACGGCCCACGTACCTTGATCTTGCGGATGCCTTCGGCCACTTGCCCTGTTCTCTCGGCATCCTCGGGTGACAGCAAGCTTGAATCCTTGGCCGCTTCGGCGTCGCCGGCGTCGTCGTCCATCTTGCCCAGAATATCGGCATCGTTGTCGTCGGTGTCGGACTCCATGTCATCGTCATCCCTCTTGCCTTTGGGCAAGTGTGTGTCGCGGAAGCCGGAGAAGCCGGCGGCGCCGTGCTTCTTCAAAGGCGTTAGCTTGGGGATCTCGCCGATCAAGCTTCGACGCTTGTCGTTGGGAACCGGCTTGTCGGACTTGGGCTGCAAAATGCCCATCTTCTGCAGCTGGCGCTCGCCGCGATAGAAGAAGGTAAACACAGCATACGGTTTGTCGGTCGGGTCGATGCCCGTCACCGTCTGGGTGGAGATGGTCTTGGGATCGAGCGTCTTGGGCTTGGCGAAGCTGGTGGTGTGGTCGATATCTGCCTTGCTCTCGCCGTTGGCATGGCCATTCTGGCCGCTCTCTTCGTCGTCGTCGTCGTGTGCGCCGAACTGCGGGGAGTACTCGCCCCGCTTGATCTCGCCCGATGCCAGCACGCGGAACAGGGCGACTTTGATCTGACCAGCGGCCTCGGGGATCGGGTCGTCGTCCTCTGAGCTTGCCGAGTCGTTGAGGGAGGAGGAATCGACCTCCTCGTCGTCATCGTCGTCGGACAGAGCCTCGAACTCGCCATCTGGGCCATACTTCATCGTGCTTTTCCGCCGCGGGGCCTTGGTGGCCTTGGTGGCTTCGTCGTCGCTGGCGCTGGCTTCCTTGCGTTTTCGCCGCCGCTTCTCCAGCTTCTGTCTCCGCCTCTGGATGGTGGCCGCGGCATCCTTGCCTTCAAGATCCAGGCCGTTCAGCCATCGCTCGAGGCCGACCTCGCGGAAGAGGAACTCGCGCTCGGCCAGGCCGCCGCCTTCTGACTCGGGCACACCAACCCAGCGCGAGTTGACCCAGGTCTCCTCGCCTTTGCGCAGCAGAGTTGCAACCTCTTCCTTGGCACGGCCGTCAAAATAGATGTAGGCTGCAATCGTCTCGTTTGGCGATGTCGTCAGAGGTACGTAGGGGCCAATAGCGCCCACCAGCCTGCGGTCGTCGCCGTGGCCGGGCAGACCGCCGACCGTGCGCGGCTTCGGGCTTGGATTCTCGGGTGTCTTCTTCGGCGTCGAGTAGGGCACGTCTTGGCCGGGCGTGAGCAAGGTAATGCTGATGGCAAACGTCGACGGCTCGGGCTTGGTCGATGTCGAATTGGGCGGAATCGTCGGCGGAGGCACGGGAATGTAGGTGCTGATTCGCGAGAGCCGGGAGGCCTTCTGGACGGCATGCTCGGGCAGGGGCCCGTTGGGGGTGTGGATCGAGACTGCGAGGCCCTTGAAGCACGGCATCTTACCGGCTCTGCTCGCAGCCAGGCGTGATGGTGCTTGGATTTGGCGGGAGGAGCGATGGAAGAAGGAGCGGCAGCAGGAGCGGTGGCGGCGACTGGAGCGGTGGCAGTTGCAATAAATGGCAAGAGCGAGGAACAGTCGGAGCAGTTGCAGGAGCAGACGCCGCACCAGCAGGAGCCTAACAAGCGATGCAGTGGTTCCTGGTGGCGTTGGAATCGAAGTCAAAGTCGCGGGGCGGGCGCGCTCAGTCGAACTGCAGTGGCTAGCGGCAGCACCGTGCGGTCCTTCAACGGCAGCGCCAGGCGCAGCGCAGCCGCGGACCACAGTGCAGGTGTCCAGCCGCGTGCCCGCTTACAGGGGCAAAGAGCGCGGGAGGACGAGAGGTTGGGGCGTGCAGTCCTTATGGAGAGCTTTCTACAAGGAAGGAATCCTCAGAGTAGAGGGCGCAGTTGGGTGATCAGCAAGACACTCGTCCAGAAGGCGTCCGTCTGGATGTCGGAAGCAAGGTGGAGGCGAGAGTGCCAGCCCAGGCAGAGAGGCTGAGGAACAGCCATTGCAGTGCCTAGCACAACGCTAAGTCCGGGCGGTGGGAGCCCCGGCTGGGCCCTAAACTTCCCGCTGGACCGCAACAACAGGGCGCGAGCTCTCCACCCCGGACGGCTGACAGAGGCCAGGCCCTAAGTTAATCCACTGATGCTCAGCGATCACTTGAGCGGTCAAAAATCGTAGCACACCTACCCACGCTGTGCCGCGCAGTGCCACACACATCCACCTGTGGCATCGACGAGAAGCTTCCGTCTCTCCGCATTCGGCGCTGCGAGGCACTAAACTTTCAGTTAAGTTGCTCTTAAGTTCAGTTAAGTTGCCCCAAGTTCAGTAGTTAACTTGCCCTGAGTGTATTGCTACTAGCTCCCAGTTCAGGTAATACGAGCCCCAACCAGTGCCAAAGCTATCCCTCTGTGCCTCGCCGCCTTCTACTATGACACCACACGAGTTCTCCCGTCTCCGCAATGAGGTATCAAGCACCATCAAACACCATCAAGCACCATCAAGAACCATCAAGCACCATCAAGAACCATCAAGCACCATCAAGAACCATCAAGCACCATCAAGAACCATGACGGCTCCCTCTGATTGTCTTCCTAGCTCTAAGTCGATACTAATGTCTCTCAAGCAATCACTTTGCGCACGCCAGCCTTCAATCCGGCCCAGCCATAGAACATTCTGTTGGCCACGCTTGTATCTTCCTGCCACCATCTCCATCAGTCCTGTGAATACTCGCCATGTCTACGTTTGCATGTGCCCACTGACCGTGTCGATCATGCTATCGTGCCCTGCCTGTCTCCCCCCGCTCATGTCAGAGTCACTCTGCGTCGTCACCCTTCCTAGGTTGCCGGTCGGATTGTCCATCTGATTCGGACACTGCTCAGCTGCTGCACCGGCCAGACCAACCTTGTCCGGATCCATGCTCGTCATCTGAGCACGTATCCTATCTGCATAGCCCGGTTCAAGCCACTCTACGCGCTTCTGCAGGCGTGATATCCGTTTCTTCTCCGTGACCTGGCGCTGCCAATACCATGCTCCAAACGCCATAGCCGCCACAAGGCTGAGGACGATGGGCACGGCAATTGCTGCTCCTTTACCCAATGATAAAGTCGAGTGCGACTCCAGACTCGATGAGCTCATTGTGGGTGTGGCTGAAGTCGAGTTGTGTACCGCAGCTTGCGCTGCCGCCGTCGTCGTGGCCCCAGTCTGGATTGTCGACAGGGTGGACAAGTGTGAATCCTGACTCGGCGTCCAAGCCTCCACCGTTGGAGGGCTCGTGGTCCATGTAACTGAAGCCGATACCACCGCGTCATCCCCACCACCTGAGCTAGTTGAGAAGCCATTGAAGGACAAAGTTACAGTAGGCTCTTGTTCGCTTGTTGTTTGCACCACGCCCAATGAAGATGTACTTACAGGAGACCATCCCGGGTTTGCACTGCTGAAAGTCACCACTGTCTTTGTGTCAGTAAGGTGACCCAACCAAGGGAGAACTTCTTCGAACCGGTCTCACTGGACGCAGCGGCCCCTGCTCCATCGCTGCTTACTGAAGGCAGAGGAATCGTCGCGGCTTGCCAAGTAGAAGAACCTAGCATCCAATGGTGATACATTAGTCTTAGTCTTCAGCCGCATTGACACGTGGGACTCAGCAACATGGACCGACGTAACAGCGACAAGGGGCCCAGATATACCGTACTGCCATCTGTGAGTTGCGTGGTCAAAGACCACGATTTGACAGCAGGAGCCCAATCGAATCCGAGAGGCCGTCTAGTCGCTGGCATAGAAACTGTGACTGAGGTTGAGCCCGCCTGGTGGCTTGTATCCAATGTGGTCTGGGCAGTGGTGTTCTTGTCGAGCGGGCTGGGCCAGCCAGTTGTCACAGTTGAGTAGACTGCAAAGGTAGTGTCCGTCGTGACAGTTGGCACTCTCTGGCCAGGAGATATCGCCGATTGGTAGGCAGTCTCACAGTCATCGACTTGTGCTGACCATGTCGCAGCATCAGCAGATTCGTTGCTCATTGCGTCCCAGGTGATGCTAGGAGCCATCTTGGATATCCATTCGGTCCCACACCTGTTTGTCTCCGTCGACGTCGTTGTTGGTGTTGCGTCGGTGTTGCCTCAGTGCCACTCACAGGGCAGGGATCCAACCCCAGTCATGTCACCGTCTATAGACAAAGAAATAGAGATCTTACCTATTGTTTCAGTCACGCCCGAGCCTGGGTTTGCCTCTCCTTCACTGTTCACGCCCGCCGTTGTGGATGACACCTTGACTATTGTAGTCGATGGATCGAACTCCGTAGTCAAACGAAAAGTCACAGACGTCACTGTTTGATCTTCTTCTGCCGCTGCCGTTTGAGATGTCGTGTTCTTGACGTTAATAGCATCCCGGCGTCCTTCTTGCCTCCGACTGCTACACGCAACGAGATCTCGTTCTGCGAGGCATTCAGCCATGAGCATGTCTGCACAAGCGTACTGCGTTGCAGTTGATGATGGAAATGGATAATCCATATCTGACATGGAAGGATCTGGAATCATGACAATAGTGAGGCGTGTAGTATTTTGGACCGGCGAGTGATAAGTCGACGGGAAAGAGCCGCAGACCCATTCCCCCGGTGTAGACGCCTCTAGACTAGAGAGTGAACCAGTCAAAGAATTCACTCTGCCGTCTGGGATACCCTCCTAGAGCTGACCTGCTATCTCGGGACGAATCTTGCGGTCGAATGGCGTAGTTGTGATGCGGGCTGGAATTAGTGAATGCACGGCAAGACAGTTTGAACCGTCTAAGATTAGGGCTGTCAAGAGGCCAGAATGCAATTCTGTCAGCAGTCGAGTTCGTTTCGAAACGATCAGACCGAGCCTTACTCGAAATTGAGTCCAAGGTGACAGGACCAAGATCACCTTTCACAGGCAAATACCCAAAGACCAGTGCGGGAACTCAGTACCAATGAGCTGAGTAATTGTTTTGAGTTGGAAATGAAACATAGTGAACTAGTTGTCTTAGTGGGACCAGCGAATGTAGAAAGCCGCATGGTATGGGTAGGCTGCTATAGTCCTGTCGACAAACACAGCTGAGCTTGGTGAAGCAGCATTATCACTCAAGACAGGGGAAAGAGTAACAATGGATATGTGCAATGGATGGTATGATGGCAGTCCTCTGAGGCCTGTGTTGCTTTACTCAATTGGCCTTAGCCTGAGATAGTCGTGCGACTGATACCTCGACCAAATGTCAATAATTAGGTAGTTATTAGTTTATGAGACTTGACTGGCAACCCTGCTATCTGTTGCTTCATGTCTCTCCCGAATCACCACTAATAAATATACTGATTGTGTCAGCGGAAGCAAGTCAAAAAAGACAACGGGACAGCATACCGGAATGAAAAGGTAGGGCACTTGTCTCTCATACTCCTCCCATGCTTTGCCGTACTTCTTCCGACATCGTTCGATGTCTCTCATGGCCCGATGAATAATCATTGTCGTGAAGAAGACTGGATAGAACCACGGAAATGGCGAGCTGAACCCAGTGATCGCGCCCCAAGATAGGGCAAAAAACAAATCACAGCTATAATGGATCTTGCGTGCATAGCCGTCTGTGTGTGGTCAGTGGTCAACAGCTCGAGTAAGCCGAGGGCGACTTACACCAGCCATCGGCAAGGATGGTTAATCCATCTTCCGTCCGAATCACATTTGGATTCTTCACCGTCTGCCATGGCAACTGCGGGAAAGCTTTTCTCTCCAAATTCAGATTTCCCGATTCTTGGGCTCGGAACCGATTCTTTTGGCTATTGGTTGTGTCCCACACCCAATATACAAAAAGGTATGCCACGTATAAGACTCCAAGCGCATACTTGTTCCAAACGTAAGTACTTGGGTCGTGATTCGCCAGGTAAAGAGTGCAATGGCAGTAGCTGAGGGGCACGCCAGCCAGGTTCCAGAAAATCAACATGAAACCCCATTTTTCATAGTACATGTCCCACGTTGGCACAATCAATTCTTCGCCCTTACTGCATGAATTGGCATAGAGGAAGTGTGCCAAGAGCAACAGTCCCACTTCTCCTGAAACATAGCCGTACCGCTCATACTGTCTGGCTGCCGTGCCCAATGTGGTCAGAAATAAAATATACCAGGGTAGTCGGACTTCGAAAAACATCTTGAAATCAAGGATGCCAAATAGGCGAGGGTTGAGCTCAGCTCCCATGAAGAAGTCGTAGAGCAGATATCCTGTCATGCGGTGCTGCTTTCCACGGTAGATTGCAGAAGCGTACGCCACGATCGACACCACAAAGCCGGAGATAATCGCAACAGATAGAATATGCCCGAATTCATCGATGATGGTGTACAGCTTGAAGATACCGGTGACATGTAACACACCGGCCAAAATGAGAGTCGACCACCACGACCACACTGCTGAACAGTAGTAATCAAGTTGCTTACCGCCTTCGTGAGGAAGTGGTTTGCCCTTGGTCCAGATCCCGGGCATGAGACAGTAGCATGCGCCTTCAAAAAGGAGGAAACCCCAGTACATCGTCCACGCCTTGAGTGATGGATAAGCACCGTTGTACACCATGCTCCCCAGTCCATCAAAGAAGTCAGCCCAAGACTCGTCCTCTCGCGGCCAGGGCGCTTTCCCGTTGTAGTAGGTAGCTCCGACCCACATATAGTACATCAATAGAGGAAAGCCGATCATTGCTGCTGTGACGCCCGCTGACCCTCCAAATTCAATCTGCGGAGTTTTGTCCACTGCCGAGTCGAGAGAGTCAAGCTTGGTACTGGCTCCTGTGTCCTGGCCACTCGCGTGCGCATTTGAATGCGCAAGTCCGTTTGCGTAGGCGGACCCATTTGTACCGTCTTTGACATGCTCTTCCTTGTCATCGCTCGACATGCGTGGCGGCTTCTTTTCAGCTGTGGAAAGCGTGACCGGCAAGCCGTTCTTTGTGCCTGCGGGAGAGTCATGCACGTAGGAACCGGTGGTTTTGGACACAGCCGACTTCCTCGAGCGCTGTCGGCCCAATGTACCCAGTGTATCTACATATCCCACGTGTTCAGTCTTTCTGTTTTGTATTAATTGCTGCGCTTGCTCTAGTGCACTGGAACATACTTGGGCGTTTTACCAGCCTGGGTTCGGGTTACTGTCATTGGAAAGAACAATAAATTACAGACAAGGAGGAAAGAGCGACTGAATATAGAAAAAGAGTGTAGGTTAGGTAGGACGCGAGCTTGTGAAGACTCGGGAATTTTTTGGTAGCTGCATGTCAACAACCGTCTCCTAAGCTCTCAAACGCAGCAACTTTCTGCGGGCCTGGGCTCAAATTTTCGGCACCCCCGCTCTGGCACAGCTGGCACTAGTGAAATTGGCTTGCTTCATATCTGTCAATATTATTGGCCCATTTTATTACTCTAGAGTACAGTACAGTAAACACAGTGGATATTAACTGTTCTCACTTCTAAACTAAAGTGCCTATGTTATGAATCATACACTGTCTGAGAGACCATGGACATCTACTGAGTCTCTGAACTGCTCCCTACTGATCAGCTGCTATCCACCGTAAATATGTGGTCTCAATGGAGGGTTTCAAGAGACTATTTCCAATAAGGCCTAGCGAATCACCACTAGTGTTAGCTCTCCCAGGGGATCTGCTGAAAATTTGAGCGCAGATCACAGTATAGAGTGTCATTACATCATCCCTGGTAATTTAGCAACTGCAATCCCATCATCTGCGCATATAATTAGTGAACTTAGTGATTAGCACCTGATGAGGTTCTGAATCCATCAAAGTACCCTACATGAGTATTACCTTGTATGGCCACTATCAGGAGAGACCCCACTGTTGTCCAGCGACAGAATGTGGAAGATCCCACAAAATGGTATGGCATGCGTGCGTCCGCGCCCGACAGTCGATAGAGCTTTATCTATTGGATATGCCTGCCCTCCCGCGAAAGCCAATCAGAGATGAAGTTCGCCCTAGGGCATCATCGACAACTATTAGAGCGACGGCTTCGACGCTTTCTTTCTCTCTACACAAGTTGAAGCTGCATGGCATCGTTGCCTGTTCCCGGAACCCAAGGTTTGTGCCATTAGAAGTCTAGGCTGTTGTTGAGGAAAGAGAAGCATATAACGCGCCAGTTCGCTCCTACATTTCCACTTTACACAAAAGGAAGCAATAGAATGATCTTACGTGCAGCACCTTCGTGCTGAGGGTCAACCTGAAGTATCAAGCCCATTGGATCATAGAGACAAATACCTTGATGATGGCGACAGGATCACAATTACTTTCTGCCAATCATGATCTCGGGCAGATATCTTTCTGTAACAAGGATGAGCTTCGTACCCACTTTGCTTTGGCAATGTCGACCATGTACAAGACTGAAGTGCCTCTGTACGGAGATCTAGTCAGGATTGTGCAGGATATCAACGCAACAGTTTCTCAGGACCGAGACATTCTCGTTGCTTCACGACTCGACTTGGAAAGACACGGTGCAATTCGTCTTGGGAATGCGGACGAGCTTCGCACCATCCGCCGTGTCTTCGCACTTATTGGATTATACCCTGTCGACTATTACGACTTGTCTGTGGCGGGCCTGCCGATGCATGCGACTGCTTTTCGACCTATCGATGCCACGGCATTGAGCAAGAACCCGTTTCGCGTCTTCACGACACTACTTCGACCGGAGATGCTAAGATCGAAACCAAGAGAGCTTGCCTTGTCGCTGCTAAACAAGCGCAAAATATTCAGCGACGAGCTACTGCGGCTCGTAGAGGCGGGTGAGGAGCAAGGCGGATTGTTGCCTAACCAAGGAGCTGAATTCGTGACCGAGGCCATGCGAACTTTTCAGTAGCATTTTACTGCTGCAGCCACGCACGAGGATTATCAGACCCTTCCCCAAGAACACCCCATCTTAGCGGACATTGCATGTTTTAATAGCGCGCACATTAACCACCTAACACCTCGCACTTTAGATATTGATATGGCCGAAGCCCAGATGAAGAAGGAGGGTCTCGCTGTTAAATCGAGGATCGAGGGGCCACCTGCCCGCCGACATCCTATATTACTGCGACAAACGAGTTTTCTAGCTCTAGAGGAGCAGATCAGTTTTCCTCTCAAGGATTCCAACGCTCTCGTTGTCGGTCATCATCGTGCACGCTTTGGTGAGATAGAGCAGCGTGGTGCAGCCGTAACCCGCAAAGGACGTGCGCTATATGACCGAGTCTTGGAAAAGGCACTGAAGCAGATGGAAGCCGCAGCTGAAGGCTCAAAAGAAGACACCTATCGGCAAGTGTTTCATGCCTTTCCAGACGATTGGCAGAGCATTCTAAATGAAGGTCTGATATATTTTGAATTCAAGTGCTCAGACAAAGTTCTTGACGGTCTCGCAGAGGGTCACGACTCCTCGGTGCCGTTGAAGACTCTAGTCGACAAGGACATCATCACCGCGGAACCTATTACCTACGAAGATTTCTTGCCCTTCTCGGCTGCTGGAATTTTTCGATCAAATCTGCAATCAGGCCCTGGGGACGAAGACAAAGGTGAAGATGCTGTAAATGAATCTTCTGGCGATCGGGAAGGCTTTGAGGCTGCACTGGGCTGTCAACTATATGATTCCCAAAGTCTGTATGCAAGTATGCAGGCGAACAGCCTGGTCAAGTGCGCGAAGACTTTGAAGATTCGGGAGATTACTCCAGAAGCACGATGGAGTACGCCGGTTTAGACTAATATACCTTCAACTGCATTGTATTCGTATTGGCTTTAACGGACTATGCTCCTGATGTGTCTCTGTATAGGGGATAGACTCTTCAATGGGGGAGCGAAGATATTCGAATCCAAGCCACCTCGATATGAACCCGTCTGATATCGAAGTTCCACACTCTTGATTTCCCCACGAATTAGAGTCTGTCCATCTTCATGGTCAATATTGGTATCTCACTGCATTCATGCTGATGTGAATTGTTTTTGCCTATAGATATCCTCTAATGCCTTGAATGCTTAATTCTTGGCCGTAGCCACTCTGCTTCCACCTACTAAATGCTGTCTTGGGGCTGGTAGCAAAGGTGCTGTTAATACATATAGATGGTCGCGACAAAATCAGTGAATTGAGGGTGAGATGCGCGAGATAATACTGACATCCGAGTCTCTATGGGTTATCATTTGTTAGTTTGGTCGCCTCATCTCCCGTTTCAAAAGCTCCGAGGGCGAGGAAATGGCCAAACAACTCGTCCTCATAGAGTGTACTTGTCTGATAGGGGTTGATCAGCACTGCTGGACGCACAAAGGAACCCTTGTCGCTCTTGTCTCCGCCAGTAAGGAACTCGACACCTTTCTTACTTTCTCCAAGGAATGCCGTCACCCGCTGGAATTGCTGCTTATCCGCCAATGGACTTAGCACTGGATCACCCATTTTCAAGGCAATTTCCTCGAAGGCCCCCTTCTGAACAAGAACTCGCGATGATGCGGGACAAATCTGACCTGAATTTTGAAGGAAGCCCTCGCTGCTGGGGCAGACGGCTGGTGCAATATCAGTGTCATCAAACACTATGGCAGGGGATTTGCCGCTCGGCTCCAGAGTGACCTTCTTCGAATTAGACTAGACTGCGGCAATTTGTACCTGACGTCCTGTATATTCTGAACCCGTAAATGAAATCTTGAGAATGAAAGTGCTTCCAGCAGCCACGGCAGGTGCCATCTTCCAAGCCGCAAGCGCATGCGATACGCAAATACCGGCACAAGACGTCTAATGGTTCGTACTGGACGATTTTGTAGGTGTTGTCTGCTTCTGGTGGGAAAGCCTCACCAGCCACTTTCCCGGCATTACCTGCGTAATATCTCCATACTTTGATGGGTACGTCTATCATTCGCCTTGCCAGAGAGATTGGCGGTCCATTGCGCAAGACTCAAGACGAGCCAGTACGTCGATGTTCCTCTCCAGAAGCTCTGCAAATTTGTTCATGATCTCAGCCCTTTGGGCAGCAGGAGTTGTCTTCCAGATGGCAAATGCAGCTTCTGCTGTAAAGACCGCAGCATCTACATCAGCTTCTCTAGCGACCTGCACTTGGTCGGTGGCAACAGAGTCGTCATATGGATTCAGGACTTTCAATGTTTCCCCTGTACTTGACCGGACATACTATTTTTATCGTCGGCTCTGCTGATAAAACTGACATGTGCATCATGCCTTTCCAATGATGAACAAATCTGTTTGGAACGACATTGTTCCCCGTTATCCTGGTTCTCAAAACTGAATCAAGTTGAGATGCTGGGCGATAATAGTGCATCATAAAGAGCTATTTGTTGTGTAAATTGAGGCTATTGTCGATGCCCGGTCAGGTACTTTGAAGATGACACTGATAAATATACCCTATGGATTCGACAACAGCTCATCCAAATCCTGTTGCTCGTGATCTTTGTAGCTTTAATAAGAATTGGATTGACCTTACTCTGCTATCTCTAGTTACTTTGTTGTAATCTTAGGGAATGTTGTTCGGCCCGCAATGCAAACCATCGTGTGAACGGAGCAATGTGCTGATAGGTAGAATACGTCGAATTCCGAGAAAGCGAATCAAGAGCAAGAGTCAGAAAACCCAAAATCACATACCTTTTGAACGTTCACCATCTGCATTGAAGCCATCCTTCGCAAGATTGGCGGCGGCGCTTCGGGCAAATAGTTGCACTGGAGACTCTCAAGTAACAACACCTAGCCCGGGCTTAACGGTCCAGCTCTACTTTCATCCCCTGGCTGGATCAGCAGTCTGGCCGCCGTAGTGTTTATTGAGTGAGCCTAAGTGACAACTTGAAAAGGAATTGTGCCAGGCTTAGCGAGGCGGTTAGAGGAGCCGTTATGGTATACAGTCGCCATGACTGAAGGACCATGAGACATTCGTGCCATCATTGACCCTCCGATCGACAAACATGGTGCAGACGACAATGCTCTTCCGTGACGTGTTCTCAGATCTGCAAAATTAGGGGCATCCAGCAATGAACAGAAGGCGAATGTCAAATATTGCATTTGTAATGACAAACCATTTAACGATTCATAATCCCTGTCTTCACACTGTCGCATTTCAACGCCAGCTAGCGACGACTAGCTATATCCCCACGTATAAACGCTTCTGAGGATGAGCAAACCGTCGATCTTCGACGCATACATCACATAAACAATACAACCATTCAGCGTTCTCAACGCCTGAGTCGGAATGTAATAGACTAGGCTCAATGAGGGCTCGCGGTGGTTCGCTATTCCTAATCTGACAAGTTACTGCCATAGTGAGTTGGCTGTGGGGATGCGGCTTCTTGAATCTGCAGAGTTCTATGAGTAAACAGCCATGATAGCGTCCCTCACTTAGCTAGTCAAATTGTACACTCAACTCGCGCCATCAGGACTTGGAACTCTCCACCGATCCTAACCGACATAGCTGCGGGCATATGCAAGGGTAACACATGACCAAGAACAGCCTTTTCCGGAGAAGAGGCGGTATCCGAGGTTCGGCGTGCTGCATCTAACTTAGACGCAGAATTTAGGATTGATAATACATGGGGGTGTGAGCGCGATCCGAAGTGCCTGCCATCTAGCCACTGTATGGGGGCGAGCAGAGCTGCAGCTTGAGGACGCCATGCCATTGTGAAATAGGCAGTCAGAAGAACAGAGCAGCGAGACAGCTAATTAGTTATTAAGCCACAGCGACGATGCGACATCCATGCCCCACGTACGTAGAAGCGAAAAGAGAGCATCTATGGCAAGCGCACGCTCTCAGTTTATCAACGGAGTTTTCGAACGGCAGGTGAAGAGTCAGCAGGCGCCCCTCTCGCTTCATCCACATCTCGGTTTCTTAGATTAGCCATCGTAGAGGCAGATCCCACCTGGATCTCGCCCCTTATCCCCGTCATATGCAATGATAGAATAGCCTATATATCTGACCATGCCAAAAGTTTCCATCTCTCGCGACTTAGCGAGCGCGGGGCTTGCATCGGAACATGGAACCCTAACCGAGGATGTGAAGACAAATCGTGAACCGTTGCCATATAATCGTGGACCTTGCCATATGTGGCAGCGAGACGAATTGTGGGGTAAACTGAATTCATCTCTCGTTGACTTAAGCCGATATACGTATTGAAGATGGGTTCTCAACACAAAAAGATTGACTTCACGACCTACCAGAATGTGATTGACGGCAAATTGACCTCGACCGAGGAGAGTCGCCATGGTATCAACCCGGCTACTGGCAAGCCCAACCCAGAGGTGCCGGTGTCGACAAGGAAAGATGTCGACGCAGCCCTGGAAGCTGCCCAGAAAGCATTCCCTGGCTGGGCGGCCACACCCATGGCAGAGCGTCGAAAGGCCGTACTGGCCTTCGCCGATGCCATTGAAGCTCAGAAGGAAGAGTTTGCCAAGCTGCTGACACAGGAGCAAGGCAAGCCCATTGTGTTTGCCGTGATGGAACTCAACCATACCCTAGTATGGCTTCGTAGGATGACCGAGATCGACCTGCCCGAGCAAACTATTGAGCAGGAGTCCCGAATCATCAAGGTCCGGTACACACCTCTTGGCGTTGCCGTCGGCATTGTCCCGTGGAACTTCCCCATCTTGTTGGCCGCCAGCAAGATTGGACCGGCAGTTGTGACGGGCAACCCCATCTTGATCAAGCCTTCGCCATTCACCCCCTACGGTGGTATCAAGCTTGTGGAGCTCGCACAGCAGTTCTTCCCTCCTGGTGTTGTGTCGGTGCTGTCGGGCGACGACAACCTCGGCCCGTGGTTGACTTCCCACCCCATCCCTCAAAAGATCAGCTTTACCGGATCGTCCTTCACTGGCAAGAAGGTGATGGAATCAGCTGCCAAAACCCTCAAGCGTATCACCCTTGAGCTTGGCGGTAAAGACCCTGCTATTATCTTGGACGACATCAATATTGAAGAAGTTGCAGCCAAGATTGCTCAGCTTGCCTTCCTCAACTCGGGCCAGGTATGGTACTCTTTCCCCGCTCTGTTGCTCCTCGTGAACTAGTTAACACGCCGGCCCCGTCGACAGATCTGCGTAACAGTTAAGCGCATTTTGGTGCAAGAAACCATCATCGACCAATTCCGCGATGCAATTGTGGCAGCAACCAAGACCCTGAAAGTGGGCCCGGGTACCGAAGCCGATGTCTTCGTTGGACCTATCCAAAACTCGATGCAGTATGGAAAGGTCAAGGAATTCTTCAACGACGTCGAGAGGGAGAAGCAGCACGTTGCCGTTGGCGGAGTCAACCCCACGAGCGAGGGCTATTTCATTACCCCTACCATCATTGACCGACCACCAGAGGACAGCAAGCTTGCTGTCGAGGAACCATTCGGTAGGAAAATCCATCCTCCCCCACTCCTCCCCCCTTTTTTTCCTAAGTTATACATCCAAACTCGGCGCCTGAATCATACTTACCAATCACAACTTGTATTATTCGTAGGCCCCATCGTGCCCCTCCTCTCCTTTAAGACCGACGAGGAAGGTCTTGCCAAGGCCAACAACACATCCTACGGCCTGGGCGCATCGGTCTGGTCCGGGAATCTCGAGCGCGCCAACAAGATCGCAGAGAAGCTTGAGGCTGGCAATGTCTGGGTCAACACGCACTTTGAACTAGACCCCATGGTACCGTTTGGCGGCCACAAGGAGAGTGGCATTGGCACCGAGGGGGGTGTCAGTGGCTTGATCAGCTACTGCAACTCGCAAACATTGTATCTCAAGAAGTAGGAAGGATTGGAAGGATTGCATGAGTTGATGCAGGGGGGGTGTAGGCAGCATCAACAGCAAAAGCCCATGATATCATAGCACGTCACCCAAAAAGTGATTCTTTTTTAAGCCAACTCAGCAGTTCGGTCTTTTCTCCGTTCTCCCTTTCCGAAAGCCCTGCCCTTCTGAGCGAGCGCTGATTTAAGTGTACTCCCAAATATAGCGATCGACGAATCCCTCACAGATGAGTTCCGCGTGCCCCCTGGATTACCGCCTGCTACCACTCTCGAGCTCGTTTTTCAGCTATCATGCATGCACTTTCATTGTATCTCCGGTGTACATGGATGGACAAGGGGTAAGGTGGTCACTTGGGGGTTCACTACCTTTTGGATGAGAATTTCTCCTTGCAGCACATTTTCCTATCACTCAGTGTATGGTATGACAAAGTACTAGCAGCTAAATATTTGAAGAATATAGTGGAGAACAGTCAAAATATTCTTTGACTTTTAAATAACTTTCAATGTTGTGTGATATAACCAGATAAGAAAAAAAATTATAGCGAAAAGTGGTAATCTGGTTCCGTCCAGTGCCAGCCTTGAGTGCCCAAGGCAGGAGCTGTCTGCCTGCAGTTGACGCGCCCCCGCCGGCACTCATGAGGCCTGCCATGAGCTTATGAAACTTGCAAAGCGCAGGAAGGTTGGGCGGCCAGACGCTCTCCGTGTCGTGGTCGCCCTTACGGGCCGCGACCACGCGGCCTCGCTTTGCTACTCGGAGCATTTCACGCAGCTGATCCCAGGGGGTTTACCAAAGTGGATCAGCACCTGATGACAAACGGTGACATCAAAAGTCTCGTCGGCAAAGGGCAGCTTGGACAGACAGACAGACAGTGAACTGCCCTGGTGAAACTGGGTGCTTTGAACGCCGGCCGTTTCAGCAAGAGCGCGTGCCTGTGGCAAGATGTTGGGATTCACGTTGACACCGGGAGCACGGCCGTCGAAGATGAGCTTGAGAAAGCTCACAGAGATGGTGCCTGAGCGCAGCGCCGACGTCAAGGAGCGTCAGATGGGGGGTAAGACGCCGTTGTAGACGGCAATGTGGGCAGCAACGTGGGCAGTAAATAATTAGGCAGCGCTGGCGCTGGTTTCGGCAGTCCGCACCTTGTGGAGGATTGCTGTCTGGTCTTGCTCTATTAGGAGTAGTTCTATTACTGGTGGACACAATCACAGAAGGATTGACATTTGATGAGGAGGATACTATGTTCTTCTCACAAATAAAGTGTCAAGACCACCATATCACTATACTGCTAGGTCCTTTCTGATGACGAGGTCCTGTCTGATGACGAGGTCCTGTCTGATGACGAGGTCCTGTCTGATGACGAGAGCATCGCTTCCCCACATGGTTGACACAGCTGCATGATTGGTGGGAGAGGAACGGGAAACTTTCAATGCAGTATTAAGCCCGCGGTATATTAGGTCTCGTTGCGCTAAGTAGGATAATCAATCGTTTGATTGGAGGTGCTCTCTGTCAGGCGCGAACCTTCTCGGGTAGCCATGTGGATTTTGATGTGTCAAGAATCAACGCTATAGTACAAGCAAGGTATAAGAGTAATTGAGTTACCCGCTAGTTAGTGCCGACTCGATCATGAACCGATATCCGCGGAGAAGCGGAGGGCGGACTGTATGAGCTGAAGGGAGACTGTATGGGTTGATGGCAGACTGTATGAGCTGAGGGGAGACTGACTGTACGGGCTGAGCGTGTCTTGCATTGGATCGGGATCATCAATGGGTATTTATTTCATGGTCATTATGGTTTGTCTCTCGTGTTCCAGACTATCGCTCGCTACCTTGATACTTGATGCGCGCTAAAGATTTTGACAGCATAGTAACAAAGGCTCGACAAGGGGAAAATGCAACCAGCCAAGGCCGAATTAAGGCCTGGCAAACAGGCAAACTTTTCCCCGTTCGTTCCAGATTCGTGAGTGGATGTTGCTGGGTGGCATTGATAATCTTACATCTCCATCTTGACGTCTCCGTCGGCTGTGAGCTTCTTCTCTTGCCCCTCAGGCTTCTCGTCGATGCCCAGCATGCGCTGGCCATTTCCTGGCTTTTTACCGAGGCGCTCGCACCAGCCTTCTGCGCTCACCAAGGTGTCATTGACCACGCGGCTGACTTGGGTCATCATGTCCAGGCCTTCGGTGGCCAGCAGCATGACGCGTCCGGCGGCCTTCTCAGTCTCATTATTGTTCTCTTCACCCGTAGAGTTGGCATTGGCAATGCTAAAGCGCTGTGGCAGACTGGTAAGATGGCGGTGTACCAGATTGCGCGCATTCTCCGGGAGGGCGCCGCCAGCATATCGTGAGACAATGTCGACAACCTGCTTGATTGTTTGCAGCACATCGTTCTTGAGGGTCGCGATGCGAACAGCCATGGCAGCCTGGATGCGCTCTCTGTCGTCCTGGAGCGGCGATCGGCTGGGGTGGTCCACTGAGCCGTAACCGTTCAGCAGGACCTTGAGAGAGTGGATGGCCTCGCCCAAGCGGCCATTGGCCCAGCGCAGCCACTGAAGGCAGAAGCGCAACGAGCGCAGGGATTCATCAGACATGGCCACTCCGAGGCCGGAGGAGGAGATGACGAGTTGTTGGCGCCATCCAGGCGGGTCGCGTGGCTCCGTCTGCAGGGCGATTTGGTGTTCGGTGTAGGGGGGCGAGCGGCCGCCTGCATCATAGGCTGGCAATGAGTCCGGGGAGTGGAAGTCGATGGCCTGAGCCTTTTCCAAGTCCGGAGTACGGGGTGGGCCAGCGGCATTGTCCTTGGCGTCTTTCTTAGGCTGGAGATACCAGCGAAGACCGTCTTCTAAACCGGGAATGCGCGCGACGGTGCCAGCAATGGGCCTGGCGACGTTGCGACCAGTCCATTCGGCGCCAGGGATGTAGGCCTGTGTTGTGCGGTAGGCATAGATGGAGCCGTGGATCAGGCTGCCAGCAAGGGGGTACTGAGAAGTGAAGAGAGTGAGAAGGGGCTGTGGCTCATTTGAGTCGAAGGCAGTCTGAGAGTGGAGATGGAGAGCTATGTGTTGGGGTGGCGATTGCTGCCGCCGTTGTTCTGGCTGTTGGTGTTGGTGTTGTATTTGCTGGTTGTGTATTTGCTGATGGTGGTGTATTTGCTGATGGTGGTTTTGCTGTTGCTGGTGTTGCTCTTGGTGGTTTTGTTGCTGGTGTTGCTGGTGTTGCTGCTGGTGGTTTTGTTGTTGTTGCTGGGGGTGTTGCTGGTGGTGTTGCGGCTGTAGCTGCTGCTGCTGCTGCTGCCGCTGAGGAGAGTATCCTATGCTGGTCAGTCGGGTAGGGCCGAGGCAGGAAAAGAGCAGGTGCTAACTGTGTTGTTGCTGTAGGCTGTTCAGAGTCTCTGCAGCCTCCATATCTTCCATCGACATGCCGGACAGCACGCTGGCAGCCCTGGTAGAGCGCTCGTCAGCGCCGTGGACGGAGTCGACCTCCATTGGCTGGACGGTGGCAAGAGCGACGCTGGAGCAGCGATGGGCAGGCGAGGAAGGCGCAAAGCACGCTGGAGGGGTGTATGGAGGGGTCGGGTGGCTGTGACTGTGACGGAGGACGGAGACGGTCATGACAGTGATAAAAAACGGTGGGATGCTGGCTTTCACGTGTCGATGCTGGGCCGACTACCTCAATGGGGTGGGACCCTGAGCCGTCGAGGTCAGTTGGGCAAAGGAAGGCGTCGGGAGGCGAGGGCGAAAGCGGCTGGCTTGGCGGTGTGTGGGACAGGCAGTTGCGGCTACCCAGGCAAAAAGAGACGGCGCCGGCATGCTACGTGCTACGGCCGAGTTAGACGAACCGTGAACGGACCCGGCAAGAAAGTTGGAGACGGACGGGCGGGCAGCTTGTGACGGGAGAAGCGAGGCAGGAGATGCGACGTGGAGGCAAAGATCAGCCATCAAGGGCAGGATTACCCATTCCTCAGCATCGCCAGCCCGTTGCCTGCTCTGCTCTGCTCGTTCGTTGCTTCCCACATGTCACATGCTCCTTCTCGCAGTCGCCCAGATGCAGCCAAACCCGGGTTGTCAGTCTTCCCGAACACATGGCACTTCCCCGATTGGTGGCGCACGCTTGTAGCGGCGACGGAGATGCACGGACCTCGTACTCGTCCCTCCCCCATCGCTACAATCCCTGCAGCACATGCCTGGCTTTCCCTGCGCAGACATGTGCGCCAGCCCGCCACGGAGATGAGACAGCCGATGGAGAGCGTACAAATGGGGAGAGGTTTTGATCGTACTTGGCGAATGCGGATGCCGCACAAGCCGCCCAAGCCGCCCATACTGCTTCTGTTTTGATGCTCACTCATCTCGGCGATAGGCGGTGCCAAAGTTGATGGTGAGCCTCGTATTCATCCCGCTAACTCTGAGTACTTACTTGTACGCTCACGCCCTAACTAGCGTTTTCAAGCGCGTTCACGCTACGCACAGTCTTGGCATTGGCCAACGGCTCAAGCCACTCGCCTGGCAAGGCAATGGAGTGTTTCAGCCACGAGTCATGTGGAAGGGCTAGTGCGACGTAGTGACAAAAAAACATCATGTACCCTAAGCAGTCCTTTTCTGTCGATCGTGTCTGTCCCTGTCTGTCCCTATAGACTCGTGTCTGTCCCTATAAACTGATTGTACAAATGGCACCATGTGCAGGCTTGCCGATGCTGACATCGAGGTCAAATCTGGGATATAGAGGTTCACGTCACTCGGTCGTGGCCCGAGAATTGATTGACATGTGAGGAGGGACCGAGAGCGCGTGCGCGTGCGCGTGCGCGTGCGCGCGTTTCAGGCCGAGACTCTTTGGTAGAACAAGAGGTAGGCGACCTTGCTGTCCTTGACTGAAAGCTTCTCGCGTGGTGTGTGGGGCCCTGAACTTCGCTTGGCCGGCGTTGCTGCTCCGTTTGCGACTGCGCCCGCAGTCGACTTGGCCCGCGAGTGCCCGTTGACCTGGCTCCAAGCTCTGTCGGCGCCGGCGCCGGCGTCGGCATCGGCGTCGGCGTCATCGGCCTGGTCGATGTGCTCGAAGCGGTTGGCCGCGTGCTTGCCTTGGTGGCTGTGGTGCTCGAGAGCGGCGGCCAAGACTGAGGCATCTTCTTCGCCGCCGCCGCCGCCGCCGCCGCCGCCGCTGCCGCCGCACTCTGCCGCCACATCTTCACTCCTGACCCTGCGGATGAGGGTGTCGTCCATGCGGATCCACTGCCTGCCGTCCTGGCGTCTGATGTCGACGGTGTAGTGGCCGCCGTTGGCGTTCTTGCCGTGGTGGTAGATGACAGCAGCCAGCCGGTATCGGGGCAGGCCGCCATGTGCGGCCAGTCGGTTGCGAAGCGCGACGGGGAAGACTTCCTTGGGGATCTCGAGGTCGAGCGGGTAGCCGACTTTCTTCCAGATCTTCTCGGCGCGCTTGGTGGCGTGGTCGTAGTGGAAGCGCTTGAGATGCAGGATCAGCACGGGCGGCAGAGTCTCGATGAAGACCTGCTTGGTTGCCGTTGACCTTTGGCCTCTGGACGTGTGGAAGTCGCCCTGCATGCTCTCGGGCTTGGTCAGGCCCTTGAGAGCGTCGATGATGTTGCCGACCTCGGGCGAGCCGATGTCGAGCTGCAGCGGCGAGTAGGGCTCCAGCGTCACCGACAGCTTGTTGCCGGCCACCTTGAGCTCGGACCGCAGCTTGCCGCCGAAGATATTGGTCACGGGCGAATCGGCGGCCGTGGTGCCCGACGATCGCGTCACGGCCGGCCGCTGCTTGTGGCCAACCTCCATCCAGCCAGCGTCGTTGTCGCCATGGCCGCCGTGGGCGCTTGCCGCACTGGCCACCGGCGTCGTGCGGCCGGAGCTGGTGGACGTGGCTGATCGCATGGCGCGAGAGCACTCGTCGTGCAGCTCCTCCAGCAGCAGGCCCAAGAACTCCTGGGCGTCTTGCTGGTGGCCGCGGCGCATGTCGCGGAAGCGCGGCAGAGGGCTGATGGCCGAGTACACGTACTCGGGAACGAACGGGTCGCCGTACTTTTCGTAGTCGTCCGGCTTCAGGCTTCTGCACAGCTGGTCGGCCGACGGGGCCGACTGGAGCACAGGGTATTCCTGCATGAGTAGAATGATGGCATCGATTAAGGGGGTATCGCTTTTGAAAGTGTGCGCCGCTCGTTGGGCAATTTTGGCGAGGAAGTCGTAGAATGGGGTGCAGAAGACAAGAACCTGCAGCACCGAGTTCATGTAGCACATGTTGCCCGTGTTGACCAGGCCACGCGGCTGCAGGAAGCAGAGTCTGCGCGGCCCGTCGTTGGGGACGTTCATATCGTTGAGCACCTCGGTCAGCGTCTCGCCTCTGGCCGTTGCCACGCCGTTGACGTTGGAAACCGTCAAGGGCGCAGTGGCCGACGCGGCGGCCGCGGCCGACGGCGGCGGCCGAAACAAGTTGGCCCACGACGTCGGCTTCGGCGGAAGGGCAGGCGCCGGCGTTGGAGCCTCGACGGGCTCCTGCGGCACCTGTGCACGCTCATGCTCCGGCGGCAGTTGGGCACTCTCATCCTCCTGCTTCGTGGTCGCAGTCCCGGCGGCAGATGTGACTGTGGGCGGCGCAAGCTGCTGTGAAGCCGACGTCGAGTCGTGCGCGCGGCGAGTCGACGCCGTACTGGGAGAGACGAGGGGGACGACGGGGATAACGGGCGCCACGGGCTTGCTCTTGGCCTGAGTCGGAGTTTGCTGCGACTTGGCTGCACACGCCGCCAGCGACGACACGGGCGTGGTGGGCTGCGTCGAGGCCGACTCCGAGGGCGCGTCCGAGGCCAGCGGTGTGGGCGTGTGGGCCGAACGTGGCTGCGGCTGGTTCAGTGTAGCCTCTGCTCTGGACGTATCCTGCTCTTGCTCGGCCCCGGCCTGGTTGGACGCGATTTCGCCCGCGGCCTGTGGCAGCGGTGCCGGCTCTGGCGCGGGGAACTCGACGGGGGCATTGGCCAGTCTCGACCGGGGGATTCGGCGGCGCTGCGGTGGCGCTCGAGGTGGAAAAGCCTCTCCTTCAGAGGAGAGCCAGGGTGTCTGTGATGCGTCAGTGACAAGCTGGGAACACCAAGGTGGCCGATCTACCGGAGGAACAAAAGGCCGGGGCTCTGCAGCAGCGTGTGATGGCGTAATCTGCGCGGGTGGAGGACCGGCCGATTCAGAGTGGCCGGGACCCTCTTTCCGGGCAGAGACGGTGGTGGGCGTGTTCAGGAGCGGAGACGGCGGAGTCGGGATGGGCGCGGTGGATGGGGTCGAGGCTGGGCTGCGCGGTGGCTTTTGTTGAGAAAGGGATTGGGGCGTCTGGACGGGATGGGGCGAGGGATGAGGCTGCTGCTGCTGCTGCTGCTGCTGCTGCTGCGGCGGCGGCGGCGGCTGCACACGATGAATAGACGGCGGCAGAGACGAGAGATCAGGGGTATGGGGAGCAGACGAGTGGTACAGCGGCTCAGCGGCACCCGGGATGGGCGGACGGGGGTGTGGGTGGGGGTGCTGGTACTGCTGCGCCGGGATGGGTGACTGGGCATAGTAGGGTCGGGGCACGGGGTGGAGGTGCTGCTGCTGCTGCTGCTGCTGCTGATAGGGATACCAGTTCTGAGGGAAGTGCTGCGGGTATTGCGGTAGTATGGGCGCCATCTGCTGGGCGTAGTACGGCGGATAGGCAGCGTGCGGGCGCAGGTGCGGCGGCAGCATCGGGGCGTAGGAGCCGTCGTGCCGCCGCTGGGCGGGCTGCATGGGCAGCTGCTGCCCGTACGGCAGCTGGTTCTGGTTCATGGCTGGCGGCCAGTCGGGCGGCGGCCGCTGCTGCTACTGTCCAAGGCAGGCGGCCATTTTGCTAGCACGTGAGCGCGTCGATGTCAAGCGTGGTGGTGTCGGCGATTATTCGCGTCACTCAGGCCGACCCGCCATGCGGACGAGTCATAGCACCAGTGGTGAAGAAGGGTCACTCGTGGGTGCTGTGGCAGCAGTACAGAGATGATGGCGTTTGGCTGACAGGAAGCAGCCGGAGATGACAGCGAGCGAGGGGTGGCAATGCCGGGCCACGGGAAGAAATAGACGGGGGGAGTCGCTGCGCAGACGCGCGGTCGGGGGCTGCGGCGGCGGCGGCGGCAGCGGCGGCAGCGGCGACGGAGGAGTGGAGAGAGGGCGGCGTGGTGGCACAGACGGCAAGATGATAATTACACAGGAGCTAGATGCAGAGAGAGGTGCAGTGTGGTGAGGACGACGGGTGAGGACGGAGGGCCAGGCCAGCCAGGATTTGGTGCTACAGCCGTGCGAGCGAGCATTGGGCGGCGCCGTCAGTGGGCGTTGGTGGGCGTTGGTGGGCGTTGGTGGGCGTTGGTGGGCGTTGGTGGGCGTTGGTGGGCGTTGGCGGGCGTTGGGTGCACCGGGCACTGCCTATTCGTTGTAACTAATAAAAGGCTAATCAGCGCCCGCTGTTAGGCCGCCGTTACACTCAATCAGCAGCGCCGGGAGAATGTGGTGGGGGCCGAGATGGGCGTTGCCGGCAAGCCCCATGCCCAGTGCCCTATGCTCGGCGCCCCATGCCCGGCGCCCCCCTGCAATCCTTCGCGGCGCCGCTCCCCTTATCCCCCGAGCCCTTCTCCATCATCTCCGCCTCTCCGCCTTTCCGCCACCATCGCCATCATCGCCCATCAGCTCTCGCTTCGGCGATAGGAGGCCCCTGTCCGCTGATCATCTGGCCACTGATTCAGTGATCTACTGATTAATTGATCGATTGCTTCATTGCTTCATTCATCTAACTGGCCTCCTCGCCGCCGCCGTCCTCGCCGCCGCTGTCCACGCTGAAGCCCTGTGGCTCTGCGTCATCAGCGCCCTCACCTCAATGGCTTCCTGAGTTGGCCCCCTCCCCCGCCACCCCTCCATCCATCCATCCACGTCCGCAGCAATGTCATCCGCCATCACCCCAGCAGTGGCGCCCTCCAAACTGTTTCCTTCGTCCAACGCCTCAAACCATAGCCAGACTCCCGCTGCTGTGTCGTTCGACCCGTCGTCATCCTCGTCATCCTCGTCATCCTCGTCGCGCCGCTGCAACAACTCTGCTGCTGCTGCTGCCGCCGCCACCGCGGCGTCGACGCGCCATACTGCCCAGGCCCGCAACAACCAGCCGCTGAAGAAGCAGCACAAGTCGTCAAAGAAGGCCCGCCTTGTCGACGAGGATGTGCTTGCCGAGTCCCACGCCATGAGAGCGTTCAACAACCGCAAGGGTCAGACCTCTATCACCCACCTGATGAACTTTGCCCTGCCACCGCCCTCCTGGCACTCGCGCCACTACAGCAGCCACGACCGGCATCAACGGAGACCCCATCCCGGTGGTCTCGGGTCTGGCTACCACGCCGCCAACAAAGCCCGATATGTGCATGCCAACTACCGCTTCATTGTCTGCTCCGACCGCGAGTACCCTGCTCAGGCCGTCGACGCCGACGTCCATGTGCCGTGGGACGCTGTGCTCCAGGTTCTTGGCACTGCAGAAACACAGTCGACCAACTGCCCCATATGTCTGTCGTGCCCAGTGGCGCCTCGCATGGCCAAGTGCGGCCATATCTTCTGCCTGCCCTGTCTGATCCGCTACCTGCACTCGGCCCATCCCCCTGCGGCCCCGTACGCGGAGAAGAAGGCCAGATGGCAGAAGTGTCCCATCTGCGAAGACAGCATCTACGTTTCCGACACACGGCCCGTCCGCTGGTTCGCCGACCAGGGCGCCGCCATGCTCCACGAGGGCGGCGATGTCCTCCTGAGGTTGCTCAAACGCCACCCCGGCACTACGCTGGCGCTGCCGCGTGACGCTGCAGACAAGCATACCAATCGGCCCGACATCCCCTGGTACCACGTGGCCGAGGTCATGGAGTATGCTCGCTTCATCAAGGGCGGTGCCAAATACATGGCTGCCCAGTACGACAAGGAAATCGTCGAGCTGGAAGTCCAAGAGGCCGAAGATGAACTGCTGTTCGGCGATGTCAATACGTGGACAAGGAAGGCGGTTGCAGCAATTGAGGATGCCAAGCAGAGACTCGCCCATCTGCCCGATCCGCCCGAGAGCGAGGATGGCGTGGCCGACGGCCAATCGCCTGCCCGCGATCGTGTTCCAGACTCGTGGGAACAGGACGCCAACGCAGCAGACAGCGCGTCTGGAAGTGCGTCAACCCCGTCAAAGGCAGCCACAGACACCCCTTCGTCTAGTCGAGCAGGCGGCCTAGCCAACGCTCTGTCCGCTAACCCCCCTCCCCCGCCGCTGCCTCGACATCCCTTCTACTTTTACACCGCTCTGCCCAATTTCCTCCTGTCACCCCTCGATATTCGCATTCTCAAAACCGCCTTCGGCGACTTTGCCTCTTTCCCTGCCACCATCCTGCCCCGCGTCCAACACATCTCCACCGGCCATGTGGTCGATGACGAGCTGCGAAAGCGTGCCAAATACATGGCCCACCTCCCCTCTGGCTGCGAAGTCAACTTTCTCGAGTGCGACTGGACCGACATCATCAGCCCCGCCATTCTCGACCACTTTCAAGAAGAGATCTGGAAGCGCAGAAAACGCAACGCCGACAAGGAGGCCCGCGAGGAACGCGACCGTCTGCGGGCCGAGAAGCTGGAAGACGATAAGAAATGGGCTGCGATCAGACGCCGAAGGCCGAGTGTGAATGAGAAGAGCTTCTCCGACACCGACTTCCAGCCGCTGGTCCAGCTTCACCCTGTTGGATCAGCGCCCGGCGACGCTGCCATCGCAACCACCCCTCCGTGGGCCAACAGCAAGCCGCACTCCTCCTTCGCCACCCTTGCGTCTCCCGGCACAAGTCCAGACGCGCCAAGGACGGTCTGGGGAACAGCCGCCGTAGCCGCCGTATCTCCCCCGCTGATCGCCGCTCCCGAGCCGACTCAGCCGGGTGACGATGGATGGCTACAAGGCTGGGAGACCGACTTGCTGGATGACATCGACGCCGTTGCCATGGCAGCCGGGTCCAGCTTGGCCGAGCCGGGCTCAAGTAAAGCCGCAGGGCCGCTTGCTGCCCAGGGCGGCAAGAAAGGTAAGAAGAAGAAGATCACCTTGATGTCCACCAACGCCCGACGCGGCGCTTAGATCGCGCGTATACAGTACATCCCATTATCTAGATTTATAATGGTCATGTCCGTGTCCAGCGGCCGTAAGCAGATCCCCGGCACTGTTCCCCCGCCTTTCACAGCCAATCGCTGCTCGCGTAGCCTGTCAAGCAGCTCCAATTCGACAGCCTTGGAGCAACAACTGCCTCGGCTGGCTTACCCCACACCAGCCTCTATTAAGCTTGGTTTCCCTTTCAGGTAGGCGCTAGCACTTCTCTCTCCTGCTTCTTGAAATATATATATACGTACATATATATATATATATGAGATTGATATTTATAGAGATATAGTTCCGCCATCAAACCAAAGCCGCCAAATCAGGTTTGAACCGATTGTTGTCGTCATGGCCCACGCCAGTCAATCTGCCGACCTCAGGGTCTCCAAGCTCTTCGACTTCTCCAACCACGTCGCTCTCGTGACCGGCGGAGCGACCGGCTTGGGCGAGATGGCCGCCCAGGGCTTTGTCCAGAACGGAGCCAGAGTGTTCATTGCCAGCAGGAAAGAATCTGAGCTGAAGAAGGCAAGCCCGCTACTTTCATCTATCTCATATATCTCACATACCTCACATGCCTCACATACCTCACATACCTCATATACCTCACGTCTACCCACACAATGAAAGAAAGACTGAAGCTGACAGGCAATGCTGCCAAGTCTAGACTACCGATAGGCTTAACAAGCTGGGCCCGGGCAAGTGTGAGTACATTGTGGCCGATCTAAAGGACAAGGCGGGATGCGACCATCTCGTGGCCGAGGTGAAGAAACGCACCGATCGCCTTACCGTCCTGGTCAACAACACCGGCGCCAGCTGGGGTGCTCCATATGGTCAGTAGCAGCCATCACCCTCTCTCCCCCCCTCCCCCCTCCCCCTTTCCCCACCCCGCTCCTGCTCAATTGTGGCCATCAACGCAATCTCCGTGATAATGAGAAAAGGAAAAAAGGGGCAAAAAATAGAGAGAGAGAACTAACCAAAAAACCAAAATCCAGACGACTACCCCGAATCCGCATGGGACAAGCTGATGGCACTGAACGTCAAGTCGATCTTCTACATGACTGTGGGGCTGGAGCCGCTGCTCCTCAACGGCGCATCCGCTCAAACCCCAGGCCGCATCATCAACATTGCCTCGGTGGCCGGCGTGTCGACCGTGGACGTGACCGCGGGCGAGGACGGCGGCCTGTCCGCGCCGGGCCACGGCACCTTCTCCTACGGCCCGTCCAAAGCGGCCTGCATCCACCTCTCGCGCATCCTGTCCTCCAAGCTGGCCCCCAAGAACATCATGGTCAACGCCGTCTGCCCGGGCGTGTTCCCCTCGCGCATGACTGCCTTTGGCATGGACAAGTTCGCCAGCACCCTGCTCGAGGTGCAGCCGACGGGCCGCATGGGCCAGCCCAGCGATTTTGCCGGCTTGATCCTCTTCCTGAGCAGCTATGGCGGCGCCCATCTTACCGGCAATGTTATCGAGATAGATGGAGGCAGTACCAGGAGTGGCTGGAAGAAGCCGGCCGGCAAGAAAACCAAGTTGTAAAAAAAGGGGGGGGGAAGATTAATCCATTTGACTGCTTTTGCACGTGCGTGTGTGGGAACCCAGACAGACAGACAGACAGACAAACAGACAACCTGATCATCGCCAGTGGGAATGCCATGAATAAATGGAGAGGGGGGAAAAGCTATAGATGTTGTTTGGGTTAAAACCAAGTGTTCTTTATCGTCGATCAGGACGGGGGGGGTGCTGGCTGGCAGCGAGTTCACTACTCTCCAAATTGGCCCAACACCCATATGTTGAGATAGATAGCAATACAACATCGACTCAAAAGCGCGCCGAATCGCCCATTCTTCTCATCCTCTTTTGATCATTCCAATTTTGCCCAAACAAAACAATGAGAAGAGTTGTGTGGGGGGTATATCGCTTATAACAGTTCGGAGATGGATGGATGATGGCTGTTCACCTCCCTCCACTGCCACCCGCGGTGGCAGCAGCAGCATCAGCAGCAGCTCCATTGGACTCATCGATATGGGCAATCTTAGCCATGGCATTGATGCTCGCTGCCTCTCTCTCCTTGGCAACGGTGCCCATCTCGCCCAAGCCATACCAGGCCACAACAGCAATACCCAGGATGCCAGCAATGGAAGAGAAGACCAGGGCCACAATGCCCTTGGTGGTGAAACCCGAGGGCAAGGGGTTTGCCGGCACGTTCTGGCCCTCCATGCTCAGCAGATCCTCGGTCTGGCCGGCCGCGTTACCCTTGTATGGCATGGCAGGATCCAAGGCATTGCACGCGTCGTAGTGGTTCTGGGGGATCTCATCCTTGAGCTGGCTTTGAAGGATGGCCGGAGAGGAGATAAGCGTGGCCACCAGGCCAGAGTCCACATGCCATTCGATGTGGCAGTGGAACAGCCAGACGCCCGGGTTGTTAGCGCGGAACCGCAGCACGATATGACCCTGTGGTCGGACCAGGAGCACGTCGCGGCGCATTGGAGTCTGGATCAGGGTCGTATTCTGCGCATTATAGTCATTTGCGTTTTCGGGCGAGCGGTAAACCGACTGGAACGCGTGACCGTGAAGATCTGTCCATGTTAGGAAAAGGGAATGAAGACGGCAAAAAAAAGGAAGGAAAGAGGTACTCACGGAAAGGATGCTTGCCAGGATCGTGATTGTTCACAACAATTTGAACAACCTCCAAATGGCTCAAGAGGAATGTGTTGGTGTGTTCTCCATAAATAGCTGCATTAGTCACCATGTCGCCGCTACTCAAGACCGTGTACAGGGTAGGCACGACGGGCTTCACGTATGTGATGTTGTTGAAGAAGGCGTAATTGGCTCCGTCACCGAGGTTGTCCATGACGACATCCAGTTGAACGGTCACATCTGGGTCTGGGAGGAGTTCCTCCTTGTCGTACGGCACCAGCGTCATATCGTCAAAGGGATCGAACTCGTCAACAAAAGCCGGCGTTGGCAGTTCTGCCTGGTCGTCGTAAACCAGATACGATGTCACATTGGGGTTGAGATCCGCGGGGATTTGGTCGAACAGATCCTGGTCCATTGCACCAACAATGGCAAAGTTGGAAGAGGTGCTATTCTTGGTGGTGACGAGCACACCGTAGCGCTGTGCAGCCGTGATGTACAATTGCGATGCTGTTGCCGGCTCGTGGTAGACACCATCCACCTCGATCACGCGCATGTCATGGTCTTCAATCCAGATGTATTGCGCGGCAAAGGCAGCCATGTTGATGATTCGGAAAAAGTACGTTTTCCCTGGCTCTACCGGGATAGTGAGATTTTGGGTTTCGTTCATGAGGGCCGAGTTGGGTACAGGTTCAGCGCCAGTCGGATTGGTCACGGACAAGAAATCCTTGATCAGGCCATCCATCTCGTCGTGGTACCAGTCAGATAAGGTCAAGACGAGCTCATAGTCAATCTGGTCGGCGAACGGATTGTCGGGATCGTGCACGATGAACGGCCCTCGTAAGCCATCTGGATACTGGCCGTGCACGTGCGAGTGGTACCAGTACGTACCAGGCTGATCGATCTGGATATGTCAGTACTATATGACGTCTGACGACGTCGCTCTCACATTAAACTTATAGGTAAAAGTAGAGCCGGGTGGTATAGGGCACTGGGTCACACCTCCGGGACCGTCCATGTGATTTGTCCCATTCATATAGAGGCCGTGAAAGTGCAGCGAAGTCGTTTGATTGCCGAGATCGTTCTTGGCGTTGACCACGACGACATCCCCAACGTTTGCCTCTATGCGAGGAATCGGCCACTCGCCATTGATGCCAATAACAGGCCTCGGGTGCATGCCATCGGGATTCCTCGTCACCCACCCGATGGTGAAGTTGTATGTGCGTGTGGCAGCACTGGCCAGCGAGCACAAGACACTAGTTGCAAGGAGAAAGCTCGATAGAGCCGGCGCCATGGTGGTATTCGATGCTTGAGCGGACGGCAACCTCGTGCACAGCAAAGGAAGAAGGATTGATCAGATCAGATATTAGGACATGAGAAAATTAGAGTCTCGGGATGTTGTCAAGCTGGCTGCCATGCCAAAAAAGCCGACTGTAGAAGACTAGAACAGAAGAGAAGGGTGGGCTCCACAGGTGGACTGGCAGCTCACCCCCTCCGATATGTGGCCGGCCTTAGCGGAGGGTGGGACATGGCTTGATCGGCTGATCAGATAAGATAAAGTTCTTCGCAGGGTTGAGCGGGCATTCGCTTCATAGTACGCAGAAAGGTGTAGTGCGGGACACAGCTAAACCACTCAGCTAGAAGAGGAGAGAGAGCCTGGACTCCGTCGGTACAGTCAATGGCAAAGCCACACGAAGGGTGGAGGAGCTGTAAAAGCTTGTGACCAGCAGAAGCGTCACATTGCCCTGGCGTTAAGGAGGTGGATCAAACAGCTAGTTCAGTATGGTCGTGCTCGTATCCTGTGGAAGGTCTTTTTCTTCTGCAGCAATTATTAGTTCACTCAGCACGCGGCGTTGAAATTGGTGAAGATTATCTGATGAGAATCGAACCTTAATCTAATCTCGAACCTATCAGATTAGATGAAGCGGTTCACCTGCCGCACCTCTTGCTGACCCCTCTTTGAGACAGGGCGTGGACCTTGCCCGCTGTCGCATGGTGGCGGTTCCGGGTGCAAGACAAGTTCCACGAGTGCTGACCTTCCGCCGACCTCATGTTTAATTTTTCGAAGACGGTTCAATGCTGATAGTCGATTGCTACGGCCATAGAAAATGTGGATGCCAGCTAAGCATAGACAAGCTCAACCAAGACACCGCGAAGCATGAGAGCGTCACTCCACGCCGCTGCCAAGCCGCGCCAACCCTTAATTGTCTAGATCCTCCCTCGTAATTCGAGGGGAAGGCTTGGCAGCTCCCAGCTCCACCCCTGCCTGGTGTGCCAAGATACAAGCTAATGCGAGGACAGTGGGGTGTAAATGCCGTCTCCACCTAGTAACACCACCATATGTACGTAGCCTGATGGGAAAAATGCATCCGCACGGTGTGGTTGCGGGTTGTAGGGAAAGGATGCGACATCGGAAGCTCGGTTTCCAATTCCTTTTCTTGGTGTAATAAGAAAGAGAGCTCCGTGGGATGAGTTCAAAGCTCTGACGCACGGTCGTCCTCCGTCTATGTTTCATTCAATCTTATCAGATCTATCAAGGTGGTTCTCATCCTCCACCTTTCAACGACATCGTACCTTTGTTCCTTGGCTTGGTGACATAGCCGGGTGCTCGTCCTTTCAGAATTCTCTATACCTACCTTGTGTGCTCTTCATCCAGCCTTGAGCAGGAGCTGACCAAGAGCCGATCGGCAAGATGGTTAACGTCTTCGCTGTTCCTGTCTTCTTCATCGTCTTCCGCGAGGTCACCGAGACCTCGATCATCGTCTCTGTTCTACTCTCATTCCTCAAGCAGCAGCTCGGTAACAACCCGGACCGGTCGGTATACAAGAAGCTAGTGAAGCAGGTCAGTGCTTGTTGGCTCACACAATGTTGTCCCCCAAGTGCCAAAACTCACGCTGTGCCCAGGTTTGGTATGGCACGCTAATCGGCCTCGTCATCTGTATCATTATTGGCTGCGGTGAGTGAAGCAAGGAAGCAAGAAAAGCAAGGCTGGAAACCTTTTTGGCCTCTGGCCCTTGTTCATCGCCCTCCAGCATCTCGAGCATGGGCGAGGGACTGACGGCACAACAGGCCTCATTGGCGCATTCTACGGCATCGGCAAAGATGCCTGGTCCGGCACTGAGTACATCTGGGAAGCCGTTTTCGCCATTATTGCCTCCTTGATCATCTCCCTTATGGGCGCCGCCCTATTGCGAGTATCCAAGATGCAGGAAAAATGGCGCCTCAAGCTGGCTCGGGCCCTCGAATCCAGCTCGTTCAGCCACCACCTCCAACAGGGCGGTGCCGGCGACCACACGGGAAGTAACGCGCCGACGGGAACTTGGAAGCAAAAGTTCAAATATTATGCCGAGAAATATGCCATGTTCGTGCTCCCGTTCATCACCATCCTACGTGAGGGCCTCGAAGCCATCGTCTTTATCGGGGGCGTGTCTCTCGGGCTGCCGGCGTCGTCCATTCCGCTGGCAACCATCTGCGGTCTCCTGGCCGGCATCGCGGTCGGTGTGCTCATCTACTTGGGCGGTTACCGCGCGCCTTTGCAGTTCTTCCTCATCGTGTCTACGTGCTTCCTGTACCTGGTGGCCGCAGGCCTGTTCTCGCGTGCGGTGTGGTACTTGGAGGCGAACGAATGGAACAAGGTGACAGGCGGTGACGCGGCCGAGACAGGCAGTGGCGCCGGCAGCTACGATATCCGGAAGAGCGTATGGCACGTGAACTGCTGCAATCCCGAGTTGAACGGCGGCGGAGGCTGGGGGATTTTCAATGCCCTCCTCGGCTGGCAGAACAGTGCAACGTGAGTGAGAGAGAGGGCCAGTGAGATGTGTGTGGTGCTGACATGTTCTTGGCCTAGCTACGGAAGCGTCATCAGCTACTGCGTCTACTGGATCGCCGTAATCATCGGCTTCATCTTCCTACGATGGGCAGAGAAGAAGGGTCGACTTCCGTGGCAAAAGGCCAAAGATGTTGAGAGTTCGACCGCGGGCTTGGCTGACAAGGGCGATGCTTCCAGCAGTGATGACAATACCACCACCCATGAGAAGACGGTCCCCGCGCAAACGGTCGCCGAGACGCACGAGGTGAAGGAGTGAGGGCCTGGATGTATGATGGACCTTTTGTTGCGACAATGTTCAGGTTGCTTTGGAGACGTCATGTCTTTAAATGTGCTATCATCTATTCTAGTAGAGTGCATGCATGTGAGGGAGAGACCACTGGGCCTGAGCGACAACGAAGTCGATGCGCGGCAGGTGGTGTCTTCCATGCTTATGTCTATCTTTATAATATGAGTATATAAGGCACTCTATATCCTTAGGGTAATTCAAAATAGCTTTATGATTATTGGTCAGGTTGCTGATCTGTTCCGAGAAGGAGTTCTAGAATGACAATGTACATGAGAGGTGTGGGTCGGTCTTGACTGGCAGAAGCCCTTGTATTGGTAGGGAGTGGGGGGTGGTGGGACGGCCGGGGATGTGGGGATGGTGAAGATGCCGATCGCATGATCATGACGAATGGACACCTCTCTTGAGTCGAAACCGGCTCATCCACCTTCGTTCGTCGGCCTGGCGTTCAAGCGCAAGGCGCATTGTGCGAGAATAGAGAGCCGACTTCTCGCGGTCATCTTGCGCTTGTTCATTCCCATTGTCATCAAAGGCCCTGACGAGCTCATCGTGGTCCTCGTACTGTGGCTTCGTAGTGATGATCCCTACTTTCTCGCCCGTGAAGACGAGGAGATCGCCGTCGCCGCGGGTGCCGCGTGGGGATTCGAAAGTGCCGCCATCGACGACAGGCACAATCTTGCGCGCGACAAGGTCTCCCGCCGGCGCGCCGCTACCCGTGTGATGATCGACATGATAGGCATTGATGTTCCATCGTCGTGCGAGTGCGCGGCCGTCGCGCTCGACCCAGCGGATGCCACCTTCGGCGTCGGAGAAGACGATGCGGCTGCCCACGGACGCGACGGAGAGGATCTTGGCGCTAGATGCTTGTTGGCGGTTGCGGTAGCTGTAGGCACTACTGCGGTCGTCAAGCTCGGATTCTCCCGCTGGCGCCGCCAGCCCAGGCCCAGGCCCGTCAATGTCCAAGTCGTCAGAGGAGTGCTTCCGCTCTTGTGAACGAGAGGAGAGCGAGTAGAGCTCAAGACTGCCTCGACCGTTGTATTCGCCGCCCGCAATCAGGGTTGAAGTGGCGCGCGTACTGTCACAAGCGGCTTTGGGCGGATGTGGAATCGACGCCAGACACGACAGCCTCGCTCCCGAATGGATTACATAATCCACCCTCGGGAAGCAGCGCCTGTCGTATGATACAATGCTGGGAAATCGTCCTGCTATGAGGATTTCATGGTCGCCGTTGTGGAGGATCGACTGTGGCCCTGGCTCAATTTGCGCGCAGTCGGACAGCTCAATGCGAGGACGGCGCATGGGTTGTGGCTGCAGCATCTGAGACAGTGAGTCTGCCGTAGGTGAGGGCAACTGTGGCCTGGCTACCATCCCGCTGTGTGACTGGTCTTTGGTGTAATTGGCCAAATAGGCGATCGACGCCTCTGGCTCAGCAGGGGCCGCACACCTCATATCATTTGGGGAGCGGGAGCGATGTCGGAAAGATGCCCGCGGGTCGAATAGGTGAAGCGACCATGAGGTGCCCACGGAGAGCGGGACACTGCAGTCACCTTGAGTTGATAGTGCTGTGATCGGCCACGGGTACAGGTTCTGAGAGATCACACGGAACGTGCGGAGATCAATCTCGTTGAGAGTCTGGCCGACGGCAATGTAAGCCTTGTGCGTGCTCGAGTCCAGGGTGATACAGTCGACCAGGCCGGAAAAGCCGGGGGCCAGGGTGGTGGACGTAGACGCGCGCGGGCTTGCGGCTTGAGCAAACAGCAATCCGGGTGCCGTTTGGGCGAGCTGGTGGAACTTGCGCCTGCCGACGTGGTGCTGGCTGATGTCCCAGATGGCGACGCTGCCGTCGTCCAGGCAGCCGACCGCGTGTTGGGCGTGGCCGTGGCAGTCATTGTGCAGTGCAATGCCTCTGATGTCCTGGGACGACTGGCACCAGACAGTGCTGAGAGGAGCGTGTCTGGCAATGTATTCCGAGTACCAGTCGATGCGCTCGTCTGCAGCCGTCTGATCCCATGTCGTGACCGACCGGGTCTGACTTCGCGCGGGGTTAGTGGCTCCGGGCGCCTTCTCAAAGCACTTGGTGCGCCAGAGCTTGTTATCGCGAGCCAGAGCCCCCAGGCAAGACGATACGCGCTGAGCAGCGATGATATCGCCAGGCTCAAGGTCTAAGGCGCGAGTCAGCAGGTAGCCGGCAGCAGGCAGTGGTTATATAGTCGGGAGCACCGGAGCTTACAGCCCAATACTTCGGCCCAGACGTCGTCGGGCAATGCCGTCATTGTGGCTTCTTAGTCATAGCGCGGGAAAAGAGAGATAGCTGTTGAGAGATGGAAAGAAGGACAAAAGGAAAATGGGACAAAAGGAAAAGCAGAGAAGGAGACAGACGGAGAGAAGCAGAGAATCCGATTGTGTCGGCGATCTGTGGCCTTGTGCCCCGCGCCGCTCTCTGGTGGGCGATAGCATGGTCTCATACGCTCGGCCTCGGCCGCCGATCTCTTCTTGTCCAGCAACCAAAGTAGTCCGTTCTGCATGGAGGGGCATGGCTTTGTGGTGCTATATTGGGTGACATGGCTTGGTGATGCTATATTGAGTGATACAGTGGTGTTGTGGTCGCATACAGTGGTGTTGTGGTCGCATACAGTGGTGTTGTGGTCGCATACAGTGGTGTTGTGGTCGTATACAGTGGTGTTGTGGTCGTATACAGTGGTGTTGTGGTCGTATACAGTGGTGTTGTGGTTATACACAGTCTTATTACACTTCTCCTACGTCAGCCGCCTTCCTCTGCAACTCGCGATACTTGCGCTTGCCCTCACGGGTAGCACTCTTTGTCGCGCGTATCTGAAGTCGATGTGGCCCTCTGGCATAGCTTTTGGGATCAAACTCGGCCTCCCACTCAGCAAAGGCTTGTCGAGTGGCAAGATCTTCCGAGTCTGGTGGCCCGTAGATCGGCCTTTCAGCTGCTTCTAACGCTGCTCCACGTCGAGGCCGCAGTATTGACCGAGCCTTCTGTCTTGCTGGTGCAGCCGAGTGTCTTGCGGGCAGTTCTATATCACCGACACCAATGTCTTGCCAGACCTGGCGGAGGGCTTCGTCGTCTTGCTCATTTCCATCTTCCGAGTCGTCCTTCTCTCCATCCCACTCCTCATCGATGTCTTCTTGCCCAGGGTGGTCCAGCTCCCCAGTACATGCCTCTCGCTGCTCTTCCTTGGCTTCCAAGATAGCGAGCGCCTTCCTCTTCTTTCTCTCGTCGTTGCCTCTGATTGACTTGTTTTCTTGACTCTCGGCTCCCAAGCGCAACTTTCGTGGAATGGTCGTCTTGGCACCCAGAGCCCACAGGTCGCCCCACTGTGCCTTCCTCGCATCGCGAAAGGCCTGCTTGGAGAAAGACCGCGGCACGGTCCATCGCTCTAGAGTGCCCAGTGGCGTACACACATCCATCATGACATGGCCTTGCCGCTTAAGCGGGGCAAGGATCACACGTGGTAGCAGGTGGGTTGGAGGGAGGCCAGTGCCTGAGTCTGTAGCCGCGGCCACCGTGTCGGGCGTTGTGGTTGCGAATCCAGTCTTGCATTCTTGTCTCCACCTGTCAGTATTACCGTGCGACTGTGCCCGGGCGCCGGAAGCGGTTTTGGCAGACGACAACGGGTCGCTCAGATGGTTCCAGTTGCTGAACTGACGCTCGCGGAGATCGCGGCCCTTCATCACCGAAACATAGGAGAAGTCGACGTCGTCATGATTGCGATCTCGTGCGCCAAGGACGCGCTGCATCGGGGGAGGACGGATATAGCGTTGCTGAAAGGAGCAAAAGTCCTTCCTTCCTCTGGACTCCCCGGGCACCCGATACATCGGACACTTTTCGTGGTTGGTACACGGCGCCACAATCATGCCGGGGAGCGGCCTGTGAACAGCATCCTCATCTACACTCTGCTTTGCCGTGTAATGCGTGCTGTGTCCCTCAGGAGTGGCGATGTACCGTTCCAGCAGCATATCCCGTGCTCCTGCAACGGCCTCGAACCCGCGCGGCATGCCTTTCTCGATCAGAATCAGTATTCCACCTGTAGGACGTAGCAGACTCCACAGATTCTGCACGTATTGCTTCTTCTCCCAATCCTCCTTGAAAGGAAGCAGACTGTAGGCAGAAATGATTACATCGAATTGCTTGCGTGACTGGGTGGAGCGTTCGTCGTCCAACGTCGGCTTGTCTCTGGCATGCACATAATCGGGCAAGCGTGGAAGAAAGGTCGTGTTTTCAAGCAGAGCGGCAGACCGATGGCGCAGAGGATCAGATCCAGTCAAGACAACGGCTCTGGTGGTCGGTGTGCGCGGTGGACTGGCATCTGCAGAGTGGACTGATTCCCAGTGTGCGTTGACGACTTCATTCCATGCCAAAATACCAGCACCGCCCGCACCAGCATCAAGCACCCGAGCTCCGCCTTCCTTGGCCAGCAGTTCTGTGAGCCAGGTCTGGCCAAGCCGCTTCCTTGTCTCAACCAAGACCGAAGTAATGGCAGCATAAGCGGGTGGCATGACCGCGGTGAGGAAAGCATTTGCCTCCATCTCTCCCATGAAAACTTGCGAGGCTTGGAGCGGCACAGGCACCTGCTTTCTCGATCTGCCGCTGCGGGGAGTCAAGGGAGAATCTGGCAGTCCCGGTCCTCCAAACGTCTGCTCCGAAGTTTCTTTCAGCTGTCGATTGGAATAGTCACCCAGGATGCTTTGAAGGGGTATACCAAACGTGCGCTTGGGGAGAAAGATAGTGCTAGGTGTCGTTCCGCCTTTTCCTAGTGTGGTAAAGGGGTGCGCTCGCTCCTCTAGAGAGGTGGTGCTCTCGGCATCGCTGCTGGCGAGCGCCTCTGAGCTGGTCATGGAGCCATGTAGGCCGACCATGGTCAGAGTGGGATGTTCCGAATCATCCTCAACAACTTGATCTGCTTCTTCATCTGCTTCTTCATCTGCTTCTTCATTTCGCTCGCTGAATATGTCCGTTTCTGCGCCAGCAGACCTAAAGGCAGGCCCATCGACCTGGGCTCCATCTTCCAAGTTGTCGTTTCTCGTGGCTTGCTCCGTCTGCGGCAGTGGCTCTCCGTATAATCTCGTGTATACTCTCCGCTCTTCTTCCCGCAGGACACCGTCTGGCAGGAAGTCCCGAAAAATCTGCCGCGCTTCTCGTGCAATGGCGTACACGTCGGCCCCTGCTCCTCGAAGGTCTATGATGGATTGGTCAAGGGGCGCACTTTGGCCAACATCGTTGGCTTGATCTGCAGCTTGGAAGGGTGTACCATCGCCCAGCCTCGCTTCTGCTTCTGCAATCAACGCCGTCAGTTCCTCCACCTCCAGGTCGCCCGTGATTGTTCTCCCAAGGACATGCTGCAGATGGGCGAGTGCCGCTTGTTGCTCGGCATTAAGCGCCGCTCCCGCCACAGTCACAGCCTCACACCGGTGGCTTGCCTCGTCAGGGAGCCGAGAGTGCTCATTCTGCCGTCTTAGCGATGTCGAAGCAAATAGCCTGCGGTATGAGGATGGACGCGTCGCCCCTGCATAGGGTATCAATCGAACACGGGCAACTGGGCTAGAATCACTAAATCCGCTTTCAAACAAAGTCCCGAGATCCAGTCGACACCGTGAACAGAGTCGCCTGGCATGAAACCCGCGAAGCATCTTCTAGGCCTGTCATTTAAGGAAGATGGCCAGGCACTGGACAGAACTTTTGGAGGACTCGGCCTGGTCTTGGCCCCAGTCTGGCTGAAAATAACTACGCACCCGTAGGACCGCGCGCGAAGACGTGGTCAGATGATCAAGCACCCCCCCATTTCTAGAAAAAGCAGAGACGGCACAATGGACAGTGTTTGATACACTGAGACAATTTCTCTCCTACATGAGCAGCCAATTAGAGACCCGGTGTTGGTGTAACCAAAAGGTGGTGCCAAGACCTGGATGACTAAGCAGACGTGGACGGCCAACGTCAACTAATTGACCATCTGTCCAACAAAACATCATTGTCGCCTGAATCGGTGGGTCAGTTTTGCGATTCTGTTCAGTTTCTCTAAGCGGACATGGCTGTTCCTCCCGAAAGGATCAGCCTGAAGCGTCGGCGAAGCCATGAGGCGGTGGAGTTGCTCCGTGAGCGCGAGACCCTCGCTTGGCATCCATCCATCATATCGATAGGAAGCTGACCAACATCATGCAGGTTTCGACCATGACAAGCCCGGCAAGCGGCGCCACACAGGCTTCATCTTTCGACGCCTGGAGACCGAGAACATCTCGCCAGCTCCCCACTTGCCTTCGCAGCCTCTGCGTCTCGATGGCATCCCAACAGTGCGGGCAACAGCTCCAGGCGATGAAATCAACGATCTGAGGAAACTCAGATCAGCTCGACAGGCACAGGCACAGGCACAAGCAGATGCCAGTGTTAGTGCCAATTCCCGCATTCCTGCAGCCCGTGATGGCGGTACGGTGGAATCGGTTCCAGCGGCCGAACCAGAAACCGTGACCACATCCGCCACCAAACCAACTTTTGTGTCACACCAGCAGCCTCGCCGCTTCCACTTGGTCTCCGACCTTACGAATGGGATGCCTAATGTAGATTCATCCGGCCGTTCCCATCGAGGCCGCGCCAAACACCATCGCCATCTTCGGCCTCCTCTTGCCACCTTTGTTGAGCAGCTTCCCCGAACCCAGGCAGCGGCAAGCCATAGGGAGATCGGAGACGAACTTGCACTAGTGACGAAGCCGCAAGTGTCTCAGACTGTCGCTTCAGACGCATCTCACGCCGAGCATCAGCAAAATGTCCCTACCAACCACCACTCAGCTACCCCTACTGAGCAGCCACAGCCGGCGGCAAAGACTGGTCATTCTATGTATGACCATCCAGACACTTGGGATCTCGAGTCTGATCAACTTGCCGATGAACTAGCTGCATTTGCTATGGACCTTGACCCGGTGGCTGCTCATGATGCTAGCAACCGCGTTGCACGCGATCCTGAGGTGAAACCAGTTGCTCCCCCGGAGCTGATGGTGTTGGATGATGACTTGGTTTACGACACGTATGTACGAGTCACCTATGAAGAAATGGATCTTGACCCAGTGGCAATTGACCCAGAAGTCAACTTTGGCATACTCGTCGTTGACGACGAGGTGGAAGATTTGTGGCAAGAATATCTTAATGAGGATGCTGATGACGAGGATGAATGGGACGCAGAAGACTCGAATGCCGAAGACAACCCTGCCAACGACTATCCTGATGAAGAAGTCGACAGTGACGACGAGTTTGGACGCAATCCATATCGATACCGTAACTACGCTTCCGACGACGAGCTCTACAATGAATACTCTGACGATTGAGGAGATACTCGCCTCATGTACCTGATACAGTGATCCTCTAATGGCTTTCTGGGTCGGCCTCACGTGGGACATGTTACAGTCTTCCATCCCTCTCCCTTTTCTGCCGCCTAGCCCCGCTTCCGTGCTCCGGCAACATCCACTCGTACCGGGTCGAGACATGATCCATGAAATTGACTCGGGGAACATGCCCGCCGCTACTACCACGCCGATGAGCGCCGCGATTGAGATCTCTCAACTTCGGGATTCCATGCTCTTCCAAAATGCGGTACAGTTTGCATTGCAACCCGCCCTTGCTTCGGCATTGGTCAAAGTAGAGCCGGTACTTTTCCTCGATCCTGTCCCAGGCTAGACCAAGGTCATTTTTGTGGTACCATAGGAAATGGAACTCCTCTTCGCTGTAGCGGTATCGTGGTGGCCGTGACGTCTGTCCACGATGTGTTGGCGTTGGCATCTGTGGCAGTACCAATGCGGCCGGCTCAGAATGCGGCTGGCTGAGAGCCAGGCAAGAAGTATTGTCCAACCTCTGACCTGACTTGGAGATATCGGCGGCCGGTCCCTGGTTGGTTTGGTCGCGCCAAGGACGATGTTCCAGTACCGCATGCTGCGCGCCATACTGCCGTCCTGGCTGGGGCAGGGTGCGATCTGGTCGCATCATTGGCGTGCTATCGGTGTCGTTCAGCACCATGACGATGGACATTTTGTTTACTGGCCGATTGTCGTCGCCACTGGTACTGGGTGATTGGCCGTGGCATCCCCAGGACGCATCTGAATATCTTCCTCCGCTATGTCTTCCTGCAGTCATGGCGCCTCCAGTTGATGAACAGGGTGGTAAAAATTTGCCTGTCAGCGTCGAGATTCAACACAGCGAAGAAAGGGAATTGGAATCTCCTCTGACGTGGCGGTCAACGATATTTTCAATCGCACAGGTCAGAAAGCTGAGGATACCATATAGTCAAAACTTCGGCATTGGTGGCACTTGGTTCCCCGTCAGCTTTGTCCTCTCCGGAGCAAGGGCCCCAAGTAAAAATTGCAAATAGGCAATGGCCGCGGACGAGAGAGCCTGCTGGGGCCGTATCCAGGGTTCCCGGCAAGTTCAATCTGTTCTCATCCGACTACGAAAATATCATCTTCAAACACGACCATCCAATCATACGACTGCCATTGAGGAAGGCATTAGCCTTCTGGCGTCGACGCCCCTCCTCCACCTATGTCATGAAACACACCAACCAGGTTCACGGGAAGGCCACGATGCCACTAGTGATTGTTCTTATAATGGCATGCATCATAGCTGCCTGGAATGTACCAAACTGGAAAGTTGAAGGTTCTGACGACCACCAGATCGAGATTGAGATAGGCTAGTTATCCAATCACATGATTGACCTAATCTGCAGTGAACTTCAGGTCATCTGCGTTTCGTTGCTGCTGCAAGTGAATTCCATGATCTCTGATGGGATGTCGCTGCGCGGCTCGACAGTTGATAGAACCATGATGGGCTGGACCTTGCTCCTATGACAGGGCTGGCACTGGCGAGCTTCTAGCAGTGATGCGCGAGCATTTTCAACTACATGGTTCCATTGGGCCAATTTAGCTGCAGATGGGCTTGCAGCATTTGTGACATGTCACCCATCCTGGTTTGCAGGCCCGTGTCGAAAGAAAAGCCCGGGTTAAAGCCAAAGTTAACGTCGATGCACATCTTAACCTCGCCACGCTGACGTTGATATTGTGTCCTGCTAGGAGCAACAACCAAAGCGACGGAGCCTCCGCGGCCCTTAGATGGCATGTGTGATCTACCAATCTTACCCACGCGCAAGGAGTGTGCGCCGCTTGGGCTACGCCTACGAGTGAACCACTATGTCGGTACCGACTAGGCCGCTCTAGGCAGCAGAACCTTGCGTCTTTCTGCATCCTGCAGAGCCACCGTTGTTTTGCTAACTACTGTACGAGACGGGACTATTAGCTCCACAGTATCTTCACGGAAAGCGACGCTACGAACTCTTCGAGCGTGCTGGATGGTGCCGTCCGCTTTGTACTAATGCCCGTTTTGGGGTAGACGATCTTCATGACAAACCTTGGACTTGCTTACAATCAAGTCGTTAACCGCGATTGTCCGTAGCCCAGCCTTCGCATCCCACGCCGCCCGCACCAACGAGCGTCTGAGTTGGTGCCGTTGTGTCAGTCATCTTGCGGCGCGGCAGACGCATGGCCGACAATACTGCCCGTTTGACCTCAAACTAGCGTTCACGTCGAAACAAGGGCGCTTCCAAAGCGCCAGGTCACACAAGTCTTGCGGTATGTCGTGTTGGGTGACAAAGCTAATCCCCTTTCAAGAACTGCTAGCATCATGGGGCAGTCACCTGTACCAGAATCTCGGGTCAATCTAGACTCCTCGATCTCTTGCCGCAGTCCCGCGTTCGTTTCACACACAGGCTCCAAGTCCAAGAGTGCTCAGGTCTTGATAGTGGTATCTCGCATTTACATGGAACTATGAATTCTCACTAGCAAAGCACAGCGTCCTCCCGCCCCCTGCATGCTGGCGCTTGAGACGCTCCTATCATGGTTTGGGAGGATTCCACGCACTTTGACCAGTATCTCAAAGTCGTCAGTGCCCTCTCCTGCTCAATGCAACGGCGCCAAAGCACTGACACCAATCCTATATCACCTTGACTCAAATAATCTCGTCTCGGCTTCGTCTTGTCGACATCAAAGACAGAGTGGGGGCCTCGCCCGAGGTGACATTTGGCAAATGTCCCCTGGCAACCGTCAGGTCTTGGAAGACCTGGCTCTCATCAGAGGCAAACGGAGTTCATTCGTCACGTTTTAGACGCGAGTCGCAGAACACTAGCCCAACTGTTGGAGAAGGCGGAGTGTATATACATTGTATGCGTTGGGTTTCTCTGTTCCGCTTATAGATCATGCCTGATGTTTGTGTCAATGCAGAATGCTTGAACAATTTTGCGCAGGGGCATCGTCAAGCCAGAAATGAGCCTTTGAGAATTTAATCCATGTATGAGAGTGGCTTGGGTAGTAGGCGAGAATAGCGAGATATCGACAACAACCCCGGGTTGTCGGCACAACTAGGGTGGTCCTTTCACCCCCCTGGCCTTTGTTGAGCACATTCTTCCAGAAGCCTCGAATACCGGCCAAGACGGACAGGGTATGGATAGTTCAACCAACCTGGACAGGGGTGCAAGATCAATTTTTTGTCAACACAGCACCGACCACCTGCTTAACCGCCCGCAAAGCACAAAGCATGAGGTGCGTGGAGAAGACATGTCTTTTCAGCTTGGCCACGAAAGCCAGCCATCAGAGCCGTACGAAATCAGAAATTCTCGTCACCACCACAGCCCTCCAACCAAAGCCAGAATGTAAATATGCAGCCTGTTTCCCGGCCTCCCGTGTGTTGTGGTGTTGCGATGGACGGGTTGGGGGCACCATTCTTGGCCCCCCCCCACCCTCCTAAGCCGGTGTTACCTTGGAATTAGGTACTCACTGGACGGCCTTCTCTATCCCCGTCAGTCAGTGCTCCTCGAGAGTGGTATCGATAGAATCAACAAGGCTGGGCCGCGGGGAACTGTCGAAACAGTCAGACACGGTTCTGGAATGTCTTGGGGTTTTTGTAGCAGGAGGTCTTTTTCTCTTCTCTCTTCTCCTTCTTCTTCTTCTCAATCTCTGCCTGAAACAGTCATATCAAGAATTCCGCTCCGCGGTCACCGACTGGGGCCAGCAGCAGCACTGCTGGTACTGCTACTTTGGCTGCTCCGCCCCGAACAAATTTGCTCTAATCCCCGTTCAATATTCACATTTTTTCTTTCTTACAGTTCTACCTTTCATCATTTTTAATATCTGATATTTTGAATTTTGGGAAGAAACATCCGCCAAAGTGTGCATAGGTAGTAGTACAGAGATGTGTCAGAACTCCTCTCACGTACTCTCAATACGCGCCTATCTAAATTAGGCAAGGACCCTAGGCGACTCCACATGATACCGCTCGTTATAAATTACGTATTGAATACATAATATTCTCACTGTCATTTGAGTAACGTCTGGTTGCCGATCCACTTTCGCTCTTCCCGAAAAGGCGTCCCCGAGCCCGAAGCCGTGTACACAGTAGTTGCAAATCAGCTTATTCGCCAGACAAGCCTTTCTGTGACTCGGCCGCAACTGAGGGAGCTTACTGGAAATTGCCTGCGCAACTTGACGTTACTAACTTAGTTCAGCTTACAGTAGCTGCGCCTATGCCAAACATGCTTCCACTCCATCTGTATCAACGGCATAGAGGTCATGCGAGACAATCAACAGCATCTGGCGCTCTGGAGAGCGCTCAGTTCACAACCCTGTAGCTTAGCCACAAGCGAGTTAACAATGGTACTCTCGTTTGGTTGAGCCTCCTATTACTGCCCAAGTCTGTTGTCGGAATTAGGTCGGGGGTCATGCTGAAAATGGGTATTGACCGCTTATTGCTACCCAAAACCCCCAGAGCTACATGCTCTAAGTCATTACCTATTGTCCTCCGCATCGCCATTCTTTCCGCTGAAAGTACCATCGCGCAAGGAGGCTAAGCTCTCTTCTCACTGACCATGATGCGGCGCCTGCGTGAAAAGTTGAAGCCTGGCTTGTCTAGATCCCAATCAGCAGCGCAGACAACATCCCAGCCAACATCCCAGTCTACGCCTTCCCCGCCTGCCCCTCCCAACTCTACATCTTCGCTTCTAAGTTTACAGGAGCGACTATGGAACCAGGCCTACAATGAGCTCAAAGCAAGTAAGCATAAGGTTATCAGAGTATACAAAGAGATCCTATCAGCTAAACTCCGCTGTGACAGCACAACCTCTGTTACTTACCAACCTACAAAAAACAAGATAGGAGAAACTCAAGAGACAAGACATCAACAGATACAGCAGCTGGTACAGGCTAGACTTAACCGGACATAAAAGGAAGCGACCATTAAAGGCAGAATCAACAAAGGCCTACAAGCAGTACAAGCAGTGAGGGGAGTAGTAGATCAGGCAGTACAGGCTACGCCGCAAGCTACTATTACCTAGGTTAGGGTCTATCTTAGGCTAGAGGTGCAATCAGCCCTTCTAACCTCAGAAAAACCCATAGGCAGGAAAGAGGTTAGGCAGAAGGCAGAGAGATGAGATCTCTGCTAGAGAGGAAGAATGTTATGAGTATATATAGAGACTTGAAGAGGTCTCCTTGAGAGAGCTCTTCATAGTCTGATAGCCAGTCTTCGTTGACTATACACTGTGATCGTACCTTGTTGCTCCCTTGCGAATACCCTGCGTTACCCTGTCAACTCCCTACAGATCTACTATCTATTCCGCTGAAAGGTTAAGAGTATTTGAACGCCGACAGCCCCCCTATTCCAAAGCAGCTAGAAGGGTACCATTACACTAGTGGCCAGTGCCTGCAGACACTAGAGGGCCATAGTGATTCTGTTAGGTCAGAGCTTGGCACAGTTGCTGTCAAGGCATCACCAGGTTCAGACATGATATTAAATACCATAGATCCTCAATATCAAGAGGGGGAGCTAAGTTTAGATGGAATATGGATAACATATAAGTCAGAGAACCTATTATGGCACCCCTCAGAATACTGACCATCCTGTTCAGCTGTGTCAGGAAAGACCATTGTAATTGGAGTTGGGTCAAAGGTATGGATATACAACTTAGAGATTAGTGATACATGAAAATCTCAGGGGCAGTGTAATGGGGGGATGTAGGTAGGGTGCTGAAGTCGCATCTATTCAGGAGTTCAAACTAATCTCTGAGGAGCTACAATACATTATCCTCCTCAGTTCCCATATATCTTCTCTGCTTGCTTATCTCTCTGTACAAGGGATCCCTAGATCCCTTGTCCCGCGTAGGAGATAAGGCATCGCCAGGATAGATAAGGCGATATGGTGCGACGGGCCTCCGATATGTAGACGACGAGTCTTGGCATTGGCCTCGTTACAGGCAGTTTCTTCATTCAGATACCTAAATTCTTATACATATTCTTTTTCCTAGACTCTCTATTTCATAGAGGGGTTTGGGGGCAAGACATGAATATATGGTTTAGTGCTATGTCCTTACTGAAGCTTCTAGAATTGTGTAGGATTGAAATCTGACCGAAGCCACTAGAAGATTTAGGCGCTGCGGCCCCACTTCATCTGGTCTACATATATGTACCCTGTCCACAGCTCTACAGCCTGCAATCTTCTGTAATTAATGGGTTGCCAGTTACATGCATAAATATTAAAGTTCCAAGAAAGTGCCCAGGGTTTGGGAGTACTTTTCTCGGTCTTGTTGGGCAATTTCCCAAGTGACTTGTGGAACTTGGTCATGACATCTTCACTTCTATCCATCTCACTTTCAATAAATTGCATAAAGTTGTGACAAGCAGGGGGCAAGGCCTTTACTGTATCCTCCACTGACAGAGTCAGGCTGATCTTAACAGTCAGCGAAATCTGCTTTTTCGTTGGTGCTGTACGCGAATGCTCCTGTGTTGGATTGGAATCTGATTGAAGCCACTAGAAGATTTAGGCGCTACGGCCCCACTTCCATCTGGTCTCCATATACCTTGTCCACAGCTCTATAGCTTGCAATCTTCACACGAGTTTTTCAACCACTTCTATCCACCTCTAACTTCCGCAACATCCTGTAAACCATGCCAGTTTAGCTGTTGCTAGATTACCAGTAGTATCACATGTACTTTGCTGCACAAGCTGCAGATGTGGAGTGTGTCTGCTTTCACCATTCAGATGCAACAAGCACACCCGCAGACAGTTGCTCTACCATATTATTGAGTTTAGGATAAAGCATCAAGATTCTGGTGGAAAGCTCTATCCATATATGAAGGCGTTGAGGGGTGATTAAGTTGGGCCTGCTGCTGAGCTTGGCACACTGCGGAAGACAAGTGCTTTCAAATGACAAGAGGTGAGGGCTTGGTGTAACACAGTTTACTATACCGGTTCTAGAGGGAGTCTGCCTGACCAATTGAAAGAAGAAATAGTCTGAGCGGACCTTCTCCACCATCGCTCGGAAAAACTTTTGTTTGTTCGAAGCGGACGCCGAACTTGCACCTCCCTGTAACTATTAGCCAGCCAGTTATGTATGAAGATTGACTAAGCTCAAATGAAAAGAGGAGTTGAAAGTGAGGGCATGTTAGGCAAAGGTATCTATCAATGATATTCTCAAACTAGCTTAGCCCTGCTAAGGCAATGGACAAATCAAAAGATAAGCACAGAAAAAAGCCGGACAGTGAATATTCCTGAAAGAGGATTAGTGCAAAACCTACTTTGCACCATCCGCGGATGCTCCGCGATGCTTTGACTGGCCCCAACAATGAATCTCCTCACGCTGCCTTCCTCTATGCTCTGCCCACAAGCCGGCTGCAGTCGGTCGGTCGGTCGGTCGGTCGGCCAGTCCTCACTTCCCTCGCTCATCTATTTCCCCCTCTTTCCTATTAACACCCCTCGCGATTCCATTTGATTGACAAGCGTGACGAATGCGATACGCGCCTGAGGATTTCGAACGAGAAAGGCCAGACGAGACGAGACGGTGGATGGCGTAGAGAAGGAAAAATAACAATCTGATTTTCTCGGGCGACATTACAACAAAGAAAACTGTTGTGAGTTGGAACACAAAAAGCAGTCTGATTGGTTGTTTAATTACCCAAGTGGGATGACGCTGCCTCATGGGAAAGGGAGGAAAAGGGATGGTTTGATGGTTTGGTAGTGGCAATGATGAAATGGGATAGATAGAAATGGTACAAGAAACAAGATTGATCAAATAAATCGATTGACTCTGGGATTTTATCAAAGTTAAATTGACTCTCTTTGGGATTTTATCAAAGTAATAATAGTATTGGAAAACAAGATTGATCAAATAAATCGATTGACTCTCTTTGGGATTTTATCGTAGTAATAATAAGACTTGGAAAACAAGAAGGAAAAGAAAAAGACTGGACCTTTTTGGTGTCCGCATGTGGGACAAGGCTTTTTCCAGCTCAGCTGCATGGCCCAGATCGAATGTCAAAGACCATCGCTCAAATCCCCCGGCTCTCCATGCCTCGCAACAAAAGACACCAAGACTTGCCGATACTGGATTGTCTGCATCTGCGCAGCGGAATTGGTTGCCCAAGAAAAATCTCATCTCGGTCAAAATGAGCTAGCTCTTCAGATACAAACGAACAAAACAAGGCTCTCTATCCATGGCGTCAAGGTGTGTGTGTGTGTGTGTGTGTGTGGGAGAGCTCCCCTCTTGAAAGATACACAGTCTGCCTGGTCTGAGACGAATGCCGAAACGCGACCGGCGTGCCCCCTTTTTTTTATATGTCGGATTGTAGGCCAGGAGCCACCGGCACTCTTTTACGCCCGTGATGCCGGATAAAATCAATAACCCTGATCCTCACTCTTGCGATTGGTCGAAACTTGCTGGTGGTAGTAAATGGTCATCAGTCGTCAAAAAAGTGCAACAAGGGGGAACGAGGGGACGTTGGTTGAGAAGCCAAAGTGGACAACGTTCGCTATCAAGATGGGGAATTACGGATCAAGCACCGAATCGTCCCATGCGTCGGCCGCGACTGGCTGCTTGAACTGGTTGCATTTGCGGCGAGTAGATGAATTGCTGCTGTGGATATTGATACAGGTTGGCAGGTTGGGAGAAGCCGGGGGGCATTATGCCTCCGGAACTCATGACCGGGCTCATTTGTGCAGTATAGGGAATGGGTGATGCAGTTTGATTCTGCAGGCGGAAGACATCGACGGAAGAAGGCGGGGTGGCGTAGCCGTTGTAGCCGTTTGCCATGTAGGCATGGCCGTTGGCGCGCTGGGCATGAGAGGGATAGTTTGGATACTGTGGCTGAGGTGTCATTTGCTGGTATTGCAGGTTGCCATAGTTGGCTTGCGCGGAGAAAGCGTTAAGGGCGTAGGGAGAATAGCCGAAGGAATCGGCGGAAGCGCTACGAACAGGGCTGGTTTCGAGACCGCCAGCGGCCGCGTTCAGACCGTGGACGTAGGACCCGGCGCCGTACTCACGCTGGTATGCCGGCGGCTGGGAGAGCAGCGGCGGCTGGGCAGCTGACCTGCCCCGGTCAGGCATGGGCGGCGGATGGGCGTGGGAGTACTGCGATGTTGGAGGCTGGGCGGGGTGCGAGGACATGCCAACCTCATCCATCAGGCGCTTGTATCCTTGGTCTGGCTGTGCGCGAATCTGGCCGAGGACGGTGGTGATGGCTCTGACGACGTCGGGGCGCGTGGCATCGTCCAAAAAGGGGGTGGTCAAGATCTTGAAAATCAAGGTGACGCCGGACGAATGATCGCTGAGGACCTGCTCAAGGACCTGGTTGCCGGGCGTGAAGAAGAGGGCGGTTATGATGGTGTCACGAGCCTCGGCTTCATTCCGCTGGTTGACCACCTTCAAGATGGTCAGGTATGCGACCTTGTGGGTGCACAGAGCGACCAGCTGGGGAACAAGGCGAGGGGCCAGGACGGAGCGCCGCCTCGGGAAGGTGGATGTGTCGAGCAGCCAGGTCAAGAGAAGCGCTCCGTTGGCGTTGGTGGCCAGTTGGACGCTGGAGATGGTAATGGCGGCAGCCATCAGGCGCTGCTGGTGTTTGGTGGCGTGGTGGGACTCGAGGCATGCACGCGTTGCTCTGGCACCAAATCGGCCCTGGGAAATCTCGCCAATCTGGCTGAGGATTGTTTCGAAGATGAAGTCGCTGTAGGGCGGGCCGAAGCGTAGGCAGCACTGCAGCACGTAGTTGCCGTACTGATCGAGGAAGAGGGGCACAGTGTAGGGTCGCAAGCTCTGGACGATGATCTGGGTCTGTGCGTCGGTCTTGCACACGTCGATGATCTTCTGGGCCGCCCATGTGCCATTCTTGTGAACGCCAATCTGGGCCAGGTGAGGAGCGATTTGCACGAGCATCTGTTCTTTGACTTGCTCGGAGCAGAATTCAAACAGCTTTTGCACCACCGTGTTGCCCAGGTAGTCGGACGAGAGCTCGGCGATTTCGGGGAGCATGTCGATGGCGACTTGCTCAATCTCCTGCAGACTGCAGGTGCCGTTGTCAATGCGCTTGCGGATATCGCGCAGTCTGGGTGCGTCGTAGGCGCGGTTTGCACTTGGCTCCGCGATGGGCGGAATCTCTGGCTCAAGCTGGCGATACGAGGCCGCACTCTGAATCATGGACGCAATGATGGGCAGCTCGTGGGACTGGGCCCCGAACTCGATGACGATTTGCAGGATTTCAGGCTGCAAGTCTTGAAGCCGGTCAAGAAGGGGCGCGGCATTGGTATTCTGAGACGAGGCAGGCTGAGGCAGGCCGACGGAGCTGGAGCCGTTGGCGCCGTTGGCGCTGGCGCCGGCGGCATTGTTGGTGGTCTTGTTGTCGCCGTTGCTGTTGTTGACGCCGGTGCTGTTGCTGTTGCTGTTGTTGGTAGCGGGGCCAAAAGCAGGTGTCATGCGCCCGTTGTCGACGGGCGACGGAGTCTGGACATGGTCATTTGGCGTGTGTGAGTTTGACGCCGTCGGCGCTTTTGCGAAGCCGATTCTGACGGGGCCTGCGCCGGGGAAGATCTCCTTTCCATTGAGCATCTGTTTGGCCCGCACCGCGTTCTCTACCTTGTCAAAATTGACAAAGCCGCAGTTCTTGTGGGTGAGAACCCTGGTTGACTCGATTGCACCGTAGTGGCTGAAGATGGCATCCAGAGACGACATGGTGGTCGAGTTGGGGATAGAGCCAATCCAGAGCGATCGAGACACGAGCATGTCGGGATCGTCGAGCGCGTCGAGTTGAGACATGGCGTGTTCGGCGACGGCCAGACGCTGCATGGCCTCTGCGAAGTCTGCCGGACCCGCCGACAGGGCCGATTGGGTGTCCAGCGGGACTGGGCTGCCGTCTTGATTTGCCTGGTCGACGGTGCGCAATGACTTTCTCTGCGGCGTCTCCACGATGCCGGCGGTGCGTGCCCGCGGTCGGGCGGCGCTCGCATTGACAGCAAAGGCCTGCACGGCTTGGTTATGCAGCCGGACCTTTTCTTGAACAGCCTCGTACTCGGCCTCGAGAGCGGCGGCTGCCGACGGCGTCAAGTGCCCATTCTGGAAAAGAGGAAATCCAGAGCTGCCGTTTTCGAGCCCGTCGATGCCGTACTGGGGGGGCTGCTGGGTATTGACGGAGAAGGACCGGAACCGATTGGCGTTGCGCAAGTTGAAGCTCGACAACGCGTCCGGTGCACGGCCCTGGACAAGATCCATCAGGCTGTCTTCAACTGACGCGAGTGGCTCGGCTCGGCCAGCCTGCGGCGTTTCGGCCAGGCCCAGGTAGTCGAGCGTTCGGACGCCTGCGTCGGTCATGCCATCCCTGGACAAGGATGACTGCAGCGGCGACACCGGGTCTTCAGCCGAGTTGATGCTTGTCAGCGTGGCCGCACGACCGCGAGAGCCCCAGCTTGGGCCTCCGAAGACGCCGGATTGACTGAGAATGCTGGCACGCTGGGGCATGCTCCCGGCGCGCAGCCTGGAGAGGATGGCGGCGGCGCCGGGATTCGACACCGCGGGCACGGAGGCCAAGGCCGAGGCCGACGCGGCCGCATTGTTAAACGCCGTCTCCGCAGCAGACGCAGGCCGAAACGGGCTTGTCGACGGCGTTGGCCGGGACGTCTTTGACGTGTTCTGGGCCACCACGCCGACGCCATTGAGCGTGGCTGCCGGCGATATTCTGGACGGCAGCGTGCCCGCACGGCCACGGCGAGCCGGGCTGTTGATTCCGGTCTCAGTCAGGGGCAGAAGGTCGGGGAAGCCGTCCTGCGACGGCGACTCGGGGATCTCGAACAGGGGCGTGGACGTGCCGCTTTTGGTGGTTGGAGGCCCCCAGATGTTGCTGGAAGCCAAGCCATTGGACGACTGCAGTTCTCGCGCGCGTTTGGGCAGCAGTCGAGGCCCCTGGTCAAGCAGAGGCGACCCTGCTCCCACTCTTGCACCCGCCAAGCCGGCCAGAGCCGACGTAGACGGCTTTGAGCCGGCGAAGGGCGACATGGACGAGGGCACGGCAGCGGGCTCGATGGCAGGAGCCAGCGAGCCGATGTTGAGGCTCAACTGGCCCTCGGACCGCGGCGTCGTTGGCATGGTGTGGATGGGCTTGGGGCCGGGGCGGTGGCGGCGGTGGCAGTGCGCCGCAGTCGACCTTCAGGGAGCTGGCCGACGATAGAGGGGCAGGCCAGCCGAAGCACAGCTTAGCTCAGCAATCGGTTGTCGACGCACGCGTCCACTCTATTGTTGGTATGAATCAAGCGTCGGCTGGCTGATCACGCAGACTGACTGTGGCTTGACATCAATTGGGAGAGGGGCGGTCGCGGGCGCAGTGTGCGGCGCTGGCCAATTCGCTCGGAGGCGGGTCACCAGTAGTGATGACGTCGGCGGATGCGTCTGCGGACTGCGAAGGGAGCGTCTGGCAAGCTTAACGGCAGCAATGATGGCAGTGGTGGTGGGGGGGCCGATGACGAAGTGTGGGTGGAGGGCGGGAGAGAGGGAGGCAGGGAGGGAGGAGCAAACAGGGTGAGTGGGCGGAGGTCAGGAGCGGGAAGCGAAGAGATGGCGGTGGGTATTTGAGTATTATGCAGCAGGGCAGGGCAGGCAAGGAATTAGCCCAAAGCCAGAACTAGGCAAGAGAATAATAGAAAGACAGCGGCCAAGGAAAGAGAGATATAGAGAGAGAGAGAGAGAGACAGAGAGACAGAGAGACTCGCACGCCAGGGCAAGTCGACGAGAGCGTGTTGCAGGAGAAAAGGGAAGCGTTTAGCCAGGAACAAGAATGGACGGATCGAGATGGGGATGGGCAGGCGATGGCCAGCAGCAGCAGCAGCAAAAGGGTCTCGACCAGGGCCCGCAATGTGCGCGCGCAGAGGCCGCACGACAGGGGAGTCAATGGGAATAGGGAATAGGGGATCGCGGTTACACGTAGGGCATTAGTGCAGGGCAGACGCCCGGCGCCAGGGATACGACGACGAGGCGCTGCCAAGTGACAACCAAGCCCACACGCCCCTTATGCGATCCAGATGGGTGATAAGAAGCGGCCAGCGCTCAACCTCAACCGCCGGGCGCGAGGTACCGGTTAAGCAGGCCACGGCCACGGCAACGGCCCCCTCCTTTCCGCGCCAGCACGCGTGGACTGCTCGCACAGGCCACGTCGGCCCTGCGGAGCTCCAGGGGCGGCCAGCACAAACGACTAAGGTCGAGCACGCCCGGACGCGCGCCTGATAGGCTGCCAATCCCCCGCCGGGGCCGACCTTGACTAACTTACTCCCGCAGCGGCCGACCTTGACTAACTCCTCGCGCAGCGGCCGAGTTTAACTACCAAGTTACTCCCTTCCGTAGCTTCGCTGGTCCAGCACGCACGCACTCGCCAGGCGTTGGCTACCTACACCTCCATGCTACCGTCGGTACTGTGCCGACAACCGAATACCTGACACGGCCAAGCGCCTGGGATCCTGTTGGCCGTGGACACTTTCAATGGTGAGCGCGGGTCCGATCAGCCAGCCAATGCGCAACAGCACACGTCTCGCCCCTGGGCCTAAGCAAGGCCCCAAGGCCCCGTCGCCGTAGAATATCCGTGCTCAGGGTACCACGGCACCAGTGGGCCAGCCCCTAAAAATCTGAAACACGGGGCAATGGGCCCTGACTGGCGGCGCCGGCCGTAGACTTGTTAGGGTGCGGAATTTCCCCCCATCTCAGTCCCTTGCCGATTGGGTTGAGCTGGGCGACAGTGAGCATGGCCAACAACTCTGATGTCCATGTAGGTAGCGCATGTATCTCGATACCTATATCTGGATGCGTGTATCTACCTAGATCTGTATGCATGTGTTTACCTATATCTGTATGCATCTATCTACCTATATCTCTATGCATACGTGTGTACCCGACCGAAGACTGCATCATGCTACGCCGACTGTCCCGTGCTCCAGATCCGCGAATCTCTGCCCTGCTTCCTGAAACACCCAGGCCCGACAGTCTGACAGCCTCACACGCCTGCATGTGCCAGCCCATGCACAGGCCACAGCGGAGGCCACGTGACCACTTGCGGCTGTATTGATAACTACGGAATGATTGCGTGTGGCCTGTTGTCTCCCCAGCACACATATCACAGCAAGGGAGCCCCAGCAGGCTGTAAATGTGCCTGGACTGCAGACGCTGGAATGGCAGCCGTGGCGAGGGACTGTACGTAAAGTCAGGGGCATGCAGCTTCCAAGTTGGCAGCCGAGGAGATGACAGTAGAGAGACTGACATGGTGGAATCAGAATCAGGCCGACGCCCAGGCCCAAGGCTCAGGCTCAGACCCAGGCTCAGACCCAGGCTCAGACTCAGACTCAGGCTCAGGCTCAGGCTCAGGCTCAGGCTTAGGCTCGGGCTCAGGCTTAGGCTCAGGCTTCAGACTCATCAGACTCAGCATCCTGTCCGTCAGCCACAGGTAGGTAGACTGTCCCGGCCGGGAGACTGTTGGGCCACTGTTGGGCCACTGCTGGGAGGCATCCTGGCGGGAGCTGGGCGGCGGGGAAGCGACGACTGGGAGACGCCCTGCTCCCTCGGCAGGCGCCAGTGGTGCCCCATGCCAAGTCGGCCCCAGCGCCCGCCCTCGCTGTCCAGCTGCCGTCAGCCGTCAGCCGTCGGTCCATAGCCTACAGCCACCACTCTCTCTGTCTGTCTGTCTCTCTGTCTGTCTTTCTATCTCTCTCTCTCTCTCTCCCCCTCTGTGTGTGTGTGTGTGTTTCTCTCTCTCTCTCTCTCTCTCTCTCTCCCCCTCTCCCCCCCTCTCCCCCTCTCTGTCGACGTCCACTGCCCGAGCAACCACCGCAATGATCGGCGCCGGGCAGCATGAATGGCATCAGCGAGCCGTTGCCCGGCCTTCTGGACGACCCGCAGTTCCAGCTGCCGGATCTGCCAGCCTTGACCGACTTCCACATTGCGCCCCTGCGCGACCCTGCACCGCCTCGCCACCTCAATGCTCCTCTTCCGCTCGAGCCTGTGACGGAAAATGCCATCAACAGTGGCCGTGGCTCGCGGCCCACGCCGCAGACAGAGCCGGCAGAGCCCAAGAAGACGCCGCTCATCACGCCCAGCGATGTCCTGCAGGCTCGTGAGTCCAAGAAGCCGCACCTGGCCATCAGCGAGATCATCGAGCACAACGACGGGCCAGAAGCGCCGCCGGTGCAGCTTCCTTCCTTCGTCAGCTTGTCCGTGGTCGAGAAGTCGCCCGTGCCAGCCAGCCTGGCCATCACTGCCGCCACCCACGCCTCACGGAGACCCCGTCTGGACCAAGAAGCCGACACGGCAGCAGCCCATGAATTCGGCCGCCAGCTGCCACGGCCGCCACACAAGGAGCACTTTCTCTCCCGGCCGGCGCCCTTGCTGCCCGCCATGGTCACCGGGCTGCACGAGCCACCACCCTCGGCCGGCCTGCTTCCGTCCATCGATCTTGATCAGCCGCCCGCGGCGGCTCGCAAGGCCACGGCAAAGATCCAGGTCAAGGACATTCTCATGGACGTCGACGACTCCAAGACACTGTCGGCCAAGGTGCCCACCTTGCCGCCGCCGCCCCGCGAGCCGGCGGGCGCAGGCCCGTTGTCCAAGGAGGACGCACCGCCGGTCGAGCCTGCCGTCCCACCACGCTCGCTCGACAAGCGGCCTGAAGCGCAGGCCAAAGGAGACAGCAAGGATGGCCATGTCAAGGCACGAAGGGCGCGCCGGCCGTGGACCGAGGCCGAAGCCCAAGACCTGCTCCGTGGCGTTGGCAAGCACGGCGTGGGCCGGTGGAAGCAGATACTCGAAGACCCGTCCTTCCACTTCAACGATCGTACCACTGTCGACCTCAAGGACCGCCACCGAGTCTCGATGAAGGAGAAGGACGGCCCAGCACCAGCGGCCGCAGACAGCCCGGCAGCCGTCAAGGGGCCAGAGCAGCCCCGGCTCGGCAATCCCGGCCACGCTGGCCACGCTGGCCACGCTGGCCACGCTGGCCACGCCGGCCACGCCGACGTGCCCATCATCTCGCCCTCGACGGCCTCTGCGCCCCACCGCCGCAAGCGCCGCGCCTGGACGCCGGGCGAGGACGAACGGCTGATCAAGGGCATCCAAAAGCACGGCTTCCAATGGACCAATATCCACGACGACCCAAACCTCGACCTGGCCCATCGCCGCGCCACCGACCTACGCGATCGCATCCGCAACAAATACCCAGAAGGCTACCGCCGAGCCGAGTCGGCCCCGCTGCGCTCCGAGATGCGCAAAGTGGAGAGGCCCAAGACGACGAAGAAGAGACGCGGCGAACGCGGCGATGGCGGCGCGCACACTACTTCCGAAGGCCCACGACCAAGAGAGAGGGAAAGGGAGGGCGACAGGGACAAGGAGAAAGAGAAGGATCAAAACGGCAATGCAGGCCTGACCCTCCCCAGCCTGACGCTCGACGACGACAACGACGCAATGGATTGGGACAATACCCTGCCTCCCCTCCTCGAATGGGATGATTTGGGCAACATGGGCGTGTAGGACGAGGCCGATGGTAGAGCCAAAATTATACAAGGCAGTCAGTGTTTGAGTGTTAGACATTCACCTTTTTGCAAGCATAGGGTAGCAGCCATGGCGCCCATGACAGTCACCTACAGATGTATATAAGAATAAAAGTTAGCTTGTTGGTTACTGACCTGGGTAACAGATGAATTTCTTCTTCCCTGCCACCTGCCTCAACATGCCCTTTGTGTCGCCTTGGCTCTCTAGAACTGGTTTCCTCGACTCGTTTGCCTTTTTTTAATAAACAAACAAAACACCGCCCCTTTGCCCAGTTGCAACAGACACTTGCTTTCAACGCCTTGCGCTAATAAGCTGACATCGCTAGTTATTCATAGAAAGCCTGCTATTTAACTAACAATCTCGGACGGTTGAATGCAGGAAGGCAGGTAGAAAGGCAGGTAGGCTAGCAAGCAAGCAGGCAGGCAAGCAGCTATCTTTCAGACAGCCAGCTATCTTTCAGACAGCGCCCTGCATGCACTACCACGCATTCCGGTCCCAGTTTGGATCTATCCTCACATTGTCAGCATACCTGATCCTCCTTTTGTTTTTTTCTTTTTCATCTTCTCTTGCTTTTGTTGTTTTGCTTTTTTTCTTCTTTTGCTTTTTTCTTCTCTTGCTTCAAGTGCAACATATCAGACAACTCACCTTGCACAAAAGGCCCCAGCACTTTACTGCCCGTCTGCAAGAGCGGGTGGCCGACGACAATCTGCAAGAAGCGCTGCAGGCCTTCGCGCCGATGCTCAATCACATCGTCGCTGAACCGATTCGTAAACACCTTGCCCGGCAGCGGCGGGATCGTCACTCGCGCCGACTCGCGCTCCAGGATCTCTCGGAAGTACTCAAAGTCCGAGTACCGTCGCCGCACGATGCTGTGTCGCAGTTTGAACGCCGGGATGTTCGTGCGCGTGTGGATCTCGTACGACGTGTACATCGACCGCGGTGACGAGCCGTGTGTTTGTGGGTTTTTCACCTGCCAGAACCGAACAATCTGTTAGTGCACCCGCCTTTGATACGTTTTGGGCAGTATGTCTATATAGATGGGGGGCGAGGCGCGAGGAGGGCGCTGCGCACTTCGATCTCGAGAAAGTTCTCCGGCGGCGCGTAGATTTCTTCAAATGTTTGTTGGCGGGCCTCTGGCATCGACTGCATCTTGGCGACGTGCACGTCGGTAGTGTTGTGTGCACCGGCTTGGGGAGTTGGGCTCAGGGAGTTGGGCCTAGGCAGTTGGCGGGGTAGGAGACGCGGCAGGGAAAGAGCGTGGCCGACGGAGCGGGGTGCCTTCCACTTAAGGATGGATGATCGCTTAAAGCCTCCTCTGTCTAGTCACGTCTAGCCCAGACCTGCGATCGCGTTATTGATAGCGGGCAACAAATAGATAAAACTGGCAAAACTGTCTTGTGATGTGCTACTCAATCAAGGAGAAGCTGCTTTTCTGCCATCCCCTCCATTCCCACGATTGTGTCACCAAGTGGTCTGTGCACAGACAGGGCTACATAAACTAAGATCCTGGGACGAACTTGTACAGCGCTAGTAATCGGCGCTAAAAAGGGGTCTTACTTTATTTGAACTAGCGAGACAAGAACCAGCAACAATTTGGCAATAAGAGCCAATTAACATCCATTTCCCGAAGCAACCTATATCTTAATAGGCAATTATTTGAGGATAGCAGGCAACTCTAATGACTTTAAATCCCTAGCGCTGGAAATACTCATCCTAGGAGCAGAAACGTACGCAGATGCAGGCCCTTGTCACTCGGCGAGGCTGTGGGGGCGGAAAAAGTTCTCGTAACTTTTCTTCAGTCCCCTTGGCTTCTCCATCTTCCATGCCCACCAACTAGTGGGAAGGCAGCTGGCTTTGTCATGGCGCAAAAGCGCAAGAGAGAAGAAGAACCCGCAACAGAACCGGCTTCTGTCAAGGTCCAGAAAGCAGAAAAGCCGATTGTTGACCCCCGCCTCGTGCAAATTTACGACCAGCTGGCCGACGAGAAGGAGTCCAAACGACTCAAGGCTGCGACTCAACTGTTGCAGAAACTCCAGAACGAGTCAACTGCACCCGAGGATGTTGAACGCGTCTTAAGAAGACTCTTCCGAGGCTTGTGCAGTGCCCGAAAGGCCGCTCGTCAAGGCTTCTCCGTTGCCTTGACCGAGTTACTGGCTCAGCTTGCTGCCAAGAAGATCAACGTTCCACTCACTTCTGAGCAACTGATTACTCTCCTGGAAACCGCGACAACCCCCGACCGCAGCGCCACCAAGCAGGAGGATCGCGACCACTTGTTGGGCCTTGTCTTCGCCGCCGATGCCGTCATCAAATCAGGCATCTTGACCCAGCGTCGCGACCTAGCCGAGTGGAAGCGGCTGGTAACTCTCGTCTGTACAGTCTCGCAGAAGAAGTCCTGGCTGAGGCAGGAGACGGGGTGGATGCTGTATCAGTTTGCTGAAACTGCCGCCGCCAGTGCTGCCGCCAGCGCTGCCGCCAGTGCTGCCACACCCGACACTCAATTCTTCCTCGAGTCCATCATTGATGCCCTCTCTACTCACAAGCTTATTCGCACATCTGAGGGCGTAGCCATCTGGTTATCAGCAAACAAGTCCTTTCCTGCCGCTAAGCTGTCCAAGCACGTGTGGAAGCACGGCCACCCACTCGCAGCCAAGGACATCAACACTTTGGCAGAGATCATGAAAGATGCCAGAGGGAGGTCGAACGAGGAGCATGCTATGGAGGCCCAAGGTGCAGCTCTGTGGTCCGCCAACCTGCACTTTGCTTGGAATATCGTTCTTGCCTTCCTTCTTGATCCAAATGCCGTAGAGACAAAGCATATGGTTTCTTGGCCAGATTTCTGGACCGTTGTCGTTGATCAAGGTCTCTTTTCAAGCAACAGTAGCCCGGAGAGAAGGCAAACAGGACTATCTGTACTCATCTCAGCTGCACAAGCTGTTCCACTCGACTTTCTTCCTCAGCTCTGCTCCAAGAATGTCGTGCACTGTCTGGTCATGGGTCTAGGCGGTAAGGACACGTATCTTCACAAAGTATGTGAAAAGGCCAAGAAAGCCATCGAAGACCGCTTGGTGGGCCTTCCGGATACGAAGGAGGCTTCAACGATTCCTGCTGCTTGCCTCGACGCCGTTTTCCGCGCCACTGAAACCCAAGACCTTGACACCCTAACCAAATCCAAATTCCTATTCCGTGCCGGCCTCGATGGAAACACCAGTCAACGTATCGGAATTATCAACGCTTTCAGCAAGATAGCCAGAGAAGTTTTCGCAGATAAGAAACGCTATCGTTGGATTCTTGACTTTCAGGCAAAATCCCTTGTCATCCTTCTCCGAGATTCAGTGGCGAACCTGTCCGACGATGATATACAGCAAGTGCTGACACCTTTGGGCTCATGGTTCGATCTCGCCTATGGGAACCACGATGATCTCAGCCATGATTTCAAGGCTTTTGTCAAATCTCGAATTGAAAATGTGCTAGAGCAGTGTCTTCGCCGTGCTGGCTCCGGTCGGTTGATCTTCACGTCCTGCGTCGAAAAGGGGATCATGCAACCGCTTCGAGAGGGTCAAATCAAATCCAACAAAGAAATTCAAAAGATCCTCGACACTGCATGGCGCAAAGTTTGTCAATTCACCAAGGATGCCAGGTCAACGGATGTCGGTCAGGCTTTGCCACTGCTCTATTGCACCATCATCATGGATGTTGCCGGCGGCGAGTCTGACTCTATCGAAAGTCTTCAAGAACTCATAGAGATGGATCATCTGCAGGGTAGTGCAGATGCTATCACCGAAGTCTTGCTCAGCCTTGCACCACGGCCCTCCAAGTTTCTGAGATTGGTCTCGCTCCAAGTCTTTGAATCCATTTCCCATTATCTTACACAGGACGGCCTGGACCCTCTCACACGTGTGCTGCTGACGAAAGAGAATGCCAAAGGGCAGCAAGAAATGTTCGGGAGCGCGCTAGATGAAGAGGGCGAGGAAGACCTGCCAAGCGAAAGCGACGAGCTTGACTCTGACGTTGAAGTAGTTGATGCCCCAGATGTTGAGTCCTCATCAGATTCGGGCGCCGAGTCAGAGGCCTCAGCATCCAGCCATGACAGCGATGACGAGGATGACCGGGCCCAAGGAGATGGAAATATCGGAGATGATGATGATGATGATGATGATGATAACGACAACGACGAGCAGCTGGCAGCATTCGACGCAGCCCTTGCTTCGGCTCTGGGAACACGAAAGCTCGAACAAGGCGAGCAAGAGGCTGAATCTTCAGACTCCGACGTTGACATGGACGACGATCAGATGATCGCTCTGGATGAGAAGCTTACCGAAGTCTTCCGAGCGCGCAAGGAAGCCAACAGCAAGAAGAAGGAACGCAAAGACACTAAGGAAGCATTCGTCCATTTCAAGAATCGTGTCTTGGACTTGATCGAAGTATACTTCAAGCATGAGTTCCGCAATGGACTCGCTGCAAAGCTGGTCCTGCCCGTTCTGCAGAGCGTTCGCATCACACATACCAAGCAAATTGCAGATCGAACCTGCAACATTCTTCGACAGTTCTTTACCAAGTGTAAAGGCAAAGACGTCCCAAAAATCAGCAACCAGGATGCCCCCAATCTTTTGGCACACTTCAGACAAGTGCACAAAGAGGCCTGTCAGGAATCATCAAATGCGCATGCCAGCCTGGCCAGCAGTGCCAGCATCCTTCTTGTCAAAGTCTTGCTCGCCACTGACATGGACGTCGATGTGCTAGTAAATGAGTACAGCCAGACGAGGAAGCGCCAACTCACTGACAAGTCTTGCAAAGTGCAGCCTTCGTTCTTCAGCGATTGGAACAACTGGTGCGCCCAGGCAAGGGCGCAGCTTGCCAAATGATTGGTGCTGCGCCTGCTTCGTGCGACCAGGCGCTGTTTGAGTGCACGTGGCGCCAAAGACCGGCTGAAACCATTCTCTCTCGAGTTAGTGGTATCTGTAGTTCTCCCTTTCGATCAATCGACCCATTGTCTGATGGAGAATTAGTACACTTTCTTGAAAAATATTTTGGCCCCGAGAACGTGAGTAGCTCCTTCATCTAGGATCCACCATCCTCATGATGTCCTATCTCGATTCCGTGGACTACACCACCCTTCTTCATCCACACTGGCAGCTTCAAGTTTCCAACCAACATCCCCCCACCACCCGCCATCTTCCTCAGCTCGTTTCTCGGTTTCCTCAGAGTGAAGTACAAAACGGCTCCGATGAGAGCATATCCTATCACAATTGGCAGAATCAATAGCCAACTGGTTTCAAGCGCCAGCTTCGGCATTATCAGCATCACGCAGATGTAAAAGTTGATGAAAATCGGACCCTCAAAGTTCCACAGCAGCCATTTCCTGATCCTGTACGTCCCCGACGTAAGCGTTTCTGCGAGGTCCTGCACACGCACCTGTGACAGACACGGCCAGTCCTCGGCCGTTGCCGCTTCAACAACAGACAAAGCGACCAACAACGTAGTCTCCTTACCCGTAGGGTAGGTCGCCTCCCTTCCCCTATCGAGATCAGCCTCATTCAAGAACCACGGATCAGCCCATACCTCTACTCTGCCCGCCTCGACAACCTTGGCTCTTAACCCGACCTTTTCTTCAGCGGAATGATCAGCCGAATCAAACAAGACCGAATCCGCATACGGAAACCACGTCGGAATAATGACTTTCGACACCGGGTCGTCGCCGGATATCACATCGGCTTTGAACGGTGCACTTTCATAACCCGGACCATGTCGTAGTGCATTGGTGAGATTGATCTGTGCGGCGCCGAGACCCAGGAATAATGCACGATCGATGAGTGAGAGGCGCCACTCAACACCGTAGCCGCAGCCGGGGTAGCTGAAACCTTTGGGAAGCAGGCCGTAGAAGCTATCGCAGTCAGTGACGGTTGTTACTTTGCCGCCGGATGTTAGGGTATGCTGAATGTGAGTAGGACGGGCCGACGGGGAGACATGGGGGAAAGGGAGGGAGACATAGAGGAGGAAAGGCGTGAACCACAAAAGGGGGATCAGGAGGAGGAGACGAATGGGTGTGATACGAGGCATTTAGATTAACTATGGGTGTCACCTGTACAGTAGCTTGTCTTTTTTCCATAGAGGATATGTACCCCCTAGCTGGTAATGCCTGATCATTGCCCGTTTGCTAGTGCTTGGCGCCCCACATACAGTTTATCTGTAGTTTGTCGCTATCCAACAATTGGTGGCATCGGTCATCAGCTGCTACTTCAGACGTGCGAGTCCATACCAGTCCTACTAGCTGCTCTAGTGTTGTATCTTTAAGCACTCTACTAACATAGTTGAAGTGACTCGAACACTCTTAGAGTGCGCATATGTCCTGACAACATTATATCATTGCTTGCTTTTCTGTGTAGCATTCACCCGCAAAGCTGAAGCTCCCTGCTACTCCGTCTGACCAAGTCCAATTAGCCACGTGACAACAACTGTTGAATTGTTGCTATCAATAGGCAAGCCTTGTTGCGACTACATTGCTGAGACTCAGTACTTCAGCCTGATTGAACACATCCCACCATGAAACCTCCTCATCCTTCTACATGACTGTAACCATGGTCTGATTATTGATTCTTGCACACGCCAACACACAATGCTCCCAATCTCCTTATTGCGACATCACAGGGTCCTTTCGTCTGCCCTCGAGCCTGGAATCTGTCCTTGGCACAACCGCAATACCAGTACCGCTTCCGTCCACAAGCGCGTTACCCTCCAATAGCCTCGCTTGACGGCATCATCTGCTATGAAGTTTGCATGACTTCGTATCTTGACAGATCTATCCAGCAAGTGCACCTTTGCTTCCTCTCCGCTCCTACTCTTTGCTGCTGTCCAAGATCAGAGTTCCCAGGATGCGCTTAATCAAAGCAGATAGTCATGATCAGCTGATCCTGACGAAGAATCTGCGCAATATTCCGTGCTACGCGATACTTTCGCACACTTGGGCGCCAAACGAGGAGGACGAAGTTACTGTAAGTGACCTAAGAGATGGATCTGCAAGGAACAAAGCCGGGTTCGCCAAGATCCAATTCTGTGCAAAACAAGCTCAGAAAGATGGCCTTGCACATTGCTGGGTAGACACATGTTGTATTGATAAACCAAACTATACTGAACTGGTAGAGACTATTAACTCCATGTTTAAGTGGTACAAAAACGCGACCAAGTGCTACGTGTACATGTCAGACGTGTCAATAAATAACAACGACAGTGATGCTGAATACAACTGGGAGTCAGCTTTTAAGGAAAGCAAATGGTTCAGTCGGGGCTGGACACTCCAAGGGCTTATTGCTCCTACGGTTGTTGAATTCTTCTTCGTCGAGGGTGAGAGACTGGGTGATAAGAAATCACTTGAGCAACAGATTCATCAGATCACCGGGATTGCCATCGAAGCTCTTCGAGGGGAAATGCTCTCTCTGTTTGATGTAGAGGAACGATTTTCATGGACGACAAGGCGCCAGACAACACTCGAAGAAGACGCTGCATACTGCCTCCTGGGCATTTTCGGCGTTCACATACCCCTCATCTACGGTGAAGGACGGGAAAACGCGTTGGGTAGGCTTCGGAGAGAATTAAATTATCTTCCAATTCCACCTCATTCCCCCTAAGGGATGCTCTATGGATCGTGCCATTCGAAAGAAATCCAAACTTCACTGGTCGCGAGACTCAGCTCGCCGACCTAGAAGAAAACTTTTTGTTGCCAAGGATCATACTTCCAAGATTGCAATTAGCGGACTCGGTGGGATAGGGAAGACGCAGCTGGTACTTGAACTTCTGTACAGAACAAAGCAAAAGCACAAAGATTGCTTCGCTATATGGATACCAGCAACCAATACCGAAAGCCTTAATCAAGGATACATTATTGTTGCACAGCAGCTGGAAATACCCGGATGTGAAGATGAAAAGACAGATGTTAAGAAACTTGTTCAAGATCACCTAAGCAAGGAAGATACAGGCTGTTGGCTGCTTGTGTTCGACAATGCTGACGATCTTGATATGTGGATAGCCACACCAAACCAAGAGCACGAAGATGTTGTGAAGTCAGCCCAGAGATCTTTGGGGCCTCGCTGTTTAATCGACTCCCTCCCTAAAAGCAAGCGAGGATGCATCATTTTCATGACGCGCAATAGGAAGGTAGCAGTCAAGCTAGCGCAGCAGAACATCATTGAAGTGCCGGAGATGAGCGAAGAGGCAGCGACGGACCTACTTAAGAAGTTTCTAATCAGTCCCGAGCTTGTCAATAGTAATCTGCAGGACGCAACAACACCCCTAGCAGAACTCACTCACCTGCCACTGGCAATTGTTCAAGCAGCAGCTTACATCAACACAAATGGAATCACGCTTGCTGATTATTATGGACTACTCCTCGAAGAGAAGGAAGAAGAGATCATAGACCTCCTGAGTGAAGAGTTTGAGGACAACGGAAGATATCAGGACGTAAAGAATCCAGTTGCAAACAACATGGCTAATATCGTTCCAACAAATCCGACAGCATGATCCACTTGCTGCTGAATACCTGTCATTTATGGCCTGCATAGACCACAAAGACATACCACAGTCTCTTCTTCCACCAGCACCGTCACGAAAGAGGGAGATGGACGCTATTGGCACACTTATTGCATATTCTTTCATCAGCAGACGACCAGCGGAACTTGCATTCGATCTTCATCGCTTAGTTCATCTAGCCACAAAAAGTTGGCTTCAAAAGGAAGAAACGCTTAGTCAGTGGACAGAGAAAACAATCATATGTCTAGAGGAGGTGTTCCCAGACCATAATCACAAGAATAGGAGTGTCTGGAGAATGTATTTACCCCATGCACGTCAGGTATTGGCATCTAAACTGGTTAGCAAATATGAGGAAAGACAAATGGCTCTTATGCTAAGATGCGGAACCTGTCTCAACGCAGACGGAAGATTTGATGAGGCCAAAGAGCTGTTGGTGCAAGTAATGGAGATAAGGTTAAGGGTACTTGGGCGAGAGCATCCTGATACACTGACTAGTATGAATAACCTAGCATCAACATACTCATATCAAGGTCAGTGGAAAGAGGCAGAGAAGCTAGAGATACAAGTAATGGAGATCAGGTCAAGGGTACTTGGGCCAGAGCATCCCTCTACACTGACTAGTATGAATAACCTAGCATTAACATACTGGAGGCAAGGGAAGTATGAGGAGGCAGAGGAGATTGATAAACAAACATTGGAGCTGAAAAAAAGGGTGCTAGGACAAGAGCTTCCCTCTACACTGATAACTATAAATAACCTTCCCACAGTACTGAGTGACCAAGGCAAGTATCAGCAGGCAGAGGAGATATATCAACAGATGTTGCTACAGTAATAAAACAGGTATTTGGGTAGATTCTGAGAGATAATGGGTATTTGACTATAAAGGCTAAAGTTGTGCCAACAGCAGTACAATTTCCTACCGATGTTATTGAAGGCTTACATATTTTATTGGAATGACAGGTTAAATCTCAAAATTATAAATGTTAAGACATTTATGAAACTATGGACTAGAACACAAGGCTACCACGGCCTCTGATCTCAGATCAGATTAGGTGGAACAGACCTGTCCCTCGTTCTTTCCTCTCGATCCACTTGAAGTCATCCACGCCCAATGTTTGACAACGTCACCGAAACTATGAGAAGAAAAGAAAGAGGAGGGAGAGGGAATCGAGAGGGCCGGCTGGATTGAAACCCTCAACGCGTTACCTGGTTATCGCCTCTATCCTCGATCACAGAATCCTGAGCGAAATTGTTGTGTATTCACACTGAGCTGCTTGTGAAAATGTGACGATGCTGTCCTGAAGGCAGATGGATCCCTCGGAATGAAGCTAGGGGATGACAGGCGGAAGATTGACCGACGGGATAGGGATGGCATGACCATGCTGACGAGCGACAATTCTCTTTCCCAAGAGAACTACTTTCGCCCGCATCGTGAGACCCTCCTCGAACGACCGACCCCCAATGGATGACCTGACTACGACACTTTCAGCTGGCCACGAGGACAAGTCTCAGCATCATGTCTTGCAATGAAATGCCACCAGCCGCACATTTTCAGGCACATTTCATACAATGTTGGGATTTCTCAACTTCAATCATGGTACTGTCCACTTCATTCCCACTGGATGGTGCTAGGTTTTCGAGCTGTCCAGATGCCGTCAGTCGCTCTTGGAGGTTGCTTGACGAGAGCTTTTTAAGGGGGTCTATTCTTTAAGCTCGGTGAGGTTAGGAGGCCTGTATCTGGAGAAGTACACCTAGACAGAAAGAGAAAGGGGACGATCTGACCAGTATGCCAGTGGTAGAACTGACTAGCTCTCAAACTGTTGAAACCTGTTGTCATGAATGGCACGTATATATATATATGCGTGTTATTCATGAAAAACCCATATTATATCGCTTTGTAGCTGATAATTATCTTCTTATCATTGATGCATCATCGAACACGCTAGACACAAACATGGACAAATTTGAGAATCTCCTGTTGCATAAATATAGACGTTATCTTGACTGGTGACAACTCCCATTACAGAAGTCTGATCGTAGCTATACGCATGGAATCCAAGCTCAGGGTATTGTCAAACCAGCGCTTTTAGCGGTTCACATACGCATTTATTAACGTTTGGGGCACGGACCGGTGAAATGGTTCCCGGAATGCTACGTGCTTGACACTTATAGCTGCCGAAACAGAGTATGGCTTGATGGGATAGAGACTGCCCCCAAGCATAAGAGTTATGGTATCATCCTGTACCGTAGATGTTGTGGTTTGCAGTAAGCTGCCGGGGACAACCGGTTCATTAGAAGCCTTGGCCTCGGAATTACCTCCACGCGACGCCGACTCAAGGAAACATTCAGTCAGTGGGGGAGGGAGGTACTGACAGCTACACCTGCTCTTCTGGCCATCTGGTCCTGGTGACTAAAAACACAGGGATGTTGGGCCGAAATCTAGCCCCATCGACGCTTGCCATGTAAGGCAGATGGCGCGAGTGCCACGAGGAAGCTCGGGCCACCGGCCGTTTTCGAGCTCCGAATCCGGCGCGAGAGCACTTCTACCAAGTCGGGTAAACCCTTCCGATCCAATTGCGCTTTAGTTAAGCAGGCACCTGCTGTAATTAGAGGCCGCCCGATTAAGTCGCTAGATGTGGGGATGAGTTTTCCACTACAAGGTGAATGCCTAGTTTTTCGTACCAGGAGATAGAAGCCAGTTAATTGTTCACGTTTCTCTTTTGGAGAAATTTGAATCGGGGGTTTTGACCCGAGGTTTGTTTTCGTGCAAATTGTTCACGGAGAACGGCGATGACTCCCGAGTTGGCATGCATCGAAGATTGTGTATAAGAGCATCTAAGCTGTGAGGAACTGGTCGATCTTTCATTGAGTTCTTGAGTACCGAGGTCACCTGTCGACAATGCATATCCAGTGGGCATTCTCATTCTTGTTTCAGCTGCTGTTCTTAGTCTGCAGGACTGCTGGTGTGCCAGTTCAAACCCATCACGAAGCTTCCCAATCCCTGGTTATAGGTGGGAACCATACGGCTGCCACGGCTCCTTTCTGGCAACAGTACAACTACTGTCAGGGTCTGAATACCATTCTGAGTGCAAGTCTGGATGATTTCTGCTGACTGTAGCTGACAGGTCGTAATGTTGCCCTTGGTAGAGCATGGAAGCCCCTCCTGGATGCCAAGATGGTGAAGTTGCAGGTCCTGTAAGTGTAATATATCCAAGACCATTGATGCAGGTACATAGTCTGCATTTCCTGACACATACGTGCAGACATCGGCATGGTGCCCGATCGCCAGCCCTCGGGAAAGTCCCGGGTGATGAAACACAATGGTACCAGTGTGGCAACCCGAACGAATTCGCATTCATGAACAAAGGTGATTCGGTTTCGGTCGATAGATCGCCCTTCATGAAAGAGCAGGTTGTCATTGATGGGGCATTCGCGTACAGCCTATGGCAAGGGAATTGTGATGTTGGTAAGTCTTCGTGACTCTGATGTTTCTCGTTGAAGCCAACAAGCTCCAGGACAGCTTACAACATTGGGTTCCCAACAATTGGAACAACTGGGACGAACACTTCGTACGATATATGTTGACACGCTCAAGTTTCTCCCTGAAAACATGGAGTCGACTTTCCAGATCAGTCATACTTATATCTGGTGAGAGATACATGATTGGATGCGGGTTCCGGGAAACCAAACTGATGGCAAGTAGGCGCACTCGAGAGTCTGTCGAGGGCCTGTTCGAAGGCCTCTACCCCCTAGAGACCCGAGCGCCAGACCAGACATTGACTATGCATGTCAAGCCAAGCTCGATTGAGACCATGGTCTCTCCTGCAAGTGCTTGTCCCAAGCTGGCCAATTTGACATCCACATACACCACTTCTTCAGCATATGCAGAGACCCTCAAACCGTATGAAGCTCTACAGAACAAGCTCGTCGCAGCATATAATACCACCGGGTTGGCGGGGTATAACAGTACCGCTATATTGTTCGATACAGCTTCTGCCACCTTTTGCCATGGTCTAGGATTGAAATCCAATTTGACAGCAGAAGATATCCAGAATGCCACAATCCCAGGCACGAGTTCCTATCACAACCTCTATCGTCGAAACCCGCTTGGTGAGCAGGTAAAGCGCCTTGCAGTGGGGGCTTGGTTGTCAGAAATCTTGAGTTCCTTATCTGATCGCAGTTCGCCCCTTGAAGTCTACTCGGCTCATGATGCAAGCTTGGACATGTTTCTATCCGTTGTGGCAGATCCTGATCTACCATGGCCGCCGTTTGCCTCGAATGTTCTGATTGAGCAGTGGCAGAAGGCCGATGGATCCTTGGTGGTTAGAATGTTCTACGAGGGCATGATTGTACCCGCACATCCGGACTTGGGGTGTAACTTTTCAGGGTGCCCTTTCGGAACATTGGAATCGTTTCTGAACAAATACATTCCGAGTGACTTCTCTGCCGAGTGTCAGCTCTGAGCTGAGCTAGGCAGAGTAAGCTAGAGATGTGTTAAGTTCGCTGACAGATCTAAGACAATTTCATTCTCAATGTCAGCACCCAGAACTACCCTAAAAAGACAGGCTATCTTGCCGAACTCAGGCAAGATAGGGCGTTCTGATGTATATATGTGTTTCACGGGACAAAAATCCGTGACACTTAACCCTGTTCGAGCCTCAACTGATACCCTAATCTACTTATCCTGGCTTCTTGATTTAGACTCCACCCACAGCCTTCAATCTTCGTTGAAATTTGTTACACGAATAGCTTCTTTATCGACGTTGCGACGCTTGTCTCGAGCGGTTCTATATGCGCTGCGGATATGGTTGTAATATCCCTGCTGCTGTTGAGAACCCATTGGTTCTGTCGACGATGGTGCCTCGCTGCTGTTCTCCTGTTCGGGAATGACCACTACTCCGGCGGCTGCCACCTGTGTCACGTATGCTGCATTCCTCGTCTGGCTTTTTAGTGGGCAAGACGCTGGAGGGGTCGTCAAGGAGTGGATGCCAGCGGGCATGAGGTGCAAGGCCTCTCCACCCTGTCCGGGGCTGCCTAACTTGCGAGCCATGCTTTGAGGAGACGGGCTGGTGGTGAAGGAGGCGTGGTAGGTGATGTTTCCTGATTGTGGGTTGACCGTGCGTGAGTACGATGTCTTCTGCACTTGCTGCTGAGGCACCACGCCAATAAGCTGATAGGTCGGGCTAGAGTATGCCGGTATCGAAGGCGAGACGTACCTCGGGCGTGGCGGCAACGGTTTGGATGTTGTGATTGGATCGAATTGAGCGTAGTAAGTCGATACGAGGCCCGGAGCAGGTGGTGGAGGGGCTGCGAGCGGATACGCATTGTGCATCGGCTGCAGGCCTTCCATGATGGGCGCAGTGAATTCTGGTGCTGTCGGCACACATGCCGGAGCCAGAGAAAATGTTGAGCTCGTCGCAGAAGCCGGCGAAGGTGCTGAACTTGACTTCGTTGGGGATGCCAGCCATTTTTGATTGAATTTCTTGCGATTGTTCTGTGATCGAGGTGTCGAAGCCGCAGAGTTTTGTAAAGTCGAATTTGGCCGTTCAGACAATGGGGTTGAAGGCGGTGCTTGTTGCCTACTGGACTCCTGACCGTCGTCGGAGGTCACACCCACAGGAGCTTCTGAAGAGAAGTCGGTCATGACCACGTCCATATTCATGGCAGTCTCTGATGAAGAGGCGTCCTTTGTTACCAGGGATAATGTGATGCTAACAAACAAGTCGCCACCCTACGGTAGAACTATTGATGAGGCTGGATCAGGCTTCATCCAAGTTAATACTGTCAAAAGAATGACCAGACTTGACCTTTTAGCGCTTGTATAATGCGCCTCTATCTAAACGGCAAGAGCTTTAGTTATAGTTGCGTACTGTCGTCCTAGCCGATATACCCAGCTGCCCAAAGCTGCGAGAGAGGGAGAGAATGCGAGCGACTGAGGAGCGACTTCTGTGACCCCAAAAGAGGCTTGAAGGCACACGCTCATGGAAATAGATAGTGAGGGCGTGCTGCGGGTGGCTGAGCCCCAGAAGCCCCTGCGCCTCACTTCCCACTGGCCCAAGCACCTTGCTTCACGTCCAAATCACCCGGCATTGGCTCGTATCGAATGAGGTGCACTTTATTACCATTAAGCCTCACATCGGTTTCCTAACACCCGCGGATGTCTGGGACTCGAAATCGCGGGCAGCGATAGCTGTCCTCTCACGTGTAGCAATCTCGTCACATTCTCATGTCGACCTGGTTCATGTGGAAGCAGTGGGTTCAGGAGCTCAGCACCTACTCTCCTCAGCTTGAGTATGCCAGCTCCATCGGTCAGGCTCTCGGAGACTTTGAGGAAAAGTTGCTGGGGGACCAGACCTCGATATGGTCGGTCCAGGCCACTCGGACGACGAGAAGGATTCACAAGGGACACCTTGACTACCAGCAGCTTCAGGACTTGCTTCAGAATTCGGCACATGAAAAGCCGCTCTATGATCTGTTCTTCATCAATCGCTACCTCGTCAAAGACAAGACACAGGCAGTTCCCAATGACGCCAGCAAGCTCCGCATCTCTGCCGAGGCCTTCCGTCTCTTGATGTCCCACTGCTCAGCATTGCCATCGTTTCTATTTGCGTTGGCCAGGTTTTACCTCCCGGTCGGGCGTGACTGTCGGCTACTCGACGGCCCTGAGGGCCAGGTTTCGACTCGGTGGTACTTCCTGCCTTTTCGCGTCCAAGTGCCATGTACCGACAAGCCAGGGGGCCACGCTGAGAGCATAGCGGAAAGCAACCAGATGAACCCCTTCCACTATCTGCACCTGCCTCGCCAGGAAGTGGACATTCGAGGCTCGCAAATTGCGCTCTATGTCAGCTACGCAAGTGCCACTGATACCACTACCGCCATATGCTTTAACTTCATGGACGGCAGGTGGCCAGCGCTGGTTGAAGAGCCTCAAAATCGAATCTTGGAGATCTTGAAGCATTCTTCTGTGCCTCTGGGTCCAGTCGGAATCCATGCGGTCTTGCTTTCCACCATTGCCCGATGGTGGAACTACGCTCTCCATTCGGTCAATGAGCAGCTGATCGCGTACGAGGGCCAGCTGCAGGAAGAAGTGGAAGACGAGAAGCTTTTGAACACCTTTTACAGCAAAACCAGCAAGGCCCTTCACGCCATGGCTGCCCACGTCCAACGTTACGGCACCGAACTCGATTCGCTGGAGAAAACGAGCTCCGACCTGGCAACACCAGCTGTCGCCACACTGCAAGAGTCTAACGTCAGTGTGGCGATCGGACTGGATCAGGTTCATAGCCAGATCAAGGCTACGAATGCCTTTGTTAAAGAGCTGGAGAAAAAGATTCAGAATTTGTTGGCTCTGGTATGTGTCCTCAAGCTATTTTTCTGATTACTAAAGCGAAGTCAGCTGTTCAACCGTATGCAAATCACGAATGATCGCAGGATGATGGGGATTCTGAAAGCCTCCCAGCAGGAGACAGCTTATTCCAGGCAGGTGGCTGAACGCTCACAGTTGCTGGCCGAAGACATGAAGCGAGATAGTGTGTCCATGAAGACCATTGCCGTCCTAACGATGTTCTTCCTACCAGCAACATCTTTCGCTGCGATCCTTGCCATGCCTTTCTTCTCCAACAATGACTTCCTCTCCAAGAGCCACACTATGTGGATATGGGTTGTGTTGACAGTGCCGGCAACGGCCATGGCCTACGCTTTCTACTACTTCTGGCGCAAGCACGAGCAAGCAAAGGTCCCAAAGACACTTGACGATTCCGAGCTTGGGTACCCTCTGAGTAACACATCTAGGCCCTTTGGAGGCGGCAGTTGATAATGGGATATACTATGCAATGACTACCTCATGGAGATGCTGATGCCATGATGAACGGACATGGTTTATTACCAAGAGTTCTATCATGGAACAGCCACTTTGGCGCATGGGCTTCAACGACAGTAAAGCATACACGATTTGTCTTTGATAGGCTGGATTGGTGAAGCCAATTACGTTCTAGCTGCCCAAATCTCCAGCTTGGCTTGTTGCCCCAGTCACACTACATCTGACTAACAGTGGTAGGCTAACCAACCTCCACAAAGCCCGGGGATTGCGTCGAGATGACAGCAATCTGCACAGCCACTTGGCTCGACAGACGTGTCGCCTTGAGTAGTATGCACTAAAGTGGTGTGGTGGTTATGCATGTACTCCGCCCACACACCTGGCCGTCAGGCTGAGCCTGATGGACGCGGGAAGCTTTATTTCCTGGCTCCATGCCCACCGTGAATATCTTTCGAGGCAGGATACAATCAGTCTGGCTAGTTATCGTTCAATCGGTAATTACAACTCAACGACTCTACTCAAGATGAAGTTCGCAGCGACCACGCCCTCATCACAAAGCCTACCCACCCAACAAGATGATAAGCTCAAAGGGCTTGCCGGCCTTAGAGGTAAGCCCTAACAAACTTTTAGCTCGACGACAGATGGTGACAAGTTACAGAGCAAAGAAACCGGCTGAATCGCGACACTCGTGTGGTTAGCCGAGCCTCACAGGAAGATACTCCCATAGCACGAAAGCTTAGCAGTGGTCACAACGCTGCTGGGCAAGCAGTACCAAATGAGATCATCGAAGCAGTGCCTCTACAGGCCCTATCCAGCATCCAAACTGCAAATGGATCTCAAACGGCTGGTACGGGTCCACGTCAAGCCAGTGATATCTCAGCAACGGAACCTAGTATCGACACCTCAGAACCAGCCATTGCCGCTCCTAGAAGTGATATAGCCCTGATACCGTATCGTTGTTCCACCGTCAGCTTTGCTGTTGATGTCTCTTGGAGCACAAGCGGTGGAGTTCTCGATGCAGAAAAGGCTGCCGTCATCAAACTCGGCGCGCAACTCACAGACTCTATGTCACAGAAGGCTCGAGTGCTGCCATGGGGGCCAGTGGCCTATCCACCTCTAAGGCTACATGAGCTCTCTCAATTGCGTTCAGGGGGAGGAACCGACCCAACAGTCATGCATCGAGATGAGATGCATCGTCTAGTCTTGTCGGAATCCTCGCTGTGGTTCCTCCTGACAGACGGCGAGATCGACCAGAGCACTTTGACGGATTTTGCCATTGGTATCGGCGACAGAGGTCTTCATGGCAAAGCGTGTGTCGTGATACTCTTCGGTCACCGTCCATACCTTCCCGTCTCCTGCAACATTTCTGTGGGCCAGGCAGTCTTTGCTCTTGCCCCTGACTGTGCCTTTCTGTTCCACGATATCAGCTCTGATGATGTCTTCGTTTTGCAGAGTAAAGGTTGCTTCCGGTCTCTCCTCCCGGACGAGAACATGAGTCTGGTACTTGGACCATACACAACCTGGAGTGCCCTGCCCCGTGTTTCCTACGAGGATCTGACCAAGATAGGTGTTCCGAAGCCGCGCCATGTCGCATCAAACTCTGTTATTCTGAGCGGCGGCATGATTGTGAACCTTGAGGACCTTTACAACGACGTGCTAGGCCCCGAAATCGCAGCGCAAATACTGGGCAGCGACGACGATCTCAAATCGGTGCTTCTTGCAGCGCAGAATCGCGGTAAAAGCCGAGAGATTGAGCGTTGGGTGTCCAGACAACGAAACTCACGGAAAGCGGTAGAATATACAGCTCGACCAGATATCGATGGCAGAGCATATGCTTTGGTGTCGCAGCTGGTGCAGACAATGGCCGAGACCCCGCAGCAAATGCTTGTCATTCGGGGCCTTCAAAGAGCGTTGCAAGATGCACATAGACAAAACATGGCCTTGTTCGTACAGTCGATCAGTTCTGACGAGAAACGGCGAGCGCAGCGTAATGTGGTCGTGGATGACGCCCTGGTGAGGGTGAGGCACAACCGAAACTATCATGGCTCTCCTGTCTCAATGAGCCCTGTATCACCACGAGCAAACGCAAGTCCGCAAGGACATGCATGTGGGCACGATTGGGCAGATTTATCCACGTCGTATTCAGTTTATGATCGGAAGCGCCCTGCAGGTTCATGCGACGCCGACGGGCCGACAGTGCAGAAGTCAGATGCTCCCAACAGCTTCTTTCCAACATATACAACCGCCGGAACAAGCCTCAAACTGCAAGCGCCTAGTCCTATGACCGGCGTCGACCGCTATTCCTCTGTGCCTCCTTCTGAGTTCTTCGACCGCTCTCCTGCATCACACTATCTACAGACCTTCTGGAATAAGCCTCGCTCGCTCTTTCCCGGAAACGCCGAAGTGTCAGGCATACTTTACATGGAGGGGTACCAGAAGGCGACCAGGCCTGCCTCGGCCCAGGCCTTCTACGGCTTCTGTCAGCTGTGCACCGACGACAGCTCGCCGCTGGCTCTGCTATTAAGGTCCAAACCAGCAGACGTTGAAGAAACGGAAGGTGGGTTTCCTTTGCCAGGCAGTTCCGCAGAGGTCAAATTCCCTCTGGCCATGGGCAGCTTTCCCGAGACGGACATCATCTCTTCGTTTGTGAGCTGCGAAAAATGTGCCTACTTTATCCGGAAGGTTGGAAAGTCGCCACTCGACAGTAGCATAACGGGTGCAATTCCTCTGGTCCCACTTTCGAATGAAATGAATAGAGACACCGTGTTGAAAGAGATTGATACCGCTCTTGAACAGCGCTTTCACCATTCCATCTTAGATCAGATCTTCCTCGCGATTCTGGACAAGAAGCTCGATGATATCACTTCAAATCCACCAGTTGATCAAGACCCTGCCCCTCTTATCAAGGGCTTGAAATGGCAGATTCGGAACTTCCTGACACAAATCTCGTTTCCTTCAACCATCAGCACCCGCTTTGACACAGAAGACCCTAACTTGCGCTATGATTCGCTGTCGTCGATAGTCTCGACACTCTTACCTGAGTTCGACACGGCTTATGGCACATCCACCGACCTGCTCTGCTACCCGCTCGACGGTTTCGTCGTGCTGCTGAAGGGTCCCATCTACCTTGGTGCGCTATCCTTCGATGACTATTTCGTCCGTAAAGCTCTCTTCCACCGCATCATCTACCATTTCACTGAGCAACACTTTGATCTGCGCGTGGAAGACGGGCTCAACGCCGCGACATCAGAGCTTCGGAAAGTTCTCCGTGGCCAGGTCGGCGGTCTGACAGGCTTGCGCTTCAGCGCCGAGGCCGAGGCGCTGGAAGGGACGTATCTGCTCGAAGGGGACGCGACCGACTCATTGCGGCGGCTGGGTTCTGCGTACCGCAATCTGGGTGGACAGTGCGGCGTCGCCATCCGGCTATTCCTGCAGCTCTTGCTGGGTGTGCCTTGGGACGAAGACGTCTCTGATGAGGAATGGTTTCGGGAGTTGCAGACCATGCTCTCGCCGGTGCAGGGTGGGCTTACACTATTCAGCCAGCCATGGAACTTGCGCGAGCAGGATTGTCTCGAGGTCCGGGACTACCTTGACGAGATGGGTTTTAACATCGACTTCTTCGATGTGGTAGGTTTATAATTAGACCTCGATGATGAAAGTAATACCGAGTGCACCTAAGACTACTCATATTATACCCGTCCACACTCGTAGGCTACTAAACATGTAATTATTGTATAATAATCTATAAGTTTAGTAATTAGAAGATAACAAGACTTGAGATCCTAATCAGCACGACACGAGAAGGACAAACAATAAACACGTCAATATCATCCCGGTAGTCCTTCAGGGCGAGTGATACTTGAAAGACAACAGTCCGCTCTCCACCATTGGGAGTAATGGGGTAGGACTTGCGGGCAGCGACAAGGGGTCGACTTGGACCAGCGACGGTAGAGGGATGTCCGAGCGCAAAAGCGAAAGAGAGAGCTTGTTGAAGAGACATTCCTGTTGGGGAGGAAGACTCTCCCCGGGAAGGCCGCCGTGATGGTTATATCGAGGGGAGACGCTGAAAGGACGAGCCTGTGAGAGGGTCCTGACAGCGGCGCCGTCATCTACGAGAGGGATCCCGTCTGGGAACTCAACCACTGTGGATCCAAAAATGGATTGATCTGCAAAGACCAGGAGGCCACAAAAGAAAGATGTAGACGTTGGTAGGACAGAAAAGAGGTGGTCAGAACCTGTCAGGTCAGGTCTGGAGGGCGCGAGCCGTCCCGTGCATGGCTTTGACCCGGTGGACACTGGTATTAAGGAATTTGTGGGAAGGGTGCTGTTTTCTGATGCCCGGAGCCTCAGCTTTCTACCTCCATCCCCCATAGGTGCTTGTACGCAGATTCTGTCTGTAACAAAATATCGGGTTTGCGCAGAACTTAGTGCCCCACTGCCGAAGAAACAAGCTCGCGGCCATGTACCTTCTCTTGGCATATTCCAATATGCTATGAAAGCTTTTTCATCGGTGTTGGGTACGTTAGTACGCTTTTCAGGTTTTGACTCACTTAGTCCCGTGGCCGTATTAAATTCCCCTCACTACTTTGCGTAACACAGTAAGCTAGGCCTGGATACACTCTACTAGGCTTCCCTAAGCTCAGTCTGATTTCTGCACGCTTTCACGCAGGTCAAGCAAAGGCAGACAATGTCGCCATATTCTGTCGTCGAGAAGAAAAAATGTGGCGTCTTGGGCGCAACAGGCTCGGTCGGGCAGAGATTCATTCTTCTGCTAGCAGATCACCCTATGCTGAAACTGCAGGCAGTAGGTGCATCGTCAAGATCTGCGGGCAAGGCATACAAAGATGCGGTGCGATGGAAACAGCAGAAGCCCATGTCCAAGGAGTTGTCTAGCCTTGTGGTCAGGGAATGCAAAGCTTCTGAATTCTCGGACTGCGACTTGGTCTTCTCGGGACTCGACAGCGATGTCGCTGGCGATGTTGGTGAGTGATGTTCTGCGGGGAGCTAGACATAGTTCAAAAACCTACGAGGACTGACCAAGTCCAACAGAGATGGAATTCATCAGAGCCGATATCCCAGTCTTCTCAAATGCGAAGAACTACAGACGCCATCCTAAAGTTCCGCTGGTGGTGCCTACAGTCAATCTCTCGCATCTTTCTCTCATCCCACACCAACGCAAGGAATTGGGCCTCAACAAGGGCTTCCTTGTGTGTAACTCAAACTGTGCTGTTATTGGCATCGTCATTCCTTTCGCTGCTCTACAGGCCAAATTTGGCCCAGTGGAAGAAGTCGAGGTATTCACCGAGCAAGCTGTGTCGGGAGCTGGCTATCCTGGTGTACCAAGCATGGATATCTTCGATAACGTGGTGCCATTCATTTCCGGTGAAGAGGACAAGCTGGAAACCGAAGCACAGAAGATTCTCGGCTCACTTAATGTTGGAGCTACTGCCGTCGAAGAGCAGAAAGGTCTCACTGTCGGCGCAACGTGCACGCGAGTTGGAGTCACGGATGGTCACATGGCATTTGTGTCTCTGCGGTTCAAGAACAGGCCCGGACCGACGGCTGAACAGGCAAAGGAAGCATTGCGAGAATATGTGGCCGACGCTCAGAAGCTGGGGTGCCCATCAGCACCCGAACATGCCATTGTGGTGTTCGAGGAACCAGACAGACCACAGCCACGACTTGATCGGGACATCTCGGGCGGGTTTGCTGTCAGTGTTGGAAGGGTGAGGGAAGCTGCCAAGGAGTCGCATTTTGATTTGAGGTTTGCCTGTCTCAGTCATAACACGGTCATTGGAGCAGCAGGAAGTAGCATCCTCAACTCGGAGGCTGCGATTATCAAAGGCTTTATATGAGCTGATGGAAGAGTAGAACCACTGAGCGTGGATGCGTCGAGAGAGCATTCCCCCAATGTAAGCTGCAAGGTGGATGCGTCGAGAGAGCATTCCCCCAATGTAAGCTGCAAGGTGGATGCGTTGAAAGAGCATTCCCTCAATGTAACCAGCAGTGTGGATGACCATCACTTTGGATCATCACTTTGGACCATCACTTTGGACCATCACTTTGATATATCACTTTGGGATTAGCGTGTGAAATCTTGGCAGACTTGGCAGATCCGATGGCTCCACTCGCACTTTCTGCGCACTTTTCGACAGCCGTAGCCTTTCCAAAGACAATTCCTCCACACCACATCCATCATTTCTTGACAGCACAAATCTCTTAGAAGCCGTCAAGATGGGTCGTGGACCGAAGAAGCACCAGAAGCGTCTCAGTGCGCCCTCGCACTGGATGCTTGATAAGCTCTCCGGTGCCTATGCCCCCAAAGCCTCACCCGGTCCTCACAAGACGCGAGACTGCCTTCCCCTGGTTGTCTTCCTCCGAAACCGCCTGAAATATGCTCTTACTGGCAAAGAAGTCACTTCCATCTTGATGCAGAGACTGGTCAAGGTCGATGGCAAAGTACGAACAGACAACACATACCCCGCTGGCTTCATGGATGTCATTTCCATTGACAAGACTGGCGAGCACTTCCGCCTGGTGTATGATGTCAAGGGCCGATTCGCTGTCCACCGCATTGAACAAGCTGAGGCCGAGTACAAACTTGGCAAGGTCAAGAGAGTGCAGGTTGGAAAGGGTGGCATCCCATTCTTGGTCACGCACGATGCTCGCACGTAAGTTGCGCAAGCCATCAATCAGACGTTGGACCAATGTTTGGTTGGAAAAATATAAAATATGTGCTAATGTGATATATAGTATTCGATACCCAGATCCGCTTATCAAGGTCAACGACACTGTCAAGATCGATCTTGCAACCGGCAAGATCACCGACTTCATCAAGTTTGATACCGGTGTGATTGCTATTGTCACCGGTGGTCGTAACATGGGCCGTGTCGGCGTCATTACTCACCGTGAGAGACACGATGGTGGTTTCAACATTGTCCACGTCAAGGATGCCATCGACAACTCTTTCGCTACGCGGGAGAGCAACATTTTCATCATTGGCAAGGAGAAGCCATGGATCTCGCTGCCAAAGGGCAAGGGTGTCAAGGTATGTGCTTTCTGTCTTGCATTATTGGTGCCCGTTGCTGACAGGTGCTAGCTTTCCATTGCTGAGGAGAGAGATCGTCGCCGTGCTGTGCAGCAGGCGCAGCCTCGCATCTAAGCGGGTCACTGTGTCGAGAACTGTGTAGAAGCAAACATTATGTTGAGAGAGTATGATGCCAAAGTTGAGCACATGCTGAGATGATCATTGGCCCATCGAAACATCCGATGGGCGGCGAGCACGGTATCCATGTAATGCTCACGTGACATCCAAAATCCACCTACTGAAAGGGTGGTAGCACGCTCTTGCAAACCAAATTCCGCACGCTTTCAATCAAACGCTTAGTTCCTTTTGCTCCCTTTACTTTTGCCTTTTTGTATGTGCCGCCTTCCTCCCGCCTACCACGCCGAAGAAGCCCGCAAGCGTGAGCGATCTGTTCACATTCAAGAAAATACTGACACCAACATTTCCCCAAACCACACCATTCCAGGTCTCAGGCTTCCAGAAATACTCGTCTCCCAAGGCCAAGTAGTTGGCATAGACGTGCCCGACATCTGCCAAGGCGACCGCCAAGAGGTATCTCTTGGCGATGTCTGGGTGGTGGGTCCATGTACAGATCAAGGCGATCAGGGCGAGTAGAAGTAAAACGTTGCCTAACTGAAGAGTCACAGAGAGGGCTTGCGGAGTCAGATGTGAACGGGGAGTGGAAGACAGGGCCTGGTCTTGGAAGTATTTCGCAGGATCTCTAAGGTTGACAATGTAGGCTGCCATGCTGTATTTGCGAATGCCAGACAGTCAGTTATTTCGAGCTCCGAGAATGAATGTGTAGATAATGTGTGGTGTCTAGATAGATAATTTGTGGTGTGTAGATGCCACTGAAATTGGCTTACAGTAAGGCTGGCTCGACACCGCCAAACAGGAGAAAGGGCCAAGTCGGGAGGACGGAATACTTGGCCATCTTCGCAAGAGAATAGATGCTGTGATACTGGTACAGTAGTGGTGATGGGTATGTACACAAGACTTAGTCCAGAAAGGCACTAAGAGTTATCCATCAATAGGATGATTGCTAAGCAGTTAGTAGAGTAATTAATGAATGTGAAAGAGAGCAAGGCAGTTGCAAGAACCGCTAGTCTTCATTTGGCAAAGTCTACCCGTGGGTGCAAACCGCTCATTGGTTAACAATGCTCCACTTGTATGTTTACATTGCATCCTAATCAGGCCATCTCGTTTCTCGACTTCTTCTCTCAGCATCTCTCTAGGCTGGCTGGCACAGGCTGCGCAGGTGTATCTGCAGCATCTCAGGACTACTAACAGCAGTTTGCACAGCTTTACAACCGTGTTGATTGCCGTGCTTTGTCAGCGTCACACCCTTTGGATACACTCTTGAAGCTCGAGCGACAGGGCGACAGTGAGCATTGCGGGCAGAAGTCAGGCAGCTGCGCGGGAGAAGCAAGATGGCGACCGACGAACTAATAGACTTTGAAATCATCGAGAACTCCAAAGAAAACATCCAGCCACTACGAGAGGGCCGCTCTGCCAAGGCACTCGCAGCAGTTCTCTCGCCCAATTCTTCTGCGAGACCGGACAAGGAACCGACGCTCTATGAGACGAAGACGCTCAACGATGCTATTCGCGCAGAGTACGAGATTGAGCTGCAGTCAATTGAAGATTCCGACGACCCTCTCGACATCTACGATCGGTACGTCAAGTGGACGCTCAACGCCTATCCGTCTGCGCAGGCCACCAGGCAGTCACAGTTGCTACCTCTCCTGGAACGAGCCACAAAAGCGTTCCTCACGACGTCACACTACAGGAACGATCCACGATACCTGAAGCTATGGCTTCATTACATTCGACTATTCTCAGACGCACCCCGCGAAACATTTGCCTTCCTGGCTCGCCACCATATTGGCGACACGCTTGGCTTGTTCTACGAGGAGTTTGCTGCCTGGCTAGAGAGTGCAGGCAGATGGAATCAGGCGGCGGAGGTGTACGAAATGGGTATTCAGAAGGAGGCTCGCCCTGCTGAGCGCCTGCTGCGTAAATACAGCCAGTTCCAGCAACGGTTCGACGCCCGGCCACAAGAGCCGAATGAGCCGTCCTCACCGGCGCTTCCTACGGTCAGGCCGGCGCTAGCAGCCAAGGTCGACCCTTTTGCGCCCGCCGCGACCACATCCGAACATCCACAGGCGGCTCAGACTCAAGCTGCGGGTGCAAGGACGGCTGGTGGCCGTTCAGGCAAGCCAAAGATGGCAATCTTCTCCGATGCCAATGATGCGGCCTCGCAGCCAGCTCATCCGCCATCTCAGGGCTGGGACAGCATAGGCTCCATCAAAGAACGGAAGAAGGAGAATACCATTGAAGCGAGGCCGTGGGCAGGCGAAACGCTGAAGGCGGGAGGACGTGTGGGGAAAACCCCGAGGATGGAGGTCTTCAAGGATCCGGTATGATGCTCTCTCTCCCCCTCTCAATCTCGATGTATCTTCCTCACACTGAACAGAACTGATTGTTTGGCGTTACATAGTCACGAATGAATGATTCACAAAAACAAGCCTCTTCAAAATCTTCTGCTGCAGCATTGACTTCAAAAGGCGGCCGTACTGAGCGGCCCTTTGTGTGCATGGAAGCCATCTATCCCAACGAGCATGAGGAATTTAGCTTCGAAGAGCTGAGAGCCATGCATAGAGGTTGGTCACAGCGAGACTGGAAATGCAAGCAGTCAAGCCCGCTGCGGACAAATGGGCTGCTGCTACCAGAAGCTGACACTGAGAGCATGAACGAAAGATTCCAACAGAATTTGTCCGTGGTTGATAACTCGACCCAGTCGCCCGCAGGCATGCCGCCACCGAGGATGAAGCCGAAGCGCTTGAAAGTCCGCGAAGTCAAGCAGGAGGCGCAGACGGTCAAGACCAGACTTGAGTCGCCGACGGGGCCGAAAATGCGAAAGAAGAACAGTGCTGAGCCGACAATGACGTTTCACAGCAAAGCCGCCACCAATGAGATCTATGACATGTTCAATCGGCCGTTGAAGAATCCTGCAAAGGAAGAAGCACAGAGCCGTGAGGACTCGGACTATGATGATACTTATAGCACTGCGGGCGAAAGCACTGGAACTGGTCCTGCAACAAGCGTATTCGGCGATGATACCCTCGGATCTGTCGTACATTCAGGCCGCGAAGACAATACCTGCAGTCAGCCAGATAGCATTTCGTCCTGGTCTGACTTCACTACCAGCAAACATGTGCCTCAAGTGAAGAAAAAGCACAAGCATCAAACCTCATCAAGCTTGGACCTGACTGAACATATGAACTCAAGTCAGAATCCGACACAAACATCCGGGCTCGATGGGGCGTTTGACACGCAAGCAATTGCAGCCATTGCAAACCAGAACTTGGACGACTTGGACACCAGGGCCATTGCGCTGATTGCAGGCTCTGAGGCCGACGAGGAGACGCAGGAAACGGAGGACCTCAAAGCAGAAGCGGAAGACTCTCACCCCCAAGAGGTGGAAATCACGCACAAGCCTCGATTTGTCGCCATTCCTCCTGAAGACTATGAGCCGACGCCGCTGCGACCATATCGCGACCCAGTAGCGGCTGCGCAGAACAAGTTGCCTTTCATGACGCCCATTGCTGAGCAGACGGAGAGTACGGTAGCCCCGTCGACCCTGTGGAAAGATGCAGACTACTTCAAAACTCCCAGTCGGCCTGCTAATGGCAGGTTTGACAGTCCTTCGAAGTTGCAACCTGATGAGCTGTTGATGAGCAGTCCGGCAAAAGAGCCGTGTCCTCGATCTCCAGTGAAAAGCGCGACAGAGAAAGAGCTGTTGTTGATGAGCAGCCCGGCAAAGGAGCCTAGTCCTCGATCTCCGGTGAAAGGCGCAACAGAGAAAGGGCTGTTGATATCATCACCTGAGAAGAAGCAGCGTGATGCGCCACCAACAAGTGTTAATGAGCAGCCACGACATATAGCAGAGGCTAGCTTCAAAGAGGATATCAAGGCTCCGCCGCCGTCGAAACGACAAACCCAGGCAGTAGTAGCCAAGACCGTCACCACCGATCCAATCATCAACGACGCCCAATGTAACCCTTGTGACCGCTCCGTTCGAGAACAGATTCTGAAAGCGATCCAGCCGCCGATCTCGTCGTACGCAGGCTTTACAGACTGCTCGAGTGAGACCTTCGGCCACGCCTCCATCCTGAGAGCATACACAGACAAGGTCGCCAAACAGAAGCCGGGCAAGTTCAGTCCTCGCAAGTCTCAATGTGATAAATCAAGGCCAGTGCCAACACCACAACTCAACTTCAAAGGCTCATCACGCATTTACGCGGTAAAGCGCGAACTGGGCAAGGGTGCTTTTGCACCCGTCTACCTTGTCGATAGCTCCGAGCGTGACGAGGATGAGAATGGAGATGGCTCGACGGTATCAGAACGCTGCCACGGCGCGCACACCACCACACGAGGGGCCTTGGAAGCCTTGAAATCCGAATGCCCTCCTGAGACTCTTGTTTGGGAATTCCACATTCTCCGCCTCATCCGCTCCCGACTCCCACCCTCGTCTCGCACGCTGCAATCTCTGATCAGTGCACACGAATGCCACCTCTACCGCGACGAATGCTACCTCCTGCTCAGCTACGCGCCACAAGGCACGCTGCTTGACCTCGTCAACCATTTCCGGTCCGCCAACGCCAGCGCCGGCAAGCAGATCGAGGGCACAGGCATGGACGAGATGCTGGTCATGTTCTTCACCGTCGAGCTGCTCCGCACCATGGCCGCCTTGCATTCTATCGGCATCCTCCACGGCGACCTCAAAGCCGATAACTCTCTCGTGCGACTTGACCCGGCAGTCAATCTGACAAGCCCGTACTCACCAACCGGCGCAGAGGGTTGGTCGGCCAAGGGGCTGACCCTGATCGATTTTGGTCGCGGCATCGATACAACCAACTTCCCCACTCGCACCAGGTTCATCGCCGACTGGGACCCCCAGCCTGAAGACTGCGTCGAGATCCGCGAGTGTAAGCCGTGGAAATGGCAGATTGACTTCTACGGCGCCGCTGGCGTCATCCACTCGATGCTCTTTGGCAAGTATCTGGCCACCGTGCCTGTACCTGCTTCGTCGGCCTCGTCGTCGTCGTCGTCTTCTTCTTCGTCTTCTCTATCGTCGTCATCATCATCCACCGCGATCGCAGACATGACCCTTCCCATAGGCACCGCTGCCAAGCACGAATACCGCGTTAAAGAAGCATTCAAGCGCTACTGGGAGCGCAATACATGGGAGCATGTCTTTTCGGTCCTCCTCAACCGCGGCGGCGCTGGCGGCGCTGGCCAGCTCGACGATGGCGTCCGCACCGAGCACCTCCACGGCGTCATTTCACGTCTTGAAGCAACTTTGCTCGCCGACGGCGAGAGACGTGATTTGCGCGGCTATATTCGCAAAGCCGAGCGCTTTGTCGGCGCTGGTGCTGGTGCTAGTGCTGGGGCTGGTCTTGGTTGAAGGATCTAAGCGATCTGGTCGTTGTCGTGGTTGTTATTGTCGTTGTTGTTGATGATGATGATGATGATGTTGTTGTTGTTGTTGTTGTTGTTGCTTTTCTTACGAGAGAGCAAAGCGGGAGGCGGGAACGCTAAGGCGAAAGTGAGAGGCGCATTGGGAACGGCTATAAATAAGGCCCTGTTTTTCTTCACTTTATCCAGTTCTCAATATTGTAGATGAATTTTACTGACCATCTATCTCTATAACTCCATTTTCGTACTCTTCGACTTTCTCGATTATAAATTGGGTTTTCGGCCTACGTTGGCAAGCATAAAAGACAAAGGGGAAACAGACAAGTAACATTGACTTGACTGGAGAGTGAGCAGGGCTGCGAAGAAGAAAAAAACTAAGTCAAGTCTGATTCTGTGTAGCTTTTTGATCATGCATTCCTCCCCCCAGTCGGTACTTTAGCCCATGTATCGTCATTTCCATCGTCATCATCATGTGTACGGCGCTAGTCCAACTGTTCTTTGGAACTTTCACAAACGTCAAGTGCGATCCAGGTCATGGAGGAAAACCCAAGCCGCCAGGCAACCAATTAGCCAACATGCCAAGTCAAAAGTCAACCACGCTCGATTCCACCATCATCCGGTCCTGAAATTTTGTACCTGGAACATTGCGTGCAAGTCATACCAACGTAATCGTCCTGATAGTGCGCACTCAATCATCCACACTCGATACACGCACAATACCTCTTTACAATGGTCTAGGCCATGCCCATCATGCAAAGGGATCATCGTTGCGCTGCTTATGCAAGTTGGTGAACTCCTCCAGCCTCTGCTCGATGCTCATTTGTGACACATTGCTACCGATAGACGGGTCTGACAGGCTCGGAACATGGCGAGGGGTATGTGCTCGAAGCGAGCGCTTACTAGGATCGAGCTCGAAGGGTGATCCGAGACGCTTGTGAGTGGGATCGAGCTCGGGTAGAGCTAAGCTGGAAGCAGAGGTGTTCGTGGCCGTGGCTGCGGATAGGGCCGTGAGTGAGGATGGCAAGGGTGGGAAAGGCGGGACGCTGTCGGTGACAGATGAGGTGGGCGTCTGGAGGTTGGGTGGGTTAAAGAGCCCTTGGATGCGTTCGCGACTATTGAAAGCTCCCATCGTTGCACCACGGCTCCGAAGGCGAATCCGTCGCTGACTAAGGTCGCCCTCGCCAGTGAGGACAAACTCTTGCGTGGGGATGGCAGGGGCCTGAAGCTCCGACGGTAGGGCAAGGTTACTGCCCTGTGGACTCAGTTCATCTTCTAGATTGTGCTGCGCACGTCTCTTGTTGACGTTTGACGACACATCGGGTTCTGGCTTGAAGGGTGACAGGAGTCGTGATCCTGTTGCGTGGATAGTGTCAAACTGGTTTTGGGAAATGTAGCGTCTGTGCCGGTTGGAGCCCCGGCTTGGACCATTCCAGGTTGAGTAAGTGAAGGGAGATGCGAGCCGCGGTATGCTGCTGGCTGCAACGCTCAGCCTCTCGGGCTCTGCTGAAATGCCAAGGCCTGAAGGGGGCGATGTTCTCATGGCGTCTGTGTTGGAGGTCAAAGGCGTGTTGAAGAAGTCATCGCTGTGCTGCTCAGTGGGAGGCGAATCGCGAGCAACAAGCTGAGCCAAGGGAGCTGAAGCACCGCTGGCGACAAGTGAGATGCCGAGTTCTCGCGTGGCATAGGTTGTAGCCGCTGGTGTCTCCTCAGAGTGCGGATCGGGCATGCGTGGGGCGAGTCGTGAAGCAGGCCGTTTGACAAACTGGTCGGTGAAGGGCGAGGGGCTACGAGACTGCCGAAGTCGCTGGTAGTGAGCCGAAATGGTGAATTTCTCCTTGCACAGCTGCTTGAGTCTCTTTCTCGTCACCGCTTCCGACGGCCACGCATCCTTCGAATCCCGATAATCAGTCTTCAAGAAGTCGTTCGGTTCTGGCGTCTTCTCTCGTGGGATCGACCTCTCCTCAAACACATTACGCAGCTTGTACCTCTTCACGATTGGCCGAGGTATGCGACTAGCTCGAGGCCACGTCTCCTTGGCACGTCGAGCGACCCGATGGCAGACGCCGGTGGGCGGAATGCTCCCGGGCACAGTCTTGAAGGGGGTCACTGCCGGATCGGCCAGGTACATCTGGTAGACGTTGAAGAGATGGTTGTCCATTTCGATACTCCATTCAACCTTGTCCTTGGGCAAGACAGCATTGACACGCATCTTCTTGCTCCTCCTGGTCGGCGTGTCGGGGATAATGTTGACCTTGTGAAAGGAGAAGGGGTCGACGCCGTCGACTTCCGGACTTGTCACACTGCCATCAAACGACGTTGGCCTTGTGGCGAAGGTCCGCGGCGACGAGGCCGAAGAATCAGAGTGAGAGGAAGATTCAGATCCAGACCGGCGCATCTCCCACACCGATGTCTTGGCCTCGAGCGGAGAATCCTTGGTCTGAGCTGGTGGTGTTCGCGGGACCTGCCCTCTGTAGGCAGGCAGACGCAAGCGATCACAGGGCGATGGCTCAGTCACACTCTGGTGGAAGAGCGGGCGCGAGAAATTCTGAGCGGGTTCAATAGACGGAAGTGGCTCATCAGAAGCCGAGTGGGATGACAGTGAGAAGACGGGTGGAGGGTGATGGGCACTGGACGGAGCTAAAATCTCCGAGGCGAAGAGAGTGGGAGGAAGGGTAGCGTTGCGGGCCTGGAAGTTGGCGAAGTTGATCCGGGGACGCCGCGTGTGAAGGGTGTTGTGCTGTGGCGGCGGAGGTAGATTCAGTTCGGCAAATGTCTGGTCGGGCGTCTTGGGAGCGCTGCCGAGGCCGACACTCATCGGCGCAAAATTCCGGGGCAATGTAATAGACATCTGGGTTTTGGGTGCGGGGAAGAGCCGCGGAGACGAGTCGAAAGCAGACATGATTGCGGGCGTTGTGTGATGTGCTGGTCAACGCGTGTTGATGTTATCGCCAGTGAGCATGGGCGTGCCAAGACTCGGCGGCTAGAGCGAGACTCGGTGTCTTTTGGTCTGTGCTGCTCGATCCAATACCCTTCAGCCCAGCATGCTGCACGACAAATCACACGCACGTATGGCGCTCTGTTGGCAGGCCGGATTGTCGCTGGTAGTCGCTCGCTGTCGGGTTGGGTTGATAGCGGGGATGACGCGGTCAAAACTCTACGGAAAGCGCGTCCCTGGCTCAAACAACTCAAACGCGGTGCAGCTGCGTTCTGAGCGGCGAAAAGAGCAAGCGCGCCGGTGGGAAGGGGCGATGTGCGATGTGCGATGTGCGATGTGCGATGTGCAATGTGCAATGTGCGATGTGCGATGTGCGATGTGCGGTGTGCGATGCGGGACGCGCGATTTGCAATGTTTGACAGGCGCACCAACACACTGATGGCGGTGATGACTGAGGACCCCTCGCGCGGGATTAGGAAATCCGGGTGGCTGGGAAAAGCGGCGACAGGCCTGACTTGGCTCAAGTCAAGCGGAGGCAGCACGCGGCCTTGACAGAAGCTTAGGCTTTTCAACGGATGAAAACGATGGAGACGAGGGAGTCGGAATGTTTATAAGGGTATTGTTGGGGTGTGGGCTTGACAGGAGAGAGAGGTGGTGAAGGTGATGAGAGAAAAGGCTGGACCGTGTTTCAACCGTGTGGACGAGGGAATGCAAAGGCGGAGGGGCGCCGGGCGGCAAGCCGCTAACTTGGCCCAAGCGAAGCCCCGACCCGTTGGCACCTAGAGGCCGCCCCTGGGAATGGCGCCTTTAGGGGCAGAAATCTTCCGAGCCAACACCTGGCGCTGTCGCTAACTGCTTGCTGCATAGGATTGGCAGCCGCGTCGGCCCATGAGTAACAGAGCGGGCAACTCAAGAGAGTGGGCATTCGCAGGCTCTACCCTGGACCACTACCTATTCTGTCCGGTGCATGTCTCATCCAAGGCGGAGCTGCTCGACCATGCCGAGTCTCTCCAAGCCAGACCTGTGGCTACAGGCGCAGGATGCCCAAAAACTCCAGCACTGGTCTGCAAGACCTGTTGGGCGCCTCACTCATGCTACAGTCATGCCATCTGGCCATTCAGCCTTCTCGGATGACGGTCTGAGTGTTGGCCTTGCTTGGGTACTCTGAGTCATGCAAGAAGGCACAGGCTTAGCGCTTGATGTCGGAGCAAACGCCGTCCCCAACGAGGCCACGTTTCGACCTCATCTGACCTTCAGCAAGCTGCCAACTACTGCAGTTCGTCCACGCGCCTAGGCGCCTCCTGCTCGCTGCTCGGAGCGGGAAAGGCTCTGCGGGAAGCTGGGTCCCCAACACTGCTGCAGACGCGTAGCAGGTAAGAACGCGAAAAGACGCCGAAAGGACGCTAGATGGCTAGCGCGCAGATCTAGTACGTGTCGTGACCAGCCAATAGACAAGGGTCTACATTGAGGCTGGGCGACCCACACGCCACACGAAGGAGGGCGCGTCTTTATACAACTCGGTGAAGGTGAGCAGGGGCTTCGCCGGGGCTTCCGTCTCAATGCAGGTTTCAGAAGGGTGCCCCCGCCGTGGAAACATTCTTATGCAATGCAGGAGGAATGTGCTTTATCCGATGCTTCTTCAGGCAGGCCGGGAGAATTCGTGCAGACAGCTGAGAGAGCGTGGCTAGTAAGATTGGCTGGCTGACATCGGAGCACACTCCCTTCTTCACTGGCCAGCCCTCTCATTTACAACGAGCAGAAAGCTCGGGCGCGTGGCCGCTGGCATCCTTCTTTCCGATGTTGACAGCTGGGAGGGGCAAGGCAACTAACTCAAGAGCACGGGTGGAGCTCATGTGGCAAGTTACCTGCCTCTCACATAGCAGATCTATGCCTTCCAGACGACACCATCCCACCTCCCCCCATCCATACCCGCCTTTGATTGCCCGCAGGTGCTACGCCTGAACCCTTCCTCCCAGCTCGCCACCATGCTTTTGATGGCCGCTTCGGTGACGCGAACACCCCTGGCAACATCATCTGGCAGGTGTCCGCCAGGGACATGCAGAAAGGCCACCTTCCCCTCCCTCGACTCTCGCCCATCTTCTGGCACCCCATCGCTCTCCCTCTGCCCTTCTTCCAGACGTCTCCTGCTCAAACTCTCCATGAGGGTAAACTCGCAGAGAAACCTTCCGGCGTCCCGACTGAGCCGGACTACGCTCTTGCGTGCCCTCCTCAAATGGGGAGGTATCGGAGGCCAGGCAGGAAACGGACCCTCGTCTTCCACCAGCCCCATTGCCGTCTCGACCTCATTCACCTCCTTCTCCCATCTCGCCAAGACATCAGCCTCATCCCAGCCAACGTGCAGCTGCTCGGGGATTCCTTCTTTCTTCCACACATACTCGCCTTCCTTCCAGCCATCGCGGTCGTCGACGTCTTTGATCTTGTAATTGTCGCGGTGGGCCATCGTTTCTAGCGTGTAGTGGTCCCGACCACCGGCCATGCCGATGTGCATAATGTAGTCCGGGTCATGCTGCTGGATCAGTTCCGGCACCAGCGTTGCGGCCGTAGCGTAGGCGACGCGCACCGGTGTCGGGTGCACAATGAGTCTGATGACGTATGGCGATGGCGATGGCGATGGCGATGGCGATGGCGACAGCAATCCCCTTTTGCCTGATACTGGTTGCGCTTGAAGAATGGCTGGGAGAGACGAGGCGATGAGCCAGGATGGGTTTGTGGTGAAACTCTTGAACGCCTACATCCGATAATCACCCAGTTAATTAGCCGATTTAGCGAGGGGGAAGCGGCGCTGGCGGCGGCGTTTGGCCGACTAGAAAGACTGCATGTATGCAGGACTTCTGCTTCATCGTGAATACAAGGAGAGACGTACCCCGAACCCAGTCACCAGCACTGTCACCTCTCTCGTCGGAGCTGTCTCGTGATCCAATCCTGATGAAGTGACCTCGGCTGACAGGCCCGAATCCTCCAGCAGCACAACTCCAGCGTCCCCCATGTCGGATGCAGAGGGTTATAAATAGGGATTTTGTATAGACACAGTATTATATATACACAAGGTTGTCAGCCATACATGCTCTGCATCCGGCGTTTGTCATGGATAAGTTACAGAGTTCTATTCTGCAGGACTGATATATATGTCGAGCCGGAAAGTCGGTGATGTTCGATTCAACCCAATCGGGTGGGCTGACAATGCTGCTGCACAGCACCACACCATTGCGACCGACCGGCCAATCAGAAAGTAACACGAACAGTGGGTCTAGCACGCCAGATCGGTCTTTGATTGACTACCCCAGCTGACTTCTGACGGCAGACGGCTAAGATAACGAGCAGATGAACGAAATCTGATGGATGAAGTGATTGATTGATGAAGAAGCTACGAGCCGCCACGGATGAGCAGATAAGATAGGCTACCGCCAAGCCCAGCTGCGTCTCATCACTCCTTCCTCCCGTGACATGACTTATCGCAGCGCATCAGACTGTTCTACCTTAATTACTATGTCCCAGCATCCTTTGAGCCTTTCCCACCCTCGGGAGGCTGGCAGCACCAACTCTTGTCTCCCGCCGCATGGGGTGGGGACAGTTTCAGAGTCACCTCTGTAGCCATGCCGGCTAATTAGTCATCGTGCCCTTCGAGATGTTAAAAACCGCCATCGACATTGCCACCATCGGCACTTTTGCGTGCGCCTCGTCTGGTCTTGCAAAACGGCAATCTTGTAGTTGAGGTTGTGGCGAACGGGAGATATACACGCAAGAACGTCCTATCGACGGGTAGAGCACCATCCAAAGCGCTTGATCTTCTCCTTCAACTCTCACAATTTCAACTTGATCCGTACCAACAACCCCATCCATGAATTTTAGATCCACAGGTGAACCGAAGTAAAGTACTGAGAAAGTTGGCATCAAGCGAAGAACCGCTGGAATAATGATTATGGTAATGTGGTACTGGATGACAGTCGTTGCAGCAGGACCAACTTCTTCTGTCGACGTTCGGCAGCATATGGTTAAGGGCAGTTGATCAACATTGATTGAAGACTGTTCGTGGTATCCAATGTGGCGAATGTTATCGTTATCGATACTTACTACACTCCTCAGAGGCTCTTTTCGCAGCTCTTTGGTGGATGGCCTCAGCCCTGTTTGTGAAGAATTAAGGGAGCTATAGTGACTTTGGTTTCGATGTAGATGACCATTGAACTAACCGTAAATATAGGGTGTCGAATAGTATGTGATTGCAATCTGTCTCGATAACACGCGATGAATTGTTGAATCTCGAGATTACTTGTCAGCACCTGTAAATTGCCAGCCTATCCGCCGTGTGGCCGCCGCGGGCATCAGGATCAGTTTATTTGCTCGAGAGCTCTCTGAGACATAGTGCCTCGTTTCATTGTTTCAAGCCCCTCCCCAACGCTATCCATGCTGCTTGTCCTAGCAGGGTATGAGTCGGATTTCGCTCGCTTGGTGGCGGAGTCGGCAATCTTCCCAGCCTTTCTTCTGGGGTCCCAGTGCCCCCTTCTATTAGTGAAGCAGCTGTAATGGTGTTGAGAGTGCAACCGCTTTGTTGGCCTGCCGTTATGCAGACAGATACTCTTGGATTTGGTCGTTGTGATTCATGTACAGGCAGTTGGTTAAGTTACCATTACTATTACACAGCGATCGACCTCTCTTCAAATAAACAGAAGTCCATCATTATTGATCTCCAGGTCCTGACCCGCGCAGTTACCGAGATATTGACCACCGCTTCTTCATCATCTCTCGCATCTAGCCCCTGCTTTCCAGCAAGGAACATCAACTCTGGCGCGTGGACTATTATTCTTTGCTTCAAGTCTGCCAGGTAGAAGAACCACTTGCTCGTTTCCTCGTCTATGGTCCCAATCAGGCTCTGCTAACGGGTGTCGCAAGCGCAGCGGGGTCGTGGACCACCACAAGCCTGACGTTGTTAAATATTGGAGATGGCCGGATCCTTGTTTGAAAGAGCCTGAGCATTCAACTTACCTAAAACCGTGTTCCTGATATTGCTCGAAGCATGTTCTCAGACTTCGGATGACCTGCCTGAGCCAGTTGATGCCTAGGGTCGCTGAGAAGTGCCTCGATGTCATTTGCGGGTTTGTCGTGCCATCACTGGTTGAACGATAGGATAGCGGCGCAAAAGTTGTGGTAAATATTGTCAAAAACGTGCCTTCAGAGCCATACGTTCAGGTGGTAATCTGATGCATTGTTGGTGACAAATATGCACCCAACTCGCTGTGAGATGCAGCAATTGTGTTAGGCCTGGAATGCCAGTAGGCCGAGGACCCCAATACCTCAGTAAAAAGACGGGTAATCTTGCCAATAAGACCAAGATTCAGGTATTTCAATATATATGTACTGTCACTCATGACAAATTGCTTCTTGCCAATAACATTTCCACTAACTTAGCAGTTCTCGGTTACCCGATGCCCTTCGCACCTGCTCATCGACGAAGCGTACCAGGTTTGGTTCCTGTTACAGTTGCTAACTTGCCAGTCTACCTTGCTGCTTCGTAGGATTGGTGAATGGCCACTCATGTGGTGATGCCCTGAGACCACGGGGGCCTCGAGCAGTCATATCGCGGTTGAAGTTGCAGGAAAATTTGTTAATATCCTGCTTCTGCGCTCGAGAGGAACCCTGGGAGTTGCAGCTCTACTTCTGGACGTCTTTTGTAATCCGAGCTAGCTCTAGGTGGTTATCGCTCGACCGGACCACAGCCAACCGTGCTTCATCTTATGTTTCCTCGCCTGTCTGTCTTGGCGAGGCACGTTGGGAAGTAGCACAGCTCGAGGATATCCCTAAGAATGGAGAGGTTATCAGGTTGGCTGAGGCTCAGCGTACCCTCGCACAGGAGGCAGAATTGGCTTGCCCAAATCAGAACCTTCTGTCAGAAGCGAAGGTGGTTCTAGTTCACACAGGGACGAGTATGAGGAACTAATGGCTTAGCTTCAAAAAAGACCAGATCAAGAACGAGCGGAGATGCAGTAATCATATCCAATAAAGATCTCCGGTCTTGGAGGACTAACTTCAATCCAGATCACTAACCAAGTCAACTTTCTTGAACAAGCTTTCTTGACTCAAGGAGGAAATGGCCAGGACAACAGAGAGGAAGGCTCAGTCTATATTAATTCTTGCTATGCTTTGAAATGCGATGTTCTTAGAAAGCAGATAGCCTCTCGAACGCCCGATCTCTGTTTGAAGAAGGCACTTGAAGAAGCTAGCTATGAATGTTTGTATAGGAAGACAGAGCGTACACGTCTCGGAAGTGAACTTCGGGGTGCGGAGGACGAACTTGCCAAACGCGACCTCTCAACAACGGGCCAAGAGAATATTCTAGAGAAACACCATGTCCAACTACAGGAAACGCTGGAAGCGGGTGATTGACACTGACAGGTACTGGAGAAAATGAGGCTCGATATGCAAGGCTGACGGCTGATATGTAAGGACTTGAGGACCTCAATAGGACTGCAGAAGCAATGCAAGACACGAGCGAAGGTTCTTCCACATGTCATGAAGGTTGCGAAGCGAGTTCTCACCAATTATCATCCAAGGCTGAAAATCTCTAGCAAACTTGATGTCCCGTTCGAAGTGGGGCACGTGCCCATTTGCATACCCTTAGAGCTCTTCACTTGATGCCATCATCTTTACAGGGGCCAGGCGGCATAATGAGTCCAGACTCTGCTTGTAGTCTCGGCCATGATCCTTATACCAGCTTGTAGCAAGCTTTAATAAGTTAGTCATAGTCTTCAAGGGTGTAAGCCATAATGACAGTGATGTTGGTGCCACAATCAGACAGGCCCTGCCAAGACCCTATTGACAAGGTGTGGAGGCAAACATTCACTTCTCACATAGCTTTTGTATGTGGTCAACTTCAATCTCTCTCTCTCTCTCTATTACTATCTTTCTGCTGCCTGACTTACTCATCATCTTCTTGCACCCAACCAGGGACTTTCAGCTTAGCCCTCAGGCTCACTTCCAAGTTGGAAATCTCCTGCCAATCACATCCTGCCCCACAATCCGCCCTGGTCGATGTGAACCCCACCAGCACTTAAAGGACAAGAAGACTACGTGTTGGCGATATCTTCCAAGAAGTCAACCTAGTCATCACTGTTCAGAGAGGATGAACAGCAGTCTGCAATCACAATGTCATCTCCTCTAATGATGAGCCAACAGCATCTTTTTCAAAATCTACATCTCACAAGGGATGCTTTCACAGAGCATCCAGACTGGAGGAACTACACCTTTATTGAGGTCTTTATCCGAAGACTTCCCGTGCAAACGAAAACGGTCGATATCCATCGTAATCTCCACAAATATGGAAACATCATTTTGATTATACTCAAAGACAGGCGCGACGGCGATCGAAGTAGTAATGCAGAGGTCATTTTTAAGCCCCCACCAGCCATCGAATTGTGGAAGCCTGGCCGTGTGTTCAAATTTCAGCTGGACGATGGCACTACCTCATGCATCAAGCTCAGGCTTTCCCGGCGTCAAAAGAAGAACTTCTCGGTGGACAGCCCCGTCCGACCAGGCGTCACTTATGACCAGGAGCTGACACTCGACGCTAGGAGTATTGACTTCGGAATCCTGCGGAGTCTAAGAAGGATGACGGTGATGAGATCGGTTGAACGGATGACAATGGACAGAACCTCAGTCGCCACAAGCTTTACTCTCAACCTGTCCAAAATGCAGATAGAGATCAAGTTTCCTGTCCACCTTTGCTCGACCAATGGCGATAAGATTCGTGAGTATCGCTTCTGGATAGCGCTTGATGACAAGTTCTCGATCTGGCAGATGCAGCGCGCCAACGGTGATGTGTCATGCATCCTCCATGTCACAGATCCACCGTGGTATTCACGACGTTTGGAACAGCAAATTGCTGCAAGCCACACTGACGACAGCAATATTTGGCGCGATGATGACCTGTGGACGAGGCAGACTGACATCGTTCATGCGAAGAATGATTTCGCCGAGATTGACGAGACGCCTGTGTCGATTCAGAAGAATGGAAACACGATTAACATTGCACGCTGGACCACATTCAGAGTCAACCTGTCCCGGCAATCTTGGCTAGAAAAGGGGTGTGTCCTGGTTAACGCGCTCAATGACTTTAGCATCAAGATCGTTCAAATGGATGCTTTTGAGATCGACACACCGGCTGCACCGTACGAAGCGGCCTACTGGTCCTTGCTTCCCAGCGCGGCTGAAAAGAGCCTGAGGTCGACCGACTTATTCGCCCCACATACACAGCCAGATCTGCCCTTTGCAGTGCGTTATCAATTAGACGTTTGCATTTCGCAAGGCTGGTTGAGTGAATTCGACATTACCGAGAAATTTGTCCAGCAGCTGAGGGCCCGGTCAGAACACAAGGCCATACAGACGCTGATTCAGGTCGACACGTTCCGGGAACGAGTGTACGATCCGATGTCAATCTTCACCAATATTAAGTATCAAAAGCCTATAAGGGCGAAACAGCTCCCTCCGAACTGCGTCGAAGTTCGCCACGTTATCGTCACCGCGACTGGAATAAAGCTCTTGACGCCCACTCTTGAGCAGTCGAACCGAGTTTTCCGACTGTATAAGTCTTCGGCCGACTACTTTCTCAGAGTCAAATTCGAGGACGATGAGTATCGCGGTCAGACGAAACTGTACTCGTCCAGCAACAACAAGATGGATCTGATTTTCCGAAGGGTGAAAAGAACCCTGACGCACGGCATATCTATTGCTGGTCGACATTACGAATTCCTGGCCTGGGGCAACTCACAGCTGCGAGAGCACAGTTGCTACTTCTTCTCTAAGACGGAGAATGGCGTGACAGCGGAGAAGATCCGTGAAGAGATGGGTGTTTTCGAGCATGAGAAGATTGTGGCGAAACGAGCTGCGCGGATGGGCCAGTGCTTCTCCACCACCTCGGCCATTCCAGTGCAAATCCCGATGATATCGCGATCAAAGTGTATTCGAGACATCACCAATGGCAAGTATACTTTCACCGACGGTGTAGGTAAGATATCTCTTCAATTGGCTTGCCTCATCCATTCCCATCTCAGGATCGCGGGCCCCGTGCCATCTTGCTTCCAATTTCGTCTTGGAGGATGCAAGGGAGTCTTGGCCGTGGATACGACCCTACGGGGGGTAGATCTCAAGGTGCGTGAGAGCCAGTTCAAGTTCGACAGCAGATCAAAGGAGCTGGAAATCATCAGATCGAGTCAATTCTGGCAGCCATACTTGAATCGACAACTGATCACGGTGCTATCCAATCTTGGTGTACTCGACAGCATCTTCCTAGACATGCAGAAGTCGATGATTCAAGCTTTGGATGCGGCTATGAAAGATGACAGCGCGGCTTTGAAGGTGCTACGCGACAATATTGATCCGAATGGAATGACGCTGAAACTGTGCGATTTGGTCTTGAACGGGTTTCGCCAAAGTCATGAACCCTTTGTCATGTCTGTGCTGAATCTCTGGCGTGCTTGGTCATTGAAGTATATCAAGGAGAAGGCTAAAATTCGCATGCCCGAAGGGTGCTTTGTCCTTGGCGTGGTTGACGAGACGGCGACTTTGCGTGGCCATGTCGATGCTTTGCAGGTGCCTGACCCAGCGTCTCAAAAGGACAAGGAGAAGTGCCTTCCCGAGATTTTCGTCCAGTTTACCGATCCGCAGACTAACCGGAAAAGAGTGGTGGAAGGGATCTGCATCATAGCCAGGAACCCTTCACTTCATCGAGGAGACGTGCGGGTTGTCAAGGCGATCAACGTGCCGGCATTGCACCATCTCTGTGACGTGGTTGTGATGCCTCAGAACGGTGACCGTGACCTGCCCAGCATGTGCTCCGGGGGTGATCTGGACGGTGACGACTACATTGTCTGCTGGGATAAGCGTCTGATCCCTCCAGTGTGGAATGCTGAGCCGTTTCACTACAATGCGCCAGAGCCGAAAAAGGCGAGTGGCGACATTACCTTGGAGGATATCATCGGTTTCTTTATTGACTACCTCCGAAACGATCGGCTTGGCAGAATCGCGCACGCTCATCTGGCAGCTGCAGACTACTACGACGATGGGATACAAAATGCAAACTGCCTGGAGCTAGTGCAGCTGCATTCGCAGGCGGTTGACTACCCAAAAACCGGCGTTCCCGCCGAGCTGCCTCGCCGGCTCGAGCGCAGGGATTGGCCTCACTTCATGGAGAAGAAGACAGGCAGATACGTGTCGAAGAAGGTGCTTGGCCAGTTGTACGATGCGGCGAAGCGAGAAAATGCCAAGCTGAGAACCGAGCGTCGCTTTGACTCAAGAATTCTGGATGCGTTGAAGCCTTCGCCTCAGATGAAGAAAGAGGCTGCTTTGCTCAAGTACGATTACGATGTGGCAATGCAGCAGACGATGGCGCGATTTAAGATCGGGACGGAATTTGAGGTGTGGAGCACGTTCGTGTTGCATCACAGCAAATCTTCGCAAGACTACAAGTTTCACGAAGAAATTGGGCAGATCTCGAGAGCGCTCAAGGAGCAGTTTTACGAGGCCATTGTGACGGTTTGTGGCGGCAATACGTTTCAGCATCTGGCCGAGTTTGCCGTGGCTGCATATCAGGTCACAACGGACGCGTTCTTGGCCGCCACCGAGACAAGATCGGACGGGTCGACTGAGAAGCAGCCGCTGATCAGCTTCCCCTGGCTGCTCAGTGACACTCTGGGCAAGATTGCTTCAGCATCAGATAGTCGAGGCGGTGGTCCATTGATAAGCGCGGGCTGGTCACAACAGACTGCTCAGCAACCACAGCCTCAGGCACAGGCATATCCTCGTCCCATTGAGCAAGAGCTGGATGTTTTGGACAAAGCGAAGCAGACTGCCACTGTGGGAGGCAGTGGCGAGATGACCAAGGACAGCAGTATTGGCAGTAGGTCGCCACTAGCGCGTCCGCTGCCACCGCCGCTGCCACTGCCGCTGCCGTCGCCGCTGTCGTCGTCGGTGCCACTGACATTCTCGCCAAAACCGGCTGTGGGACCTTCAAGATTGGGCAAGGTTGGTAAGACAAAAGCCGGTGGTGGTGGTGGTGGTGACCCGTTCATGATCTTGGACCCGTTCAAGGGTATCCAGACCAGGAAGCCACAATCGAAAGCAAAATCTCCGCACAAGAGCGTTGACCAAGCACATGCAACGAAACTAGCACCGGTGATCAAGAAGCCGGCCATACCTGACAGCGCAGGGTCTGGCAGCAGCGACGTTAGCAGCTCGCTGATGCATGTCTCACGTGATTCCTTGAGTCAGTCGTCCAAAATTGAGAGCATCACGAGCGGAGGCCTCGGCGCGGTGGGCGAGGACGATTGGCAGCTTGAAAAGTCAGACAGCGAGCATGAGGCCGAGGCCGAGGCCGAGGCCGAGGCAGAGGCAGAGGCAGAGGCAGAGGCGGCGTCTTCGGCACAGTCACACATTCGCAGAATGGCCCTCAACGACGGGATGATGAAGGATCCGGCTCAGATGACGACTGAAGAACTGGCGGCGCTGGGGATTGGAGACGACGACGACGACTTGTGAAAAAGGGGATTGGCTTTTCTCGGATCAAGATCGATCTCTATTCTTTGCTGACTGAGATTGCTGGCTGGGCCGCTGGGCTGGGGGAGCTGTTTTGAGATCACGCAGGTGTTGATGATCAATAGCACGATGAATCGGCACCGAGAGTGATTGCGTGGCAGTGCATACAAGGAAGATTGGGCTTGCAGTGCTAGGTCAGATATGATCAAGGTACATGAGATGATGAGTTTGAGGCATTGGTCGGCAAGAGGCCTCGCCGAACGACGACAACGACTGACTGGAGCAAATTGGCGATTGACAACAGGACGATCGTTTGCATATGATACCCAAAAGGCAATGGTTCAATGAATGGGCCTTCATAGCTTTGACAATGATTTTAAAACGGATTTGACTCTCTCTCCCTTCTTTCGGGCTTGTTGGTTTGCCCGTCATGCTTGGTCATTGGTCTCGGCTACCATACGAATGGCTAAGGCAAGTCTGCTCGCTCGGGGCCCAGAATCCACGCCTGCGACATGCCTCCTCCCTGTTGACCGCTCGAGCGGTTCATGTGGGCACTCGGCGCTATGAATATCGATGCTATATGCCGATCTCAAACCCCTAGAAAGCAAGAAGCACACAGTCTAGATGTGAGTATCATACGGTGTCGGCGCCAGACTCTCGACATCTTCAATCTGAACCTGATGTGCCGCTCTCGGTCCCACAGGCAGACGCTTGAGCTGGACGGTGGTGCCGCTGGCCTTGGCCTCTTTCCTCTTCTCAGCATTCGACTTGACTCTTCGCAGGAACTCTTCTCTCGACCGCGAGTGTGAGATGTGCTCGACTCGGACGTTGACTCTCTATACGATTGAAGAAAGACCATGTTGTCAGCTGGGGGGGTGGTCGACTTTGCCGCAGAGGCAGCGCTCAAATGATTGGGCATTTCTCACCTTCTCCAGGTATCTGTTGCCGACTTGCTTGTAGAGGATGATGCCGACAGCGCTCTTGGTGACGTTGTACACTACGCCGGTCTTGCCGTGGTAGACTTTGTATGCCATACCCTTTTGCTGGGCACCGTTGTTCTTAATGTCGACGATGTCACCGACTCGGTAGGTTTTCAGGTAGGTGCCGAGGGGGATCATTCCCTTTTCGCGGAAGTTGCGCGAGAACCTGTGGAGAGGCACTGTTAGTCGCTGTGCTGCTGCTGCTGCTGCCGCTGCCGCTGCCGCTGCCGCTGCTGGACGGAGGAATGGTGGAGGCCTACGCATAGCGCGTTCCTGATCGGAGACCGCGTGAGTGACCCATCTTGTCGGTATTGGATCGATGAAGGTCAACGATTGAAGAAGAGACGGGCAAGCGAGCGAAGTTGTGATCAGACGAGGATTGCAACTTTGGTGGACAAGCACTGGCCTTGTCTTGGCACAGCCATTGTTGTGTGCGCAGTCTTGGCGCCAAGAGTGTCGGATTCTTGGCGCACCCATCTCGCACTTTTTCGCCTTGGCTGTTGATCGCCCTCCAAACTCCCAACCCTTTCATCCCCTCGACAGCACACGACAAGTTGCAGCGACCTTGATTGCGCCCATCCAGCCGCAATCATGGCTCCTCGCTCCTACTCCAAGACCTATAAGGTCCCTCGTCGACGTAAGAGACCTCAAGATGGCTGCCTACGGCTGCCACGGCTGCCCTGGCCGTGAGATTGATCAGTTGTGCTAACGTTTCTGTGTGCAGCATTCGAGTCGGCTCGTCTGTATGTTTAGCCCCTAGGCCACTGAGCAGCAGCGTGTCTCTGCCTCATGTCTACGGCATCGACTCTGACTCGATTATAGCGACTCCGAACTCAAGACCGTGGGCGAGTACGGCCTGCGCAACAAGCGCGAGGTGTGGCGAGTGCAGCTCACTCTGTCCAAGATTCGACGTGCTGCTCGGTACGCAAGCCCAGTCCACGTGCAATACACGGGAGAAAGGCGGATCAAAAGCTGATAGCTGAACAGTCAACTGCTCACTCTGGATGAAAAAGACCCCAAGCGGCTGTTCGAAGGCAACGCCCTGATTCGCCGTCTCGTCCGCGTCGGCGTGCTGGACGAATCGCGCATGAAGCTCGATTACGTGCTTGCCCTGCGCATCGAAGACTTCTTGGAGCGCCGTCTGCAGACGTGTGTGTACAAGCTGGGGCTGGCCAAGTCCATCCACCACGCGCGTGTGCTGATCAAGCAGCGCCACATCCGCGTCGGCAAGCAGATCGTCAATGTGCCCAGCTTCATTGTGCGGCTCGACAGCCAGAAGCACATCGACTTTGCCCTGACCAGCCCCTTTGGCGGCGGGCGACCGGGCCGTGTGCGGAGAAAGAAGGCCAAGGCGGCCGAGGCCAAGGAGGATGGCGACGACGAGGCTGGCGAGGACGAAGAATAGATGTGGAAGAGGCAAATGTGGCAGACGTTGGTCTCACACTAGCAGCAGACTTCTGTCTCACACCAGCAGCAGACTTCTGTCTCACACCAGCAGCAGACTTCTGTCTCATACCAGCATTCATGAATCCATCATGGACTTTAGTCGATGCAGACTGGCGTCGTGCAGGTATACAAAACCAAATGCACGATCAAAGGCCAGACAAGCGCCTTGTGCCGTGCCATCACTGCCGTCTCGTCTTCTGTCTCGTCTTCTGTCCACCACCGCCGTCTCGTCTTCTGTCCCGTCTTATGTCAGCCACTGCTGTCTCGTTTTCTATTCTCGTCTTCTGTCAGTCACTACTGTCTTGTCTTCTGTCAGTCACTTCTGTCTCGTCTTCTGTCAGTCACTGCCATCTCGTCTTCTGTCCCGTCTTATGTCAGCCACTGCTATCTCGTCTTCTATTCTCGTTTTCTGTCAGTCACCACTGTCTTGTCTTCTATCAGTCACCGCCGTGTCGTCTTCTATCTGGTCTTCTTTCTCATCTTCTTTCTCGTCTTCTATCAGTCACTGCCGTGTCGTCTTCTTTCTCGTCTTCTTCTCGTCTTCTTCTCGTCTTCTTCTCGTCTTCTTCTCGTCTTCTTCTCGTCTTCTGTCAGTCACCTGCTCTCTCTATCCTGATGACGTCTGTTCTATGCGCAATAGGCCCTGCATCACCGTCTCCTGTGCAGCATACCACTTGCCCTTCTCGCCGACGTAGTCCCTCCCGCCCTCGGCTCTAATCCTCCTGGCTTCAGTGGCCTGCGTCGTCGCCTCATTGCGCTGCCTCTCCAGCAGCTCCAACTCCCTCTCAGCCTTCTTACACTCCCTGTCCTTGGCCGGCATCTGGCGCTGTAGGCGGTCAATTTCGCGATCTAGCTCAGCATTTTGCGCCCTGCGCTCCTTCAGCGCAGCCTCTGTGTCGGCGAGGCTCATATTCTGCCTCGGATCATCCTCCTCATTACCGCCCACCACTGCCTGACCCAAGGCCGCCCTCTTGCCAGCGACCTGCTGCTTCAGCGCGTCGACTTGTGTCTGCAGCGCCTCAATCTCCCGCGGCAGCGTCTCCAGCGTGTGGGCGCCCGCATTCACTTCGTCGTACCGCTGCGCCACCGCTCTGGCGACTTCCTCCATCTCGGCAACCAGCCGCGCATTCGCCTCCTTCCTGGCCTTCAGCTCCTGCTTCATCCCCGCCAGCTTCTCCTCCAGCGCAGCATTCTCCGCTGCGCTCACAAGCACGGGCGGGTCGCCGACGATGCTGCGCAGGTACTTCTCCTTGCTGACTTGTTCGAGGTAGGAGAAGCGCAGTTTCGAGAAGAGGTCGCGGTAGTGGCTGAGGTCGACGGCCAGCGATGAGGGTGTGAGAAGAGACGCGGAGTCATCGGGCCCCTCTGAACTGGTTGTGCTGATGTGTGAAGGAGGCTGTTCTTGTCCGTGTTGTTGCTGCCGCTGGCGTCGTCGTTGTTGCGCCTCGAGTATTGGCTCGGCCAGGTTGACGATCGAGAGCGGGTGCGACGACTGCTGTTCACGAACGGACACGAGGAGCGCGGCGGCGTCGGCGGCAGGAGTGGTGGCCATGTTGGCGTGTGTCGGCGTACTAGTTTCACTGTCTGGTATATCTATATTCAGTATATGTATCGCGTGTGTGCTGTTGTTTATCTTTGTACAGTCCGAGTTAGCGCCAGCAGGACTTCCCCAAATAGCCAAGTGGGCTAAAAGCAGCAGCACAAAACTGAACGTGCGATACGAGATACGAGATACGAGATACACCCCGGCACAGTCACCATGGCAGAGAGTTGGCATTGATTAGTTATCACGCACGCCTCTTACGTGTTCTGCAGCATCGGCAACTGATTCCATTAGTTTTATTCTCAAAATTTTCGGCCAACTAATAATCTATCCGGTCCGTGTTGCAGCGCTCGCGCGCTGTCTCCACACTCGGTCTGTCGCCACGTGGCGCCCCAACGTTCATACGTACCATAGTAGATGACCTCATAGACTTCGCGCTTCTACTCCGCCATATCCCGCTCATCATCTTCAGCCCTTGAGCCTCTTACGTCGCACATACAACATGCGTAGATAGGCACTGAGTTGCTTGCAGAAATGCAAGACCAGTGCTCACTTGGTACAGGCCAGCTAACCCTTCCGTACGCCAGGGCAACCCCCATTGGTGGGCCCCTCGGACTCTGCCGCGGATATGCAATCCTGGCTACTCATTGTACGCGCCAGCTAATCAGCACCGAGACAGATTGTACTTTGACCTTGCCATAGCTTCCAGAGCAACTAAAAGTATGAAGCTACACGGCAACGCTCTCGTGTATATGGATTTGACCCAAAGTCCCGTATTTTACAACAAGAGTCTTAGTCACAGGTGACAATGCTCACAGAATCAAGCAAAGTCCAATCTACAAAATGCCAAGATCGAGGCAGTCAACGAAAAAGACTACCATGGCTCCAGCGCGTCATGGCTCCAGCGCGTCTGAGCTCCATATCAACATAGTATCGGCCGTTGATGCATCTGAGACAATCTGGCCGCGTCTCGTCACATTTCTTGCGTCTGATTTTGCACCTCCTACGGCCGCTGGTGTGTTCCTGTAGTCGGGTCGAGCTTAATCGCACCTTAGAGTAGACCGCGTAACGTTAGGAGGGTAGTCAGCCTAGATGTGCAACCGAATTACCTCGGCCTGTCACTGCGGCGACCAACCTTGGTCACTTAAAAAGCCTCATACTGTAGTGGGTGGAACGGGAAGGGAGAAATCCCATCCACTAGCCAATGGCGTCGCCCCCGTGGCTCCTCCTGTCGGCAACGACGGAATTTAGCGATTGTCTTTCTCGGATATTCCGATCAACCAAGCGGCCGATATTCCCGCTGTTAACCTACGCCGCCGTCCATCTCGCCCGTTAATTATGTCCACGACCCACGCCGATTGACGGCCAACGCCGATTTGTCGTGCATTAGCGCGAGATGCCACAGCACAAGAAGTGCACAAGCAGCATAACGTTTTCCTGCCCAGATTTTCATCTACGTGGCAACTGCACTGCTGGATTCGGTCATAACAAACCATCCGTTTTTCGCATTCATAGACCACTCTCTTAGCAGTCGGATGAATTGTAATTCCATGTGAGGGAATTCTTGGCTTTATATTTGGATATCGCCGCCGTCTTCTCCTGCACACTCACGGTATTATCGTCTTCGCCTCTGAATAGTCACAGCACCCTTTCAAACACCGCCCACTACATCCCGCGTGTCCCCTCCATCTCTCCTCCACCACCTCCACCACCACCACCAGCAACGATCACTCGACATGGCTGAAAAGGAGGCTACCGACCCCGAGCCGGGCCCGAAGCCCTTCTCGCTGTTTCGGCTCGTGGTTGATCATGCGCGCATCAACGACCAAGTTCTCCATCACACATACCCAGGCTCTGGAACGGAATCCGATCCCTATGTTGTCGCATTTCTACCCGGGGAGGATCCGGGCAACCCATTTTCGTGGTCCAAGTCATTACGATGGTTCATGACAGTGATTGTTGCCTTTGAGACGCTGTCGGTGGCCTTTGCATCATCCGCCTTCAGCGGCACCCTTCGCGAACTGGTCATTGGTTTCGACGCCTCTCTTGAACTCCTCACTGCCGGCATCTCGCTGTTTGTCTTGGGATTTGCAGTGGGGCCTTTGTTTTGGGCTCCCCTGTCCGAGATATTTGGCCGGCAAATCGTCTTTTTCGTCACTTTCAGCATCTTCACGCTTTTCAATGCCGTCGGCGCGGCTGCCAACAACATCGCCTCGCTCCTGGTTTTCCGCTTCTTGGCTGGAGCCTTTGGCTCGTCGCCCTTGACCAATGGAGGCGGCGTTATCGCCGATATCTTCCCTGCTAATGAGCGCGGTTTGGCTATGGCATTGTTCGCCTTGGCTCCGAGCATGGGGCCCTGCTTTGGCCCGGTTGCTGCTGGCTTCTTGGGTGAGAATGCCGGTTGGAGGTGGGTCATGGGCCTCCTGGCCACCTTCTCGGGCGTGCTGTGGATTGCTGGCGCCCTCTTCGTCCCCGAAACCTATACTCCCATTCTCCTGCGCAAGCGAGCGGCCAAACTGTCGCAGATGAAGGGCAAGGTGTACAAGACCAAAACCGACATCGAAAAGGGGCCGATCAAGCTGACCTCGATCATGAAGACGGCCCTGGTCAGGCCGTGGATCCTCCTCTTCATGGAGCCCATCGTGCTCATTCTGTCCATCTATCTGGCCATCATATACGGCACTCTCTACCTCCTCTTCGGCGCATTCCCCATCGTCTTCCAACAATACCGCGGCTGGTCAGAAGGCGTTGGCGGACTTGCATTTAGCGGTGTTGCCGTTGGCATGATCCTCGCCGTTCTTTACTCCGGATTCTCGAACAAGCTGTACGTGAAAGCAGCGGTCAAGGCTGGAGGCATTGCTCCGCCCGAGGCGCGTCTTCCACCGGCAATGGTCGGTGCGATCGCGGTGCCAGTTGGCATGTTCTGGTTCGCATGGACAGCGCTGCCGCCCATACGCTGGATTTCGCCCGTCTTTGCTGGTGCTCCATTCGGCTTCGGCCTCTGTCTGATTTTCTTGGCCATCACCAACTACCTCATCGACTCATACACCATCTTCGCCGCTTCGGTGCTGGCTGCCAACACGGTGTTGCGGTCGCTCTTTGGTGCCGCCTTCCCCCTGTTCACCCACGACATGTACAACAACCTGGGCGTGCACTGGGCCTCCTCCGTGCCCGCATTCCTAGCCCTGGCCTGCCTCCCGGCTCCTTTGGTCCTGTACAAGTACGGTGCAGCGATTCGCGCGCGCTGTGTGTACGCAGCCGCAGCCGAGGCTGCCATGAACGAGCTCCGAGCGCGTGCTACTGCGCCTGCGCCAGCAGCTCTTGTACAAAGTGAAGGGAGATCGGAATCACTGGTATCGAGTGTGGATGAGAAGAGCAGCGAGGAGCCATCGTGTCACGAGGCCATCAAACCGGCGCCGACGCGGACGCGAACAAACAGCGATCTTCGAGCCCCCCGTCTCACACGGGTGGCCAGCGTGGGCAGTCTGGCCGAGGCCGCACAGTACGAAGCCTCGCCATTCGACATTGATCGCGAGAATACTCTTGATACCTTCTCCGGTTTGGACGTAAGTCTGACCAAGACGAGGTCGAGGCCGCGGGAGTGATGGATGGCAAATATGGCAAATTCTCGGGCAGGTTTTGTTCACTGTATAAACATGGAATATCCTTGTTATTAGTAGAAGCGCGCATAGAGTGGTGCATAGGGGGAAGTTGGCTAATTAATGGCTGGTTTAATTCACTTTATAAACATGGAAGATCCTTGTTATTGATAATTATTATCCTTGTTATTAGCATAGGCTGGTGTTGGAGCGCGGTGCATAGGGATAGGGGCAAGGTATTAGCTAATTAATGGCTGGTTTTATTCACTATGTAAACATGGAACATCCTTGTTATTGGCACAAACGCATGGCTGGTGTTGGAGCGCGGTGCATAGGGGTAAGTTATTAGCTAATTAACGCCGATACACGACTCTCGGGTTCAATCTCCGATTTGTGCCGAAAAGACACCCGAAGCCGCCCACTAACTTAACGGCACCTAGAACGGCATTCTAACACGGCTACCTCGCCTTTCACCGCCGTTTAGAAGTTGATTGTGACATAAAGGGCGCAACAGTCTGTTGTGGATGTATGCAATCGTCAACGTGGTCAAGAAGGCGCTAGTTGCTGGAGAGCGGGGATCAATCAAAAGGGGCTTTTCAAACAGCCATGGTGGTGGATGATGGAGCCAAGAAATCACCGCTGGTGTCACTAATCGCCGGAGGAGCGGCCGGCGGTGTCGAATGCACCATCACCTACCCATTCGAATTTGCCAAAACACGGGTACAGCTCCGGGACCAAGGCCCGACCACACGCAACCCCTTTACGGTGATCGCAAAGGTCGTCCAGAAGGAAGGACCCCAGGCACTGTACAAGGGCTGCGAGACCCTGATTCTGGGCACAATTGCCAAGGATGCAATCCGCTTCATCTCATTCGACACCATCAAGGAGAAGTTCAAGGACCCCGAGACGGGTACGCTGTCGCCGCTGCGCAACCTGGGCGCCGGCATCTCGTCGGGCATTGTGGCCAGCACGTTTGCGGTGACGCCGACGGAGCGCATCAAAACGGCGCTGATTGACGATGCTCGCAGCGAGAAACGCTTTAGGAATGCGTGGCATGCGACCCAGCTGCTGGTCAAGGAACACGGACTGGCCGATTTGTATCGCGGCTATGTCACGACGACGATGAAACAGGCGTCCACGACGGCGGTGAGGCTGGGCACGTATAATATATGTGAGTGCAGAGAGGCCGAAGTGAAAAGAAAATAGTTTGACTAACAAGGAATACAGTGAAAGATTTTGAGAGAGTGCGCAATATCGCACAGACGACACCCGTCACGTTCGCCAATGGCGCAGTAGCCGGGACAGTGGTTGTGTTTGTAACTCAGCCGTTTGACACGCTGAAGACGCGAGCGCAGAGCGTGCAAGGGGCGCGCGTGATGGAGGCCTTCAACAGCGTCATCGCCGACTATGGGGTCAAGGGCTTGTGGAGGGGAAGCACCATGAGACTCGGTCGGACAGTCCTAGCCGGTGGGATCCTGTTCACGGCGTACGAGTGGATCGCAAGCTTGATCACACCGATTCTTCATCCGCAACAGCCGTTGTAAATTTCTCGAGTACGAAGGTAAGCGTGCGAGATCGACCTCGGGGGAGCCGCTGTCCCAGCGCTGCGCCGCCGTCAGAGCGTGGCGAGAGTAACGTTGAGCGGCGCAACAGCACCACGAACCTTGCTACCTATCAATAGCACGACGAACCATACTCCAGTAGCTATCAACAGCACGACGAACCTTACTACTACCACGGTAGTACCTATCAACAGCACGACAAATCATACCAAAGCAACTCGGATCCCTGCAGAGACCACGCCACCCGCTATCGAACCCTGTTTTCATGTATAGCATTTCCCTTGAGATGAGATTCTCTCTCTCTGCTAGTGTGATTCTTCAATTAATTAAACTGCCTTAAATGGGGCCTGTCTTTGGTAACCGCCCCACTTCTGCCTGGTCTGTTGTGAAACACGATTACCAAGCCGGTGGGTCTCGCCAATACCAGTTCCTCGGAAACATGGAGGCGACGTACGACCCCAAATCGGTTCATGGCGCTAGGCAACTAACCTTTTCCATCGGCGTCGTGGAGCTTGGTCAAGCCGCATTAGGCAGCCGAGAAGACCCTGTGTCTAGCTTGACGCCTCACGATCAAGCGGCGCGTTGTCCGTTTTAATTGCTCGCTGGTGAGCAATTGATGCAAGTGCAGCATTTGCTACAAGTGCAGCATTTGCTACAAGTGCAGCATTTGCTACAAGTGCAGCATTTGCTACATTGTGACAAAGTGCTGGAGATGGAGTGAGTGCGAGCAAGTGGGCTCAGGATACCATTGTGTTGAACTGGGCTCAGGATACCGTTATGTTGGACTGGGCTCAGGATACCGCTGTGTTAGACTGGGTTTGGGCTGTCTGTCGTGGCCCTCGTGCCCAAGGTGCCGATTTGGCGGTCTCGGGTAAGCATCGACAGTGCATTCTCACCGAGCGGCAATGTGCCCAGATTAGGAATAAAGAGCAGACCTGGTGAGCCGGATTTGGGTTACCGTTAGGCGCTGTCTGGCCGTCTGACTCCACGCAGACATGGTCCCTGCATCAATCGGCGGATCTTGGTCGGTGGCTCCACGGATTGAAGCACGTAAGACGGGCCCATGCACCCGCCAATCTGATTGGTGTGGCCTACGGCATGTAGCCTAGACCTGCCTGCCAGAACTGTGTAGGGCACGCTCTCGTGTTCGAGAGCGTGCGGAGAGGAGGGGTGCACCGGGCTTTGGATAATATCCGTGCAATAATGCTGTGTGCGTGCCACTCCACATACCATAATTACCTGATAACCAACGGTGTTGACCGCTCGGGCCAGGGGCTCGTGCGAGAAACTACGAAAAGCAAAACTACTGAGTGCCGCGAAGAACGGTTCCCACCCATCTTGATTGGCGGGGCAATGCCTGGGGGTCCAAGGTGTAAGTTTACTGTAAGTTATGGCGAAGTGATCTGCGCCTTCCGAGAAGGGAAATCGGCGGTGTCAATTCATGCCTAAAATGTTGAAAGACCCCGCCACTGGGGGGCGGCTGTTGGGGCTTGAACCGCCAGGCTGCGCTGCGGGAGCCTCGAGGGCCTTTCCCCCCGCCAATAGCGCAGCGGCGCACGAGCATCCCGAGCCACGCCCGGCCCACGTACACCTTTGTGGGAATGCGGCACGCACTTGTCTGCCACGACGCCACGGCCTCCGCGCGTGGCTGCCATATCTGTGCCGCCTCTGTGCCGCTTCTGTGCCGACGTATTGATGGCAGGCGCACCCGGCTTCCCTTCGTGCCTTCCTCATGCTCACTGTCTGTCGCCCACGACATCGGCGACGCCTATGCATCCACGCACCCAGCCATGCCCCTCACCAACGCTGCTGCTGCCACCACCACCACCACCACCAAGGCCCCGCACCCGCACCCACACCCGCACCCGCACTCGCCTAAGCACAGCGAGCCCGCCGAAGGTCAGACTCACCTGACTGACGTCTCAGCACGGCGCCTCAAGAAGCGAGAGATCGACCGCCGGTGCCAACGACAGGCACGCGAGCGAACCAAGTCCCGCATTGCCTATCTCGAAGGGCTCGTGGAGAGTCTCAAGCAGAGCGACGGCGATGACCGCAGTGCAGCGCTGCTTAAACGTGTCGAGGACACAGAGAAGGAGCGAGATGCACTTGCTCAGGCACTACGAGACGTTCAGAAGGCCATCAGCAGCTGCCGGGCCGTCAACGAGAAGGTGGAACCGGATGACGATAGCCCACAACTCAAGTATATCCAGCAGGCGCCCGCCGACGAGCCGGAAAGCAGCAGCTCCTTCTTCCACTGCGCCGGCCGAGCACCGCGGCACCATTCCGCCACTGCCAGCACGCCCTACAGCCGGCCAGACGTCACGCCAGCCATGACGATGCCAATGACGATATCTATGGTCGCTCCCGTCCACGCCCTGCCGCCCACCACCATGCCCATGCGCACCACTCCCCCACTGCCGGTAAGCCTGGTGACCTCAAGCTCTGAGGGCGCCATTGTTCCCGCCTGCAATGATGACTGTGACTGCTGTCGCGATCGCCATGTGAAGGCTACAGCCGAGACTTCGAACGACTGGCGCTATGCATGCACGACCCTGCTGGAGTCGATTCAGTCCCAAACGTCCGTCATCACACCCGAAGAAGACATGCTTCGCGATGACATCCCTGTGCGCGTCGTCATGGAGGGCTGGGATGCTGTCGAGCAGCAGATTGGCATATCCGCGTCTTGGGCCGTGCTTCGCAAGATTGACGAGCGCATCTTTATATCTTGTAACCCGGTCACTCGACTCGCCGTTCTCCTCACTATGCATCTGCTTTTCCAATACCACCGTGACCCGTCGCTGGAGCGCTGTGCCAAGGTCCCTCTATGGTTTCTCCCGCGACCCTCATGTCAAACGCAGAAGCACTCGTACGCTATCAATTATTTTGTCTGGCCCGGCCTCCGCGAACGCTTCGTCTTTTACCAGCACCATTATTGTAGCAACATCTATTGGAGGCTGTTCACCAGTTGTCTTACTATCAACTGGCCCTACGACTTTCGAGACTGCTTTGTTCAGCGCTGGGACTCGGGCATCTTCGAGATCTCCCCCCTCTTCCGTGAATGTATTGGCAACATTTACAATTGGCAGATGACTGGTGATATCTTTGCGCGCTTTCCTGAGCTACGATCCGACATTCCATGTGTGCTCCAATCCGCCAGGCCTACATCAAACTCAGTGCAGTTGCAGCTGGCCAACTGGGATATGCCCCAGCAAGACCGTGCAAAGAAGATGCAGCAACAAGACAAGAGGCACCAGGCCGCTACCGCCGCTTTGTGGGACACCCAGGCTGCCCCTTTTGCGTTCTCGGTTCCCGATCAGGCCGCAGTAGCAGCTCCTTGGATGACTTCGACATGGATTCTCTGACGCTGCCACTTGGTCAAGCTCGAGAGCCCAATCTGCGGGCCCTAGGGCTCTGCTTTCTCCGAGAACAGCCACTTCGGCGTTCGGGATCACCCTTCTCCCCGTTAATTGCGGCTTTGTGGTCAGTAAACGTGCACAGTGCTCGCGGTTCACGCAAGCTGAGCCCAACGTCGTCTTCCACAGCCCCTTGCCACGGGAAGACGTGAAAGCCGTACTCGCTAAGCAAGCCAGCGGCCTTCCTTTGCCTAGATAGGTTTGCTCTCTATCATTGCGTCAAAAAGCTACGGGCAAAGTGAGGCTCTAATTGCAGACAAGTTCAAAGACCACCCAGGCCATCACCCAGACAGGGATGGGAGAAAGAGCTCAAGCCTGAGGATTGATTTTGCGATAACTCTATTCATTGCCTACTAAGTACACATTGCCTTCCAAAGTGCTTTGTCCATCGGCTTTCGCAACGCCAGCCTCCAGCCACAATCTCGGTGACAATGTGTCAAGATGATTCTTAGTTCTGTCGCCCCCCGCTTGCTGGCTCACTCCCCCACCCTTGTTTCAGCACGGAAATGGACAGCGAAGGACAGAGAAATGGCCACAGAGGGCTAGAAACAAAAAAATGCTTGAAGAAGTTAAGGTTATCATAACGTTTCCGAAGAGTTTCCAAGACCGTCTTGTAACTCCCATGACTCCCGAATTTTCAGCATGCTCTCAACAAAGGATCCGATTCCGAACTCTGTCTACATGCCACGAGACATCTCCCTCTCCATCTCCCCCCCCCCTTCTCTCTCTCTCTCACAGTCCCATTCTATTGCCCCCCCGAACGAGCATATTTATGGATGTCCATAACATGAATCCTTTGCCCTGAATTGGACATGCATGAGTGAGTGGTCACCTGAATGTTTGAGAGTGCGAATGGGAAATTTGAACCAGAGGGTCAATCGCATTGAACTATATATATATATATAGCTTGCTGGAAAACGATGCGATAATAAGCATCGTCGGACACTGTGCACATTGGTGTGGTAGTCTTTCCAGCACATACATTACGATCGAAAGGATCGCAGTCAGCCAAATAGGACACCGGCATTGATCGTTATGCGTTTTCGACGCAAATTGCATACCCTATCATATCATCGTCAACACGCTGCTCATGCGATGCAATGCCATGCCATGCGGTGCTGATGAGCAAGCGCAATGTGTAATGCAAAGGCAGGGTGTCGAATGTCGAAGCTTGGTGGAAACATTGAAACATTGAAACACGGCCCACGGGTGTTTCTACATCCGGTCATAGAATCAGCCCCACATGCACACACACACGCATACACACACGTATATATAAATATATGCACCCGCTGTGCCGCTGTGCCGCCGGCCGAGTTCGAGCGTGCGTCGGGCGGGCGGCTTCGGAAACCAAAGCAATGCAACTAGCTGTCATGCCATGAATCCTCGAGAACTCCTTCACATGGGCTTCACGATCCATCCTGGCTAACACAATGGCCAAACGACGGGCTAATCGACTCTAGCAGGCAATAGAAAAAGTATAAGTTGAACCGTGAAGGCAGTCTCAACATGGTGCAGGGTCGCAGACATACTATTTGGCCTTTGGTCCTCATTCTCTTCGGCCTGGTCAGTACATGATGCTCCGAGGCCGGCCGGGGATAACAACTGCCCAGGGTTGTATCTCGCTGCCTCGGCTTGGCATGTTGGGTTAGTTTGTCCGAAGCCACCAACGTCAAACCGAGGCTTCCTTCCTGCCATCAAGTGAAGGCGCCAATGCAATAATGTCTTCTCTTCGGAATCCTTCTGTTTTTTAATGATGTTGCCGCTCATTCTTCGGCCACAGCAGCGACAGGAGGAGACGTCCCAACCTCTGGACACTTAATTGCTGACAACGTGACTTGTAGCAAAGTCATGGCTGAGACTCTTCAAAGTGCTCAACATCTCTTTTCATCACTTAGAACATCTGACTTGTGGCAAACAGCTTTTCATGGCGATGCCACAGTCTATCATGGCGCCCAACTCGACCGCCTCCAGAGGTATGAGGCAGGATTGTCAGCAGGAAGCTACCGACCCTTGCTTTTCCCTTGGGACTGCTTACCAGTCCTCTACTTAGTACTGGCCTTGCTGTTCGTTCCTCGCCTTCCACGACCCTATGGATACATGCTGCGGTGGCTAGCCATAGTCGCCATTCTTTGCCACTGCCTCTACATTGTACTGGTTTGTCGTACCATTGGTCTTGCAGGGGGATATGGAATAGGATTCTTCTTCAGCTGGGTCTGTATCATCTCCTTCTGCCTTCTCGTCTTCAGTAATGTCAAGACCGATTTCAGAAGACTTGAAGCGCGGCCGTTGACAGACAGAAAGGGGGACAGGGGGCATACGAATGGGTCAGCAAACGGATCAGCGAGCGGGTTAGCTAACGGGTCAGCGAAGGCACTAGGGAATGGGCCAGCGAATGGGCCAGCTAATGGGCCAGCTAACGGGCCAGCGAATGGGTCAGCGGCCTCAGAGTTGACATCAGCTCTTTCAACGGGCGTTCACGCGAACGGAACAACTCAACCAAGCCAGCGGTATAAAATGGGCGAGCGGAGTCCTGAATCTACAACAATAAACGACGCACCCTATCAACTTGAATGGCAATCATATCCTTCTGGTCTATCCCACTGCCTGGATTGGACGCTGGACCTCGTTACATCCTTCCGTGGTGTCAATTGGAATTTTCGTTCATCAACTCTTCCCAAGCTTGAGCAAGCAGATGACCGCCAACGTGCGTATTCAGCGAGCAGAGTCAGATCAAGACGATCCATTCAGCAAATCCAAAAGCAAGCGCTCATCAACCTGGTCTGGTGGTACCTCGTGGTCGATATCATCAAAGCTCTTCACTCAGACGATGCCTTCTTCTCCGGTCTCATCTCCTTCTACGATCCACCGTCATCCTCGGCCATCTACGGCACAGGGGCTATTGCCTCTAGACTGGCGCGACTCGGCATAACGATCTTGTCGGTGTACACGGCGCTAAACTTCCTCTTCCAGCTCTGTCCCATTTTCTTCTCTTTGCTCCTCCCATCCATCATGCCATACCCATCCCTGTTGCGCCTCACGCGCACCCCGCTTCTCACACCATCCATGTACGAACCCTTCTTCGGTTCGCTCTTGCCATCGGTCGCCTCCAAAGGTCTTGCCGGCTTCTGGGGTGGCTTCTGGCACCAGCTCCTCCGCTTTGGCATCTTGCTGCCCTCGACCTACATTATCACACGGTACCGGCTTAACTTGGCATCCAACGCGACCAAAACTATACAAGTTCTGACGGCATTCTCTCTGTCCGGTATCATTCATGCTCTCGGATCATACACCTCGTTCCCTCCCGTGCCTCATTCCACACGCCCGATAACCAGGACGTTTGCCTTCTTCCTGATGCAAGCAATTGGCATTGTCGCCCAAGCATACGCCACACGCGCGATCGGGTCTCGCGCTTTCCCTGTGCCGCTGCGGCAGACGTGCAACTTCCTTTTTGTCCTCGTGTGGCTCTGCTTGACTGCTCCGTGGTTGGCAGACGATACTGCCAGATGCGGCGCCTGGCTTTTCGAACCGTTGCCTGTTAGCCTTGTGCGAGGCGTCAGAGGGCAAGGCTGGTGGCGATGGGCCGGTCTCTTGTATGGTTGGTGGGGCGATCCCGAAGGAAGGTGGTGGGAGAGTGGGTTTGGGTTGTATTGAGGCTTCGGTTTCCACATTTAGAAAGTCTCATTTAAGCTAATTTCAAAAGCTACAGCGGATTTATCATGATTACCTCTTTCAGATCCTATACGTAATGGCACAGCATACCCGAGCCCTATTTTGTGTCTTTCATTACCATATACTTCAAGCATGTGGCTGCATGGTCCTGCAGAAGAAGGGGGGTTGGGGGAGAATATGACGCAACGATGAGGGCTATCTTTACCAACTCTCCCCTATTTCACGTGAGCATGTTGGACCACGACACTGGATTCAACGGCCGCCATGGGCAATCTTGGCGGGGTTGGAGTTAAAGATTAGCCTTTTCGACTGTTATATGCTATATCAAACAAGTTCGAAATAGCATGCTGCAAGAGGCGTTCGCTTCTTCGCCGTTGAACCAGGCTAATCTCCGTATTGCAGCGGGCATGACTCGCACACTTTACCCTCGACTGGTACCTACAGCAGAAAGAACTTTGCAACGTACGTGGCTGGCTGAGCCCAACAATCCATCAGACCCCAGCAATATTATGTCGTTTGGTGCTGACGGACTCTGCATTGCCCCCCCTCCCCCCCCTTCATAGCATCCTTTGACCAAAGTGCCCTCGAAGTCACGGCTGTGACGGTACCGTGGTACCCCCGCTAGGTAGGCTATGCCAATATTGTACCGAGACATCCTTCGGGCAATTAATTTATTTTAATTTAGTCACGGGCGCAACCGCGTCCGCTAACTTTTTAGCCAGGGAGGGAGAAAGGAGGCGGGGGAATGCTGGAGAAGTGGCAGAGCCGAAGCTCGTATTGCCAGTGTACGGAGGCTTGGGAAGGAATGCACCCCCCTTAGGTGCCTTGCAGGGCGGGTGGCTAACTCAGCTGGTACCGAGAAACTATCAGTCATTCAAAACTGATCGGAAGTTGCAGAACAAGTGACGCACTACGCAGGGGGGCAGCAAGCGCTGATGAACTGGCTTTCGCGGCCTTGTCTTGGCCATGCTCAAGTTTCACAATGACTGGTACGTAATTCTCATGGTACCATGGTACTTCTATACTTCCGCACTACTATGGGTGTCTCCGTCTCACGGAATCGGCGGCGTAATTAACGAGTTCCCCTCGTGGCTGGTCTCTAAATAAGTAAATAAATCAAAATTTTAAATAAAAAAACAAAACAAAAAAAGAGCCGGGTGATCCCAGCCTTGCAGATAATTGATAGCAGGACGTTTGTACTTTCTCGAGTATGAATCCGGCGCTGGTAGGGAAAAGGCGAGAACACACACAGCTGCGACCTGTAAGAAGGCCACGATGACTTTCTTGGCAGTCAGACTGGTGCAAGAAAGATGCGCTCAATCTGGCTTAGTCGTTCCGCCAAACGGTTGATGATGTCGGAGATTTCAGCTCCGATCACCGACGGGACTGGCCAACTACAAGGTAATACACTACCTACACACGCACGTGTACGATGGTACTCGTATTCCGACAATTGAGGGGGTTGACCTGAGCATCATGCACTGGTGAGGGGGAGAAGTTTAAGTTCCGAAGGGAGAGCACTCATCCGTTCGAGAGATGTGGTCGAGAGTGGTGGGCGACAAAAGGTGTGCCGTCCCGTATGCTGGACACCGATGGGGAAGCGATCGGAAGGCATGTGCCCACCACGTAAGGCTTCGAGGCTTCACGAATGAAAAGGATCAATTAGGCTTGAGCCAGGCCGGACGTCCGGTGCAACGACCCCCAGGTCTTTGCGATGGCCGGGGGCTGCAGGGAAGAGCCTAGCCCCGCTATTCCGCTCCAGGCAGAGTGCAGAAGTGGGCCCCCCTGTCAGATGGACGCCCCATGCCTACCGAGGAAGCCCACACGAGTAGAGTCACACGTCGCTCTACCAATGAATGGTAGTAGTATGCGAGTGGTAATGTATGTAGATTGCAGAATTGCAGAAGCCTCTGCCCATATTCAGCTGTGTCGACATCTTCCGTGCTTGCAAGCCTCCCTGTGCTCGTTATCGTCTACCAGGCCTTATATCCCTCTCTCTGCCGCCCTTGAAGGCGACTCCAGTTCTCCAACACGTGATATAGACTGCTGAATAGTTGACTCTCCCTTCCCGCCCCCGCCCCAGGAGAGGAAGAGGTGCCAGAGATGACGGATCCCGTATCAGACGGCTTCACCGGCATAACGTCTGCTGGTGGGCCAAACCCTTCTGCCATGAGCTCAATCATAGAATCGCTTGCTAGTGCTGCTGCTGCTTCGCACGCTTCAGACGAAACCTCAGCTGCTGCTGCTGCTGATACACAGACCACGCCGACTAACACAGCAGAAACGACGGCAGCGGCGAGTGCTGAAACAGCGTCTGACACCGGTACTTCAAGTACTAATGCTTCGTCGGCATCAGAGGAAACGGGTTCCCCGACGCCGTCAGAGACTGGATCATCCAACACGAACACGGCGACCACTTTTGCAACATCAACATCAACCACAGACTCAGACGCTGGCTCAGACTCATCCACCGTTGCCCCAGGGACTAGCTCAATACAATCAAATGGAGGCACAGCAGCCAGTGCGGCATCAAGCACCTCTGCAACCGCTGTGACAATCAACGACAAGTGCGACAGCATCTCTTGCAATCCCGGGCTCGAAGCTGCTATCGCTGTTCCCATAGTGGTGGCTGTCTTGCTGGGCCTTGGCCTGATCTTCTGCTTGGCTCGCCGACGGCGCAGAAGCACACGGCAAGTGGTTCCACGGGTGGAGGAAAAGGCCAAGCCGAAGAAGAAATGGTCTCGACATCTGCGCGTCTTCTCGTTTGGAGAAGAGTTGCTCATGGGCGGGAGGTACTCGAGTTCGAACAGCATGAGGACGGGAGATGGCGACAGCATGGCCAGTGCTCAGCAAAATACCCCCAGCCATCACGGTGATGCCAGTCTACACAGCATCGACGAAGAGGTGGCACCACCCTACCGAGATAGCATATCACACGCTGAACGGCCGCTGGTGGGCATCACGCTAATCCCGCGGCCGTCTTCGGCTGCCACTGCGCCTCCACCATACGGCTTTGCTGCTGCCGGTGCCGGCGGGACTGCTGGCCGGGCGTCCCGAGCGACAGACCGCAGCAGCCAGCGATCGCCGCTCACGCCAACGTCAGACCAGGATCCGTTCCAAGATGGTGCATCAGTCCCTGTCAGCCCAGCGGAAGAGTCGCCGTTCAACCACCCTGACGACGAGGAGGCCGACAACCTGCAGGCGCAGATGAGCCGGCAATCCTCGGTGGCCGAACCGTTCCACGACGGCACGTCGATGAACTCGCACTTGACGCCGGCGGCTAGCGATACGGGAAGCATTCGCGAAGCACAAGTCGCGAGAAGTGTCAGCATGAGTGGCGCACGGGCCGTCACTGTGATGAGGAACGGCACTCAACGAGTCTCAGACTCGGGTCGATGAAGATGAATCCAATGTGGTGGTGCGATAATGACGGATGAAGAATGAACGACGACCGATTGTCTCCTTTGCCTGGTTCCCCTTGAGGCTTGGTGTTGGTGGTGTTGGTGGTGTTGGCGGTGTTGGCGGGAAGGGGTGACCAGGTCCTCAACAGACTAACACGCGACCAGATTGACTGACTAATGATGGCCTCTGTCTTTCCTACCTGTTCGCCCCAACTGTAAAAAGCGCACTCCCACATAGAGCACCACTCGGGCATCCCCCCAAACAAGTAGAAACTGGGTCTTTTGGCCTACAATTGAACCAGCAGCAACGAATATGGGAGGCGCCAGGGAAAGAGGGGCGAGGGGCAAGGAGGGGGGGCGCGCCAAGGGGGCAGGCGCGGCCTCTCTTTATCTCGATTAAGCAGGAGCAGGGAGCAGGGAGCCGAGGGCATATTGGTTTGTTGAATGTGTGTGTGGATCAGAATTGTTTTGTGAATATATATATGACGGCAGCAATTAGTGACGGGTGATGGATTGGTGACTGATGGGTGATTGATGAGAGTGATACTTAGCTAAGCACGGGGCCAAGCCTGCTAGCTACCCGAGTAATTGATCACATTTTATATTTCATTTCTGGTTATAATAATAACATATCAAAACTATCATCCTTGTTATTATTAGTAGTAGGGGCAGGCTATGACATGATTTAGCCATCATAACCCTTTTTCTCAAGTTAACCAAGAACGCTATGGATTTTGAATGACTGGAGAAAAGATGGGTGATATCGGCAAAGCAGCTGCCCTTTTAACGAAAGAGTAGTTAATATAACACCAGAACTTGGCAAAAATACGTTCAACAGGGCAAAGACCTGGGCGTGTATTAAAATTCATTATACGTGGCTCATAACAAATGCGATGATATGCGGGAATTCATTGACATCTGAATCAATCAGCAGCAGCAGGGAATAATCAAATTTTCAAAACGTCGGCTTCGTGCTCATGGGCACCGGGGGCGCGGCGACGCCTGGCCCAGCCAGACCTGTGGGCTTCTTGTGAGGAGGCGGTGGCGGTGGCTTCCTTGATATCGAAGCCGCCATTTCTGGGCTTGGGCTTGGCTGAATAGGCGGGCTTGGTTGCGGCTGGTGCTGGTGCTGGTCGTGCGCTGGCGTGGCTTCATCGAGCGGGGCATGCTTGTCGAGAAAGCTCTCGAAGCGCGATTTGACCTTGTACTTCTGGTCAAAGGCATTGGCCCTCCTTCCTGCCGCAGCAATCGTGTCCGCGTGTTTGTCGCGAAAGGCGTTGGCCGTGCGGGCGGCAGAGCCGGTCGTTTGAGCGGCCTCCCTGGCATCGGCGACAGAAACGGAGGAAGGGTGCTTGTGCAAATTGCTGGCTGTACGAAGAGTGTTTTGTGATTGCTGCCAGGTTGGTGCCGGATTCGGCTGGGCCTGGGATTGAGCAGGGGTTTGCTGTGCTGTGAGTGGTGGTGTGGAGGAAGGGCTGTTCATGTTGGCGAAGCGGCTGGACAGCTCAGAGAAGGTACTGGCTGATCGGGCCGGAGGCGGAGGCTGAGGAGAACGAGAGGGTTCGCTTGTGCCGGGATTAAAGGGCGCGTTGGCCGGGGTCGGGCTCTTGCCAATGCCGAACGCGGGCACGGAGACGCCGGCGTTCCCAAGGCGATTGATGGCAGAGGCATTGAGGATGCCGTTGGCAGGTCCAGATGGGCTGGATTGGCGGGGCTGAGGTACGACTGTGTCGTAGGCCGGCGGCGTCGGAGAGGCCGGTGTGCTGAGGCCGGTGGAGTTTTGGCGGGCAGGCAGGCGGGGCGGAAGGCCTGGTTTGGGCCTTGCCGGCTGTGAGACTTCCTCGGGCGAAGGGTGTGCAATAGCCGCGTGGACTGGTGGCGGAGGAAGGTGGCTTGTCTGCAGGCCAGTCCTGTCGCTGCGATACGGCACAGGTGGCCCGGGCCTTATGGTCTCCTCCTCGTCCTGGCTTGTAGCGTACGGCGTGTGTGCCTGGGCGGCCTCGATCTGGGCCTGTGATAGTGGTGCCCCGAGGCCGCTTCGGCTGGGAGTGATCTCGTTGGGGAGGGCGGCGCCGCCGTGGTAGTTGACGTTTTTGGGCGGCGGACCGAACAATGCCGGGTCTTTTAGGGATGTCAGCGGGCGTGAGATGTGGTTTGAGGCGGCCGCATCGTTGGCGTTCCTGCCCTTGCCCATCCAGCCGGCCTGGAAGCCTTGTCAGCCAGCAGAAGGAGGGGAGGAGCGGGGAGGAGGAGGAGGAGGAGGAGGAGGAGGAGGAGGAGGAAGCAAAACAGGGACAGACGCACCACCTGGTTGATGCCCTTGAAGTCGCCTCGCCAGGACTCTTTGCCGCCCTCCTTGCCCTTGGGATGCCAACCGCCTTTCATCACATTTCTGAAGTCGCTCATGGTGGCGACCGGCGGCGGCAACGAGGGCTGCAGCTGTTCGGGCTCTAGACGATCAAGGCAGGTGCAGATGCAGGTGGAGATGCCGATACGGACGACGCGGAAGTGCTAGTTGCTCAGCATCACCTTGAGCAGACAACGTTCGCAGTGCAGAAGCTCTTGTGGCAGTGGTGCAGGCAATGTTGGCAGTGGCGCAGGCAACGTTGGCAGTGGCGCAGAAAGTCTGTTGGCAGTGGTGCAAAAAGTCTGGTGGCAGGCGCCACCAGCCACGGCCGCCGGCCGCCCAGGCCAATGCCAAGGAGCAGGCTCGAGAAGGAAGGATATGCGGGAGCAGTCAAGGGTGATCACGTGGTTTCCCCGAGTGCACACCCGGGCATCTTCCTCCACAGCGCCAAACCCTCCTGGCTTGTGGCCTTGCGAAGGGAATTACAGTATCAGACGCGTACGCAGCGCTATGCTTTGACTCCCTCGGCTCGCGCTTGTCACTCTCTTTGCTCTCCCTTCCAACTCTCTTGACTATTACATATCCTAAGGCTTCAGATTCGTAACAACACTCATAGTCTCCTCTCATACGGATCTCAATGCAATAAAATAACGGCCTTCGTCTGCCCCGAAGTAGATCTGCGCACTTATTCGCCTCTTGCACGGATGATATGAACTCACTTTTGACGCGAACCTCGCACTTCGGTATCGTTCGGAATCATATAGTTCCTGAGCATTCCACAGTAAAGATTCATCGACTTGTACTCTTTCAGTACGGACAATTGCGCACCAGGGTTTAAAGTCCCTGCTGTGACCTCCAAACAATAGCATCGTCATCAATTGACTGTCGCATTCGTTGCAGATGTGCTGCAACACAATAATGCCGCCAAGGCCTTGAAAGGAAGCTTTGAGCCCTGGGATCCTTTCTAAAATGCCCCCCTGGTTCGTCACTAATATGTAAGAAATAAAGCTCTCATTCGGTTGCTCGCAGAACTCGAAAGTAACGGGGGATCCGGAGTAAGGAACTGGAGTCTTAAGTTGGGACACGGTGTCCTAGGCACGTTCAAACGAGAGCCCAAGAGGGTTGAGAAAATATGGATCTACCGCATCGTCGAAAGTCAGGCGCCTCCATTTACCTAGTCGGTTTCGTATGGTACCGCTCTCCTCATCAGCCTCTAAGTCGCGACACAAGGCAAGTAGCACAGGCGACCGGGAACCTGTCCCAATAACAAGACAGTCGAATAGAATTATCCTTTTCTCCGTACCCATAAGGTCTGACGCCTTGCTGAAGTACATAGGTGGGCACAGAAGCTACATACAGTGGTAGCAGAAGCAAAGGGGCTTATAAGTAAGAGGTAAGGCTGCCATAGTAAGCGCCCTAGCAAAGGTAGAGAAGATAGGAAGTATACAAGGCGTAGATATAGCCTATACAGTCCAGGGGTATACCTAGTGCAGTGGCTTCCATGACCATTAATGAATAGAGCACGCCAGGAAAACCTTCTGCAACCAGAGTACTCCATAGTTATTGTTTGCCCAGCCCTTCTCTGTAAAGGCCCCCCCAATAGAAGTGCAGGCAATCCTTCGAGGGAGCAAACTAGGTGTAATGGGTGTATAGACAGGCACTATATTGTAGAGCAATGAGTATCATTCGGAATCAAACTAATCTCTGGAGAACCTCGTTCTCCTCTCCGGGTCCATTACTATTTATCCTTCTCCCAACATCCGTTGGTCCGAAACCTCTCTGCACCCGGAGAGACAGAAATGCTTCGCCCCTGTGTATTGGGTTTGGGGCTCTGTTTCTCCGACGTCGCAAAAGCGATGTCCCGACTCCGAGACTTGGCATCTGGGCCGTTACACTAGGTATCTAGAGATTTATCTGGTACTTTCCCTGAATGAATGATAAATGGAGTAAGAGCTTGTCTATCAGCAGAGATACAGTCCTTAGACAGGGATTATTTCTAAGCTGATTAGAGCCCTAGATATCTCCTGAGAAACCTAGATACCCAGTCAGGACCAATCTGCTTAGAGGAGCCATTTTTCTTCGCTAGCTGTAACATAGTGCCGGTTACAAGCATAAATATTACAAGTTCCAAGATGTGCCGCAGGATTTGGGAGTACTCTCAGTCTTTTTGGGCGATCCCCAAGTGACTTGTGGAACTTGGTCATGACACTAGCTGGGAGGCCAAATATCGAATTGTAGTATAATTTGGCCGTATGTACTGTCGCTGGAGATCTTGGATCTAAAGAATCAGCTGTTATTCTTGGTCTATAGTAAGCCGACAGTTGCTGGGATAAGATAGGTATTTGGTAACATGTCCAATGCGTTAATGGTAAGTGGATGACTTTGGAGCCCCACGGGCATTAATAGACTGAGTTAATGATGAAAACAAGCCTTATCCAGAGTAGTGGAGTGCCTGCTGAATGCTGGATTCTGATTTGGGAACCATTGCTGGAGTGGTGGTGGAGGAATTAGTATTCAGAGCAAATGGGAGAAAAAAATAATACTGTTCGCGACAGTCTCGAATCCTGCAGAGTCTCGGATCCTGTGGCTTAGCGTTATGGGGTTTCCACTTTAGCAGATGTAGTCTATACAGGCCATGGGCCCAGATAGACAATAATTAATTGTTATTATTATTGTTATTGTTGTTATTGTTGTTGTCGTCGTCGTCGTTGGAAACCACGCTTGGGCCCTGCGCAATCATGTTCTGCAGGTTGTTGGCAAGCGACCGCACAATCTCCTTTGCCGGCTGGGCCGTCGGGCAAGTGGGCGAGAAGAACTCGAAAACGGCCTAGGCGCGTGTGAGCGAGTCTAGTGTGCGTCATATCATCGAACTCAGCCAGTTGGCGTAGACGTAAGCCGTGATTCTCAGCGTCGCGTTCCAGAACGACTGCAGGGCCTTTGACCAGCCGTAAAGAACGTCGGACATAGAGTAGACCGTGAAGACGGTCTCAATCATGAGGATTGAGTGATGGACGGCGCTAGCAATGTCCAGCTCCACGTGCGGTTGCTGCGAGCTGGCTGGGGTGATCACGCCGCTGGCATTGTTGCAGTAGGCTTGTCGGAGACGGATGAAGGGGCGCTGGATCAGCGTGTATGCGTGTGATAATGGAGCTGCAAGAGCACCGTTTGCCGCTGCAGCCAGGTGGGTGGGGCCAGCGCGCGATCAAAGTCAAGCATCTCAGTGTTACCCGATCCGCTACCACGCCAGCTCGGTCGCAGCTCTGAAGGCAGCTGGTCGCGCCAGGCCTCGAGCTTTTCGAGCGCGGACAAGAGGCTGAGGGCGTGATGCTCCAGACCAGCCGGGCCATTGCCGCCGTCGTCGACAAGGTCCGCGGTTGACACGCACGCGCCAATGTCGGTCACAATGACGGTCAGGTTAATCAGATGGGTGGAGTAGCTGCAAGCCTGCACCTTCTCCTCGTCATGGCTCGGCGAAGAGATGTAGCGGGCCGACGCGTCCTCGGCGGGGAACGGGCATTTGACAAGGCTCTTCTGACTGGCCGCCGGCACATCGAGCTGCAGCGAACACTGGAGATCCAGGGAGAAGATTGTCCACCACAGCTGCATGCGAGCAGTCTTTCTCGCCTCTGGCAGATGGCTTGGTGGCATTCGATGGAGTTTGGCGATGTAGGCCTTGCGTACACTGATGCCGAGCAGATTGTTCACGTCGCCGAAGGCATTGCCCGTGACGAGGTAGAGAGCCATCAGAGCGTGGCTTCGTAGCCCATCCAAGCCCACCTCTGTGTTAGACCCCATGTGCTCGCGGCAGCGATGGAAGCATTCAAAGCCGGGCCAGCCGGCTTCCGATGACGCGACTGCTTGACAACCCTGCTTGGCCGGTGGCTGCTAGAGACCCAATATCCGCCCGGCAAGGCCAGTGGAGCAGCTGTGCTGGATGCCCAAGGCCATCATGGAATCGACCAGCGCGCTTCTTGCCGAGTAGTCATCAAATTTGGTTGGTGTAGGCTGGGCGTCCAGCTCGACGAACTCTGTCTCGCTCATGATCTGCGGAAACGGGGTGGCAAAAGTGCCAGAGGAGCCGGAGATAGTAGTTCCGCTGGCTCTTGGGCAGTGCCTTCAACGCCGCCCCCATTCCCCCAAAGGCACTGGCAGATGCGGGAGCTGAGGCAAGAGGCAGCTAGCAAGGGTAGAGGCGTTGGATAAGGCCGGCTGTCCGCAGGTAAAGAAGGCCTGGACGTGGGAGGCCAGATTGGAATCTTCCTTGTCGCCATTGTCCGGCAGGGTCTTAGTTGCCCACGGGATCTCTTGGCTCATGCTCATGCTCATGCGAGACGGAGGCACATACGGGCTCACGGGGCTGGTATTGGCGCTGGACCTACCTGTATCAGCGCTGGTACGCCCCCGGGACCCGTTGTCCAGTCGAGCGCGGCCAGAGGACCTGACGTGCAGTGTTGGTAGGCGACGGCCATCTTGGAGGGCGGAACTGGCGATGACTCGCATTTCGTATCGTCGGTATCCCCCTTATTGGTTTGATGGGAGCGGGGAGAGGCGTAGGACACGATGCACTTGGCCTTGATGCTAATGCACTGTGCACAGGGCTTCTCCTCGTCGCACTTGATGCGGTATAGGCGGCAGCGGTCACAGGCTTTGGTGATTTTTTGCCGCTTGGCCAGTGGAGGGACTGCATATTCGAGGTTGGGGTTGGAGGTCGCCTCGCTGTTGTTGTTGTTGTTGTTGTTGTTGTTGTTGTTACCGCGGGCCAACACAGAGCCGGAGTCCTTGGCCTGGCTGTGAAGGATCTTGAAGAATGACAGACTGTTGACTCTTTACACCGTTCGCGTTGAGCAGTAGCCGTGCAGCATTCATGGGTTGTATAGCTGTGTCTGTCGCATCGGCCCGACCAGATCTGTTAGGCCTGGAATGCCAGTAGGCCGAGGACCCCAAAACCTCACTAGAAAGACAGGGAGTTTTGCCAATACGGCCAAGATTCAGGCATTCCAATATATATGTGCTGTCATTCATGACACAATCCTAGGCGAGAGGGGGTTTCGCTTATAAATATCTGCTTCGTACTGTTCTTCTAGAGATATAGATCACAGCCTGCTAAGGAGGGCAGGGTCTATCTTAGGACTTTCATCCACGAACCGGTCCTGTGCTGCCGTGAATAGATTCGATCACAAACTCGGTCCCTTCCTGACTACGCTGACATACTCAGTCGGGGCCCGACGAAAGCCGCCGAAGTTATTCCCGTTTGGGCCAATAGCATCTCTCAAAGACAGCGCAAGAGTCCACCGCTATGCTTGTTCTGGTGTATTGCTAATACAGAATCCATATCTTAACACAAGTAGAAAGGGGACTCTACTCGGTAGTTAATTCCATCCTATCACAGTTCTCCAATCTGTATCAACACATGTGATTTTGTTGGAATTAGAAATTCCGTGGAACAAGGGATAGAAGTGAGTGAAAACTCGTGGGCAGATTGAAAGCTATAGAGCTGTGTACGAGGGTTTATATAGAGCTAAAGTGGTGGCGCCGCAGTGGTGCTAGTAGCCAAAACATCGGTCAGCTCCAAATCCAACAGATTTACTATCTGTGGAACGAAGAATGTAGCCTAGGGCGGCCAGCGCCAAATGGGTCGAAACTCGTATCAGGATTGCAAGCTATGGAGAGAGAGTGGCAGCTATATAGGTGAGAAATCTCTGCTCTTGGCGTTCAGCAGCTAATTTCCGATTATCGGCCAGTTTCTTGACACTATCGATCACTGACTATCGTTCCCTCGACGAGAACAACGACTAATTACGACGATTCAGAAATAATTGTTAAACTATCCCGCCTATTCAAGTATGATAGGCCGGAAGTCCGATGGCTCAGGGACTACCCAAAGGAAACACACACACACACACACACATACTCTCTCTCTCTCTGTGTGTGTGTGTGTGTGTGTGCGCCATCAGCATTGTCTCTCTCAACTGCCTCGAACGTTGATATCTACCTACATACGTATCAAATTAGTACTGCCAAATTCCCATTGCACTTTTCAACATTCGCATTTTTCGCAGCAGATTTTTCTTCCTCTACGGTGCAGTACGGGGATTTGTCTAAAAGGGGTAATTTGCACTGTGTGCGAGCGGAACACGAGCCGCGTAGCCTTAGGATATGACGCCAGAGCGATGTCGGCAGGTGTGGGCTATGTTTCGGTATCCAGTTTAGATAACACGCGTACGAAAATACAAACCGATTCTGGGTTTTGTCAGGATTGATGGCGAGGCCTGAGACGGGCCTAGCAAATACCGGATCGTAGACTAGCAAGCAATGCTGTTGGAAGCATGTTTATGAGTTGTTTCGTCTCTTCTCTTAGCATACTGCGAGGTACCAGATCATGTTGACCTAGCTGCTATGAGCGACGACACCTCTGAGAAGGGCGCGGGCCCACACTGGCCCCAGGCAGATTCTGATGGCTCTGTTGGCTCTGCCGCAAGCAACAAAGACGACCGCAGAGTGGATGACGATTCCATACCAGCAAAGGACCTGGCCGCCCTGGGCCAGTCAATCCAGCAATGCCACCTTCCCGCAGCACAGATGCTGTCCCCAGCGCGAGAGGCTGTCTTCGTGGCCGTAATCTGCCTCGCCCAGTTCCTCACCCAGGCCGGCCTGGGCTCCGTTCTCGCCATCCTCGACGTCATCAGTGCCAGCCTCGGCGTCACGGACCGCGGCGTACAGGCCTGGCTGATAGCGGGCTACAGCCTGACGGTAGGTACCTTCATCCTCGTCTCCGGCAGGCTCGGTGACCTGTACGGCCACAGGCGTGTCCTGCTGGTGGGCTATGCGTGGTTCGGTGTGTGGTCCATCGTCGCGGGCCTCGCAGTCTACTCCGGATCGGTGCTTTTCATCTTTGCGCGTGTGCTCTCAGGCGTCGGGCCGTCGTTGATGCTGCCCAACGCGCTCGCCATCCTCGGTATCGTGTACCCGCCATCGCCGCGCAAGCACCTTGTCTTCTCCTTCTTCGGCGCCGTCGCACCAGGGGGCTGTGTGGTGGGCGCTGCGTTCGCTGGCGCGTTCGCGCTCGCATGGTGGCCTTGGTTCTTCTGGGCGATGGGAATTGCGCTGCTTGCAACTGCTGTGCTGGGGTATTTCGTCGTTCCCGAGGACTCCCGGGTACTGAGCCAGACGTCGCTCTCAGTACCTGAGTTTCTCGAGGCTGTTGACGCCCTGGGAGGCGCGGTTGGAGTGACGGCGCTGGTGCTGATCGCCTTTGCGTGGAACCAGGCCGGCGTTGTGGGATGGTCCGAGCCGTACGTCTACGTCCTCTTGATCCTCGGAGTCCTCCTCGTGCCCGTCTTCTTTTGGGTCGAGTTTCGCGTGGCACGGTCGCCGCTGCTGCCATTTGACGTCCTGAATAGAAAGGTCGGGGCGGTGCTCGTGTGCATTGCGTGTGGCTGGGGTAGTTTCGGTGAGATTGTCATGCCCTGATTGAACGGACTCAAACGCTCACCATGTCAAGGCATCTGGATCTTCTACGTCTTTCAGTTCTTCGAGCACATAAAAGGTGCAAGCCCCCTCCTCACGACGGCATGGCTGTCACCCACTGCAATAACTGGCGCCCTGGCATCACTCACAACTGCCTACCTGTTAGGGCGTGCACAGCCCGCGACGATCATGGTTATCGCCATGGCCGCCTTCGTCGCCGGAAGCATCATCATTGCCACGGCACCGGCGGACCAGACTTACTGGGGCCAGAGCTTTGTGATGAGCCTGGTGATCACGTTCGGCATGGGTGAGTGCAGACTTCAGACGTGATCTGGCTATCATTCCACTGACACGACGCCCAGATATGAGCTTCCCGGCTGCTAGCCTCATCATCTCCAATGCCGTGCCGTGTGAGAAGCAGGGCGTCGGTATGAGTCTCGTCAACACCGTGGTCAACTACTCCATCTCCATCGCGCTCGGCATCGCGGGGACGGTCGAGATGCAGGTCACAGAGGGCGAAGCGGGCCCAAGCGCAGTACTGAGAGGGTACAGGTCTGCGTGGTATTTTGGCATCGGGCTTGCCGGGCTCGGGCTGTGCTTCAGTGTGGTCAATCTTGTGATTACTAAGATTAAAGAGAGGTCGAAGCTGCAGAGAGGAGAATGACAAGTTCTCAGTAGCCAATTTAATATACTCCTAAACACAGCCAGCCAAATACGGGGGAAATAGATAGCCATTAAGAGGCGATTTCATGGAGGGTGGAGGATTCCTCATTCTCTGTAGTAGAGCAAGGAGAGTCAAGAGGAATCCTCCTTTTATGTACCACTAGCGCCATTATCGGATCCTGCATTGAAAAAGGTAGCATTTGGACAGGGAGTCAAGGATTCCTGGCTAGTTATGACAAGTACTATATCTGGAACTTAGAGAAGTATATGAAGAAGTGAGAACGAGGGTGGCGCTTGGGAGGTGTGAAACAACGACATGTCGCAGTCTATCAGGCTGACAGGGCCTGGGGGCGATATCGATAGCGAGGGAGTCAAGATTAGCAAGAGAGGGAAAGAGAGAGAAACAGGAAACTCGAGATAGACGTTCGTTTGATGTGGGCCGCCTCAACTATCTGATGAGTCTGTTCTGTCTGGAGTTATACCAAGGCTTTAGCGCGTTACTCACCCTATAAATTACAGCGATACAAGGCAGTATTTAACAAGAAGTTTTAAGCCTAGTTTCTCAACATCCAAGTAAAAAGTAAATTGTTTTAATAAGATTCAGTAACTTTTTTTTTATTTTTTACACTAGTATTCTCCAGTCTTAATTCGTATTTTTGTATTCGGATATCAGACACTCAGAAGGGGTGACATGCTGTCAGAAGCAGTTCTTCCAGGCCCTACTTCTTTTGTGGGGTCTTGGTCTCACTGCGTCTGTGTTGAGGCAAGAGCGAATGGACGAGCTCCAGCGTGCCAAGCTGGAAAACCGAATGGACATGGCGCAGTCAGTATTTCCACCTCGTCAGCTTCCGACCTCCAACAGTGAACACAGAACTAAACAATCCATCACTTCTTGTTTCCATCTCTCTTTCAAATTTTATGAGGTCGCTCGTTGACGACGCAGATCTCTTTTACAACCGCCTCTTGACATTCACGCGGATCCCGGTCTGTTTGTTGAACCACATATTATACGTCTTCCATTCGTTGATAGTGTCAACAAGCTCGAGGTCGAACTCTCGTAAGATCTGAGGAATGAGTTTGTGAATCTCAGTGATCGATATCTAGATGCAATCGTGAGGACCTAAAAATGCACAGAGTGAGATGACTTACATTTCTGCCAATACAAAGTTCTCGACCCTGCTCCAAAATGCAGCATGTACCTGTCCATATTCTTCCCGCCGCCTTCAGTCCACCTTGCGGGCACGAACTCATCAGGCTTATGTCCGAATACACCAGGATCACGCTGTACGACAGCTGCGTTCATGCCGACCTTATACCCAGCTGGTATATAATGGCCGCCTAGGTCTAAGCCCCCTTCCGGTACAAGGCGGGGCATGGTCAGGCCAACACTCGGATGCAGTCGCATGGCTTCCTTGATACACGCGCAGAGGAACGGTAATTTGGAGGCCTCTGCATATTTGACCGGCGAACTGAGCTCACCATTGGCAGCAGCCTCGTCTAGTTCAGCTTGTAGCCGGCGATACGCTTGCGGCGTTTGCATCAAGTAGTACAGGATCGCACGCATTGCGATAGCTGTTGTATCTGAACCCGCGAATCTTCGTGACGGACATGTCAGCAAGTATTGGAAAACGAAATAATGGGGAACAGTACTCACAAGCCAACATAAGCTCCGTATTCTACTTCATGAACACCAAAGTCGACTTTTTCGCCCTTTGTCTGTGTAATCTCTAGCAGCTGGTGAAGAATATCTCGCCGAGTGTTGGATTGACCTGAAGTATCGCTCTCGATTCGGTGGGCAACGCATCCTCTTGCAGCTGCAGCAATATGGTCTATCGCTTTCAGACCTTTCCTGACATTTGCACTGAAGAAGGCAGATGCGAGGATCAAGGGGCGAGAATATGCAGGCGCAATACTGCTCAGACAGACGACTGGTACCAGTGTATCGAGAGAACGAATGTAACCCTCATGGTCGTGAGAATTCTTCATGAATCCGAACATCCGTCCAAAGTATAGTTCGCCGATCACATCAAAAGCATACCTACAAATCCAGGCAGAGCGTTAGTAGGTATGAGCGAGGAAGTGGCATAGTATATTCACTTGCCACTGGAGCCACTCTCCTAGGTCAACTGGTCTTCCCGAATCCGCAAATTCATCTAACCGTTGCAAGAACAATTTCGAACACTGGTCGATATACTCCTCCGACTGCAGTACATTTGAGAGGCTGTAAACGTAGTTCACAATTTTTCTCCTCTCCGCATGAAGCTTCTCGTCCGCAACGCTGAAATTGTCTGGGTACTTTGAAATCGACTTGTTCCCCCACGGCTGATAGAAATCGGTCTTTGCAAGGGGGCCTTGAGTGCGATAGAGCAGTTTGATGGCCTCCGGATCCGAGCAGGCACATTCGTTCGGTGCTATTCTAATCAGAGATCCGTATTTTTGGTGGAGATACCGCTGTGTATATTCCATGTCTCCACGCCAGGTGTGATAAAGGATCCATAGCCTGCTAACTCACGCAAGCCAAGGACCGGGGTTGTTGCAGAGTGGATGGAGCAAGCGAGTATAGATAATCCATATAATCCAGTATGTGACGGCACTCAGAGGTAAGAGAATAAAGGCATTGGATGAAAGCCAACTCGTCGTAGTAGTGTTGAGTAACATTCCGACTGGAAGACAGGTTAGATGAAACGCTGATGACAATAACAACGTAGATGGAAGTTGAAATTCATCTCAATAAGTAAACTGGTGTTCAGTTCCCACACAAAAGGCTCGAGAGAAGAACAATCTGGTCACCGCGGGCTCCCCACAACTCCGCTGTTCTCACCCCCTCCCCTTCGGGCCCTTCGGGACGGGGCAGGTTCATAGGAGTGAAGGCCAACCAATGGAGCCTTTCCTATGATTGTGGTCTGTAGTCCAGCAAAGTGGAGGCGGGCCATACTCTGGGAGCTAGGAGAGCAAGAAACTTCTGAGACATTCGGTTATTCTGACCAGGAAAGATTCAATGATGCTACTTCACCAATAGAATTGCAGCTAAATCATAGATTCTAGAGCACCCTTTCCGCTGATCTTGACCGCACCAACGTCCCTGACGAGGCTCTTTCTTCCCTTAAGGGCAGCGGCTGGTATCCAGTTCCCATGGATCTGAGCTTTGACATGGAATGGTAGCTGAACGATAGCAACTGGCTCCTCGAACTTCTTGGTATCAATGATGGCAACATCACATCTCCCAGCAGCTCGTCTTTCAACCAGTGTCATGACCCAGCCGTCACCTTCGGCCGCCCCTTCATATCTGGGGATGAAAATTGGCTCCTGGCACAAAGAATCGTCTCCAGCATAGAAATATCTGGTTTCGCCTGTCTTGTTACTGTGCATAGCCAGACCGTTGAGACCGTGGAAGATATTTTTACTGCCATCCATGTTCTCCGGTATGAAGACGTTAAGGAAGAGCCACTCATATTGCTTTGTCATGAAACGCTCATCGATTCTCGGAAACTCAGATGGCAGGTCGACAACGATAAGAGGATCTGGTATGGTGGAGCCAGTAGGCTTGGACAGGTCCAGCTCCCAGCGCACAAAATCAGCTTTTGTATCTGGCGAGGGCATGCGGCCATCCTCGGGCGGGAAGAAAGGGAAAGCATTGTCATGCACTCTGGAGCTCTCAACATAGATTTTGCCATCTTCATCTTCCCATGCACCGGCTGTGTGAATGGCCATACAATTTTTCCAGGAATAGAAACGATGCTCTCCCGCTGTCCATCCAAATTTTGCAGCTGCACCTTCATGTCGTGGGACGACGATGAAAGTAGCGGGCAAGTCGTAGCTCCAAGCCCAGTGCTGCTTTCCCGCCTTCATTCTCGCCATGTTGGCCTCGAATGGCCAAAGGAAGAGAACATTAAAATTTTGAGTAATGGCGCAGTCATGGATGAAAGCACACCACGGCGACTTCAGCCAGAATTCCGAGGTTTTCTTGCCCTGTTGGTCCAAAGAATAGGTCACGACGTCAAGGGTGGCCAGGCCTTTAGCTTCGTAGCCAAAGACAACCAACTCATTGGTGAATGGGTCAATTTTTGGATGCGCCGTGAATGTTTTGGACTTGACCTGGCCCTCGAATGGATCGTAGCCGAGAGTTTCCAGGGTATCTGGGTCAAGGGTGTAAGGAAGAGCCACTTCTTTGAGAGCCAGTAGTTTGTCCGCCCATAGCAGTAGATTTGTATTTGCAGTAGAATCAACAGCAGCCCGGACACAAGGGTGGTGGGTGAAAGGATTGCGGTACAGGCCGAAAAGGGCCTTGTTTGCCTTTCGTTCGAGCTTGTAGCGTTCAGTCTCGATGTACCGCATTTTCATGTCCACCCGGCCTTCGTAGAAGCGGAAGGCGGAGACATTTCCGTCGCCATCGATTGGTACATTTCCTGGGTCTGGAGGGACGAAGGGATCGCACATGACTCGATAGAAAGTGCCATCAATTTCTTCGGGGATCTCTCCCAAAATGATCAGATCACCAATCTCTCCTTCAAAACGACACGGAAGACTAGACCCTGCTAGGTCTTGAGCCATCGGCCATTTCGAAGTGAGACCATAGAGGCCGTCATTGATTCTTTTGCCTAGTAAATCAGTTGCTTTGGACGGAGGCCGGACATCAGCTGCAAGGAAGATATCTCTGTTGTTAGTTGCACCTGATGCTTCTCCCATGGCTGCATCAGCGTGGAGAAGAGTAACAGTATTAGTGTAAAGGACAAGAGGGTGCCAAAATCCATTGGGTAGCCGGCTTGTGTGCCAATTTATACACTTAGCGATAGAATCTGGGACGTATATCACGTCCGTCAATCCGAGAACAGAAGCCGATGAGCCTTGGGCATGACACAGGGCGACATGGCATTTCACGCAACAGTGGCTGGTCAAGGTTGTGGCCCAGAGTTTTGAAATTGAATCCCGATTGCGACCTGTGATATGGCCGAATCGCCATTGGTCCAGAACAAGCTGGCAGGCAAGCAAGCTGGAAAGGATTTCGTATCTTGCGGGGAGAGGGCGGAGATGTGGGGGTGGGGGTGGGAGTTTGGTATGGATGCTACCCCAGACTCCTGAAAGTTCTCCAGCTTCGATACCGAGTTTGTCTGGCAAATTCCAGCCCAGATTCGTCTAGACGATCTCTCACCCCGGCTCTGATCTCGGCAGTTTGCTCCCTTATGCTGTACCCCAGACGGGGGTCCCCACAGAGGAAGATACGGGGGAAATCCACTTTTCTAGAGGGTTGACCACTTCTGTGTTTGGGCAAGGTAGAAGTTCCATCTCAGAATTCACATCGTGTTGTTGTCCTCCAACTCGGGTGCAAGACTCTGCCTGCAACGAATCCGAAGCATATATTATGTCCTGCAACGAAGGACAATTTCAGTGCTCGGTATGCATGAAGAAATATACGCGACTGGAGCATTTGAAGAGGCATGCTTTGAGCCGTATGTGTCGACGACCTTGTAACCTTGTTTGTCCACATACGTGACATGCGACTTATCCATTGACTCACAGATACATCATCATGCCCGTTCATCTGCCCGCAATGCGACAGGTCATTCAAAAGAAGGTGTGCTTCAGTTCAACTTGTTCTTAGTCTCAATTCCTTAATTTATGACGCACTCTAGCGATATCCTCAAGCGACATCTCCTCTCGTGTAGCCAGACAGCCCGATCATCTCCTTCAACGTCGTGGACGGGCGGCCCAACAAACGCGCGGAGAAGAGCCTGTTATCGCTGCTCAAAGTGGAAGCGACGATGCAATCTTAAACGGCCCTGTGAAAACTGTCTTGTCCAATGCAAGCAATGCGAATATCCCGCCCGGAGTCGAATCTTCCACAATGACTCCGGCCAGCCAGCAAGAGATATACCTGTCCCAGCGATGGATTCGTCGGCCTCACTGCAAATGGACTGTGCTGGTAGCGATACCAACGACAGCCTCTCATCATCAAATTTTATAGCAGACAGTCCCGAAAATGCTGTTTCGAATGCTGTGCGCGCGCTGACCTCGCAGTCGTATTCTGTGTTGGAAGAAAAGGAGCCTGCAAATGTTCAGGAAGAATGGCACTCTATCTTGCTGCTACCACGGTTGTTGTTAGAGCCTGCCAACTCGTTCTCCTTCATGGTTCGTTTCACCGAAGATAGTGGAATTATACGCGCGTTTGAGTCCGACGCTGTTCTACAGAAGTTAAGAAGGAAAGATCGGAACCAGACGGTGAATGAGGGCGTCCAAGCAAGTATTAATCCGAGCGTCATTCGGCGCATTGATGTTCCCGGAGCTGGGCCAGTTGTTTCAAGCCAGCTCAATGATACGCTAGAATTTGCCCAATATTCCGGCGTTGACAGACCTCTGATGATTGATCCTGCTCAGTCTCCAACAAAGAGCCCAGTAGCTCAAGTAGCGGAGAGGTCATGGGCAGACAGACAAGTTGTTGTATGCAACTTGTGGATTGGGGACGAGCTGGCAAACAAGACGCTGGACATCATAGATCGTTTGCACAAGACAGCGATCGGAGCCCAGGCAGGGGGTACGCCGTGCTTCTGTTGGTCACCGGCTGTGGAGGCCATGTGTTTGAATTTCTTCTCACCGCCCAAAATTCGCATCTTTCTCGAGGCATACTGGAGCGTCTGGTCTCCAAATTGGCCTGTCATTCACCGTCCCACATTCGATCCGCTCTCAACGCCAACGACACTTTTAACGGCGTTAGTGGTGTTGGGGGCTTGCCACTCTCCAAGCGCGACTGATCGCCTGAACGTCAGGGTCTGGTACGACGTTGTCGAGGAGATGGTGTACAACGACCCACTCATTACTTTTGCCATATCAAACGGAGACTGCAAATTCCATTGTAAGGCAGACAGTCGACGCTCCCGCATACAAGCCATTCAGGCTGCGTATGCGGTGTGCATCTATCAGAACTGGGACGGCAGTCGGGACGCTCGATCGAGAATCCGCAGACGACGGTTCAACGACCTGATAGCGGTCTCTCTCCACTGACATGCCTCACCTCGATTTTACTGCTAACAGCTTTCAGGCTTCCAGAGCATTCGGATTTTCCCGAGCCAGACACGGTGACCTCAATTCCTTGACAATGTCTGCGTTTGATTGGCATGGATTCATTTGTGAGGAAGAGGCTATTCGGTAACAAACCTCCTGCACCTGGTGAAACTGACAGTTGACGCTGGTCGACCAGGACACTGCTCTGGGTATACCTTCTGGATTCAGCATTCGTTGTATTCAACAACATGCCTCCTCGCCTAGCTTTGAGAGAACTCAGCATGGGCCTGGCCTGCAGTGAGGCATGCTTCCAAGGCGAAGATGCGGCAAAATGTTTTGGTAGCATCGAGCTATGGGTAACTCGGGTCAAGCGGCCGAAAGGTTCGTCTTTTTACTCACTCATCAAATCATTCTGCACGGTTGAGATGGATAGCGAAGCATTGGATTGTGCATCGCACGAAGCATTCATGAATCTTTGGTGTGTGGTGTCAGGTACGTGCGCAGTGAATACTGCACTAGCATGGCAAGGGGGTGCACAGCCGCAGACAAGAACTAACAACTTCCACATAGCATTCCATCTTTTGATCTTCAATCTCGATCCATCACTTGCCAACGCCTCTCAATATGCACCGATCCGGATGGGTCTCGCAAACTGGAAGGCCGTATGGAATCAGCGCTGCCTGAACGACAACGAGCGGTTTTTTGATGTGCCGATCACGCAACTCGCCCGAGAGGGTTACAAGTATCACAACCAAGCTCAGCTGGTGCATACAGATGAGGGTATGATGTGGAAGCGCTCGGGATTCTGGAGGCATGCGCCGGAGTACTGGCTTCTTGCCACGCTGTGTCTTGATAGCCTAGAACATGAGCCCCCCCGAAGCCAGACGGCTGATGCCGACAACCAACATGACGACACATCTATGGCACGGGTGAGGGGCTTTATCAAGAAGTTCCAAAGATTGCATGTGTCATGAATGACAGTACGCATATATATTGGAATGCGTGAATCTTGGCCTTATTAGCAAGATTCCCCGTCGTTTTGAGTTAGGTTTGGGGTCCTCAGCCTACTGGCATTCCAGGCCTAACGCTGGTACAATTGAATATCGATGAGTCTGTCAGTCCAGCATCACTTTTCGAACTGAACATGGGCTGCAGCGTGAGCTTGGGTTCCAGATAGTGGACGTTAATATATCAAGTCACCTGCCAAGACTCGGCCCTACCGTGGGCAGGTACAGACCAGATTTCTTGTGGCAAGCACGATAGAGATGTAGTCTGCCAGGGCCATGCATTGATTGATTTAGTGAGTGATTGATATATCGGAATGGGATGTTACAGGTGTTTATCCTGTGACACACATATATCGGAACGCCATATCTTGCCGAACCCAGGCAAGATAGCCTGTCTTTTTAGGGGTTAGGGTTTCCAATGGGTGCTGACAATGGGGTCCAAATGCTTCTAGCAGCACCTTGTCACATTAGGCAGCTTGCCTCTGACTCCCAGTTAGCGTCTGGGAAACAGCTTAATACAGTATTGATATCTCTTTTAGTCTCCTTCAGCTGATATCTAAGCGGTTAAGCTCCTTATAAGAGTAGGAGTCTGAATCATATCTTGACTTCGCTGTATCCAAGTTGTGCCAGTACAGAAACAAAAGCACACGCATATATATCACCCTGTCTTTTAGGGGTATAGAGATCCCCCACCACTAGCATTCTAGGTGCTAACATCAGCTCTGCCACTATTACTGTTAGGCTAGAGAGCCCTATAATGTCATGAATGACAGCATATATATATTGGAATGCCTGAATCTCGGCCTTATTGGCAAGATTCCCCGTCTTTTTGTGAGGTTTTGGGGCCCTCAGCCTACTGGTATTCCAGGCCTAACATACAACTCCAAAGAGGTGAAGAATCTTGCCACTCTCAGGCCGATATATTACCTACCATTCCTCAGTAGTCTACTGCATCCGTTCAGGATATTCTACCTGAGGTTCCCTCTGTACACAGTAGCTCTAGGTTTAGGTATTGACAGAGCGTGTTCTCAGTTTATATCTAGTTTTGAAGTAGCTCGTATCGGTAGCTGTCTCGTTATGTGGCATTGAACGCGTCAGGACCCTACAAATGCTAGTTTTCTAGGCTTAACATGTATTAATAAATAGTATCTGGCTCATAGAACAGCTTGATCATATTTAATGCTTGATTACCAGTGTGTGCAGAGATTACCAGTGTGTGCAGAGATCACCAGTGTGTGCAGAGATCACCAGTGTGTGCAGAGATCACCAGTGTGTGCAGAGATTATCAGGGTTGGCTGGTACATGGAAGGTTTACCGAGACACCCTTCACGCTGCCATCACTCGCAACCAACACACCTCCCAGCCACGGTGTCATTCACTGCAACAGCCATTGGCGTGTGCTTTTGTGCCAAGGCTCGGTGCCTCACTTCACCATGGACACGGAAACTGCGGCCTCAGACTCGGCCCTTTCAGAGCTTAACTCGGAGGAGGTCGAGTCGGTGGGCATCGCGCAGCGCAGCCGCAGCCGCTCCCACTCGATCATGTCGGCCTCATCAGACCTGTCATCAGCAACCGCATCCCCACGCGCGTTGGACGTGCCTCCTGCCAAACGCCGCAAGACTGGCGCAGCCACGTACGACGCGGCGACCCCGTTGTCCGAGGCGACGGGGCCGCCGCCTCGCTCGCCGACCGGCAGCATCTCCAGCGACACGTCGGGCTCAGTGCCCAACTCGCCGTCGTTTGCCCACCTCGGCACCACACACCCGCTCTTCGTTGCCCACGCCGCGGCCTCGGCCAACCCGGAGAACCCGGACTCGGCCGACTACACGCAGGTGACGCGTTGCCTGTGGGACGACTGCGACCAGCCCGACCAGGGCAACATGGACAACCTGGTGCAGCACATCAAGGGCGTGCACGTGGTGCCGCGCCAGAAGAAGTACTACTGCCAGTGGCAAGGCTGCAGCCGCAAGGGCCAGTCGCACAACTCGGCATACGCGCTCAACGCGCACATGCGCAGCCACACCAAGGAGAAGCCCTTCTTCTGCACGCTGCCCGAGTGCGACCGCAGCTTCACGCGGTCGGATGCGCTGGCCAAACACATGAGAACCGTGCACGAGACCGAGGCCCTGCGGCCCAGCGACCCTGTGCCCAGAGGCCACTCGGGCGCCGTGTCGGGCGGCAAGGAGGCGGCAAGCGGCAGCGGCGGCGGTGGCGGCGGTGGCGGCGGCGGCGGCGGCATCAAGCGCATCAAGCTGATCATGGGCGGCGGTGGCGGAGCGGCAGCAGGAGGAGCATCTGCATCCGCCGCACCAGCCGGCTCGGCAACAGCAGCCGTGGGCAACGGCGAGAAGCGGGCCAGCGTGCTCGGCGACCTGCCGCCGCTGCCAACCAGACACACGGTGCAGCAGCTGGGCCTCGACATCGCAGACGACGTCTACATGCGCGGCACCGACGCAGACGAGGTGGCCGACGACCTCGTCGACGCCGTCGACATGGACCTCGTGCCCTTGCAGCTGCCCACCACGGCCGAGTACTGGCCCGGCGCGGTGTGGGAGGACATGGACGACTACGAGCGCGGCCTGCCGCCGTCCCAGTACTTTGAACTGCTCCGCCGCCAGATCTACTGGGCCGAAGGCGAAGGCCGGCGCCTGACCGGCGAGCTGGTCCGCTTGCGCTCGACGGCCGAGGACATGCACGGCAACCAGCACACCAGAGGCGCGGGCGACGAGAAGGGCAGCGATGCCAACCGCGCGTTCGAGTGGCAGCAGACTGAGCAGCTCTTGGACGCGCTGCTTGCGGCCGGAGTTAAGAAGACTAATGAAGCTATTGCTGGTGGTGGCGGCGACGGCAGTGAGAATGGCGACGTCGGCGACGTCAGCGACGTCGACAATGACTCCGATCTCAACAACCCCTGGGACGAGGTCTCTCAGCTGGATGGGCTGGTCAAGGCCAAGCTGATCAAGGCCAACGACACTTAGATCATTCTCTCTGTCTCGTTCTCTCTCTGTCTCTCTCTCTCTTTCGAGTCTCCGCCTGCCAACCTTCCTACGACAGAGCGAAAAGCGAAGACACCAAGTGGCAATGAGCATAGACGCATTTAATCGCATGATGAAATGAACGTTGTTTTTGGGTGTAGCCCAAGGCTACCTACTTAGGTATTTGAATGAAAGTCGCGAATCGTGACAAATATGAACCTTGGAGAAGAAAACGTCATCTTCGAAATCGTCCCCGCCCGAGGCCACGAGTACTATCCCTCCACAAGCCCAACCAAATCTTATCGACCCTCTTGACCAAAAGAGAGGCAACAAGACGCAGGCATGCCATGGAGGGAGACATCAGAACCGGCCCTCGGCGATGACCATGACCATGATGAATGAGGCGAGTGTGTGCAGTCTTGATATGTTGCTGGTGTTCCAAATTCTTGTACCTTGTCGAATCGTAAGCTGGACAAGATCGTCATTCAAATCAAACCCCTCCGCTTTCTCATCCTTCCCCCGCCACTCTCTTTGCCAAACAGGTGGCAAAGGGCGACTGCCATCTGATGTTTTGCTGTTGTTGAAATTGAAAGTAAAGCAAAAAAGGAAATCCGTTCATCATCTCTTGCAGGAGAAGCCTGGCCATGGCGCCATCAACTCCAATGACCGCTGTTCCTTTTGGGCCATTGCTGCGGCAATGACAGAACAAAGCGTGCGGTGTGCGATGTGGCGGTATGGATACAACTCCATCCCCATCATCATGCTGCTCGTAGCTTGCCATCACCCCACTCAATCCCACCAAATCAATGAGGGCGAGACACGGGGTGATTAGCTACAGCGTCACTGCTGGACACGCGTCCGTGACCATTTTGCTCACACACAAATCAAGCCATCATTGTCCGTTTCGTCAATTCGTCGGGTACGCAGCACCATCCCAGTCATTGTACTCCTCCGTCGGCTCAAATGTTAACCGATAACGCAGTCGTCCCTTGCGCCTCAAAGGCGTTGAGGGTGACAACGAGCCTGCCAACATCACTCCTCCGCCTCTTCCACCCAGTCAACCCAAATGATACGTGTCTGGATCAGCACCGAGACTGACGATGATATTCCTCAGTCGATCAATCTCGGCCGCCATCTCCTCGAACATGTCGGCCTTGCGTTGCCTCGACTTGCGAGCAGCCGCCGTGTTCTTCTTCCTCTTGGCCGTCTCCCTGTCGTCCTCATCCTCGATGGTGATCTCAGGCAGCGCCTTGCGTGGCTTCGCCGCCACAGTCGAGTTAGACACCTTATGCACACCCGCAGTGTCAGAGTGCTTGCGGGTGTGGACGATGGCTGGATACGGAGCAGGCGGCCGCCCAGGGCTGGACTTTTGACGGACCATGGGCGACGTCGATGTCGACACAGACGGCTTTGACGAGCGAGCATCATCTGCCGCCTTGACCGCACTGAAGGACGCGGATTGGTGGAAATTGTCAGACTGCAGCGTGCCAAATTGGTCGGGGAAGAGCGAAGGCATAGAATCGTCGAAGTCAAGAGTGCTGTCAAGGAGTTCTAGCGGAGAAGTATTCAGACCGCTCGACGCCAGTGTCGGAGAATCAAGAAGACTCGACTCTGGAGTGCTGAGGTTGGGAAAAGCGGTGGATGCAGGATTAGACATGATCAACGAGTCCGCATGCAGCTCATGCGGAGAGACCGTGTTGGTATCGAATGAGTAGCCGTCGAAATTCATGTTCAAGCCCTCCCCAGACGGGAGGCCGCTGCCAGTGTCGGTGCCGGCCCCTGGTAGGAACATGTTATCAAAGGCGTCCATTGAGATTTCTGCGTGCGAGTTTAGTAAGCGACAACGCTTAGTCAGAAGACTATCTCTACCTGTAGTCGCGATGTGGCGAGTCACACGCCGAGGAGCGTTTGCCTCAGTGAAGGCCGGAACAGGCGGCAGATTGGAAAGATGCCGCTGACGAACGAGTTGATTCAAATGAGCTTGATGTGCCGAAGTAGTCAAGGACCTGTGGGGTTTTGTAGACGGTGAAGAATAATGCCCGAACGGAGACACTCTCGAGTTCAACGATAGATGTCTGGATTGATGAGTCCGGTTAGGGGCTATACTCTGCGTCGCCGGCCCTCGCGACGAGTTGTAGGCCTGTTGGTGGGTCAGGGTCTCTGAGTCGACCAACTGAAAGTCCTGATTGAAGCTGTGCTGCTGTTGCGCTGCCGGAGCAGTAGATGAGGGGGGTGGAAGATGCCATGTCTGCTGATTATCCGTTTTGAACGACGGGGAAGTCGTCGTGGGAATGGTTGCAGGAGACAGTGAGACGCGCGAAGCGCTACGGTCTGATGACTTCACAGTTACTCCTTGCGGAGGCTGTGAGGGAGGGGAAGCGGGAGTGGAGAGTTGTATCAGCGGGGGCGAGTGCCAAGATACTATCTTGCCTGTCGACGAGATAGTAGTGGGAGACGAATATGTCTAAAGAGACTCCATGTCCTGATGGCGTCTTCTGTTTGCTTGGCTACGTTTTGCTGTGGGAAAGGGAGGAAGGAAAAAATCAGGCAGAAGTCACGTTTAAGACGTCGCGGTGGGCAGATCCGGGCGTTGCGGTGATTGGTGCCTGCGTCGTGAGTCAGAATTGTGGATGCGTCCCCACACGCACTGCGCCCTCACGAAATTAAACACCATCGGTTTTCGAGGGAATCACATTGCATTCTTGGCTTTCTCTGCCGGCAACCCGGCCTACAAGTCAACTTTGAGACAGCGACTTCTTCGCTAAAGCCCTCGACTTCCGTAGTGCTTGTAAAATCGATCCTGCAGTTCTCATTTCGCAGACCGGTCCAAATGTGTGTTTGTCAGCTCAGCCAATGAGCGATCGAGTTGGCAGGCAAGCGCAAAAGTTCCCGCTGTATGCCGATGGGAAACTTTGGAACTTTGCCCGCGCAAGTGCGAGTACGAGGCGACTCAGGCTGACAACGCTAAGTAATTAAGTAGCATTCGTCCACGCAATGAAGGCAAGTACATGGAAGGGCGCTCGCCCCCTTCGCCCTCACCCTCGGTTCATCTTCTGTCCCCTTGGATCTGCCCTAATTCGCAGATTCCAACTATAGCGTGACGGGATCCTGCCTCGTCCAACTTTCCGTGTGCTCGAACAGCTCAGTCGGACTTGTCCGGCAAGTGACTGCTCTCTCACGAGGTGATGATACATGTCGCCGTCCCTCACTCGCGATATATTCCCCTGCGCTGCTCCGTAGGTGCAGCCTGGGCTCTGTTTAGGAATCCGACTTCTCGTCCTGACCACATGTTACGCTTCTCGAATTTTGATCACGTGCCTAGCCTACTGCTCAGAAACCAGCGTGTAGATAGATGTACACGCCCAACGTTTCATAGATCCTGTTCGTAGTTCTTCGAGCTACAACCGTGCCCAACCCCAAGGATATCACTCCTTTTTTAATACCATCCCGCAGCCAATCTTGACCGTTCGTCAACCCCTATTACTCCTCCGTTTGGTGGCTTTCACAATATTACTAAGCACGAACAGGTAGGGAAGTCTGGCTTCACCCCTAATCTTCTCCTTGGTATAGATGGGCAGGCTCCGTGCTACTTTTTGCAACGCCTGGGTTATGCCATCAACCTTCTTTAGATAGGCTTAGCGTTTGCACAGTGCGTCGAGGGGATGTCCATCGTGAAGCTGGCCTATAGACGGTCAATCTATAAGAACGGAAACCAAACCTTAGGCTCCGCAACAGAAAAGAGAGCTATCAATGTGGCAATGTTAAGCCGGTGCGACTCCAGGCAGGTACATATCTTGCCATCTCACTTCCCAAGCGGGCATCTTCTCCTCTATTCCAAATTAACTGCGTCCATCGCAGCCATAGGACCCGAATCCTCTCTGCTTCCAATGAACCACTAAGTCGCAACAAAGATGGTAAATCCTGCGGTCACCAGACTCGAATAATTCATCTTCTCCGCCGTCACAGGCATCGCGTAAGTAAAGCAGTACAACACCATGAACACGACCAATATATATATACACGCAATGATATTGACGGCATAGCCAAGCCAACCTTTCATTCAGAAAGCCCCCGGCCGCATATTGTGGCGCTCGGTCGAGACATTGGGAGCGATGGCTGTGAGGAAGGAGGCTGTGGATAAGATGACGAACGCTCCAATAAAAGCGTGCAAAACCGCGACCCAGCCAACGAATATCCCACCCAGACAGATGGACACGATTCCGCATGCTAGCGTAGCGTTGAAGCCGTTCTCAAAGCGGCGACTGACAGTGCCGATATGCAGGCGGCCTGGTGTAGCACCCCATCCCTAGCTAATTAAGGCCCAGAGCGTTCGCCCTGCGGTCGAGTAGCGGCCGATTATGGCGCAGCAGGTGGGGAGGAGAATGACGATCACCAGCCCGACAGCGCCACCACTAGAACCAGTGGCCTGTTGATGGATGTTTCCAAATGGGAAGACTGAGTCAGCCTCAAAGAGGCCCGGAAATCGTTGATCGGATAGAAAATCCAGATCATGAAAACAATGGCCGTAACGAAACCCTCGATGATCTGAACCAGAATCGCTTTGGACAGGTTGGAGCTTGCACTACACGTTTTGCAAGTATAGTGTCGAGTCTTTGTTTGCTCAGGGCAAGATTACCTTGGAATTTCTTCCGTGAGGTGCGTAAGACAGTCCGGCGCGCCAACAGCAAAAGCACTGTTGAGCATACCGGTCAAAAACACCAGCCCATTGCTGGAATAGCCGGTGCCGTTAAACCAATCTGCCCAAACAAAGCGACTTGAAGCATGACCTTGGCTGTCTCTTCGACATTGAAGGATGCCCGCTGCTCGCTGACAGCATGCGCGCCTTCTTCGAAATTGTGTCCGATTTGCCGTGATAGTGGCTTAGCAGACACCGATAGTTTATCAAGGCCAGTACCTCGACCTGTGTCAAGTCAGCTGAGCGTCGTCTGAGCTAATGCCGTGCTGTTTCCTTCGAAATGCCATCATCTTCCTCTCCAATAGATCTTTTCCAGGGTTGGCCGTTTCCAGGCCTCCTCCCTATATCTCCTCTTCAAACCGCCTCTCAGTTAGTGCTGGCAGACTCCGGCTATTCGGTGCAATTTCTGCACTACGGCCCTGAGTCTGGCCCCCCTCCACTTCTGAATGCCCTTGCCACGCTTCTGGCCAAATTCTACTCTTCGCCGTGGACTTTACAGTCGCGGTTAACGGCCACGGGCGTTGACGTTGACAGACTGGACAAGTCGATTTCGCGAGATGATCTGACAATAGGACCTCTAGGCCTGCGAGGAAGTCGATGTGTGGTAAGGTCTCAGATCGCAAACACGTGCTGTCGATTGCGTCGAAGCACAGGCATCCATGCCGGAATCTCTGTGGATCCTTCGGTATCCTTCAATTTCCAAGCTTCTTGTACGACTTTCCACAAATTGATGATATTGCCAATGCGATACTTCAACATGCCCGTCCACCATCGATGCCAGACTTTGCGGTGCGGACCGCGTTCAGCCTCGCAAGAAGCAATGAATCCGGACCAAGTGATCGTCGCACCGGCGTTGCAGTCATAGCCTGCCGCGGCTTTAACATTTTCAATTTCAATCAGGTGACTGGCCACGCGATCGACGTACAATTGTGTTTTGGTCGGAGAGCACGGAAGGACACGTGTGTGATAGTACAATCGAAGGGCGTGGGCAAAGGCAAGGATGTGGTGTCTAGCCAGGAGAAGTGCCAGGTGCTTGTCTCTGCCCGGGAAGAAGTCGGAGAGTGACTCGGACTCGATTGACCATTCGGAAAGTTCATTGGAAAATTCCACACACATGGAGATCAGTGAAGGAGGGATGGCCAGGGAATTGGTAAGGTAGTAGGAGATGTGTTGAGAGAGGGTGACAATCCGTTCCATGTAGCTCGCCAGAGTTGGAGTGATGCCGTACATGAATTCCAAACCATAGCCAATACCAAAGTCATGATGTCGAGAATTGGAAGTGCCGTACAGCTCGCCCGTCCATGGAAGAATAGGAAGATCAATCGAGGTAGTCTTTGCAAGAGTCGACAGGAAAGAAGCCACGATGATCAATTGCTGTTTTGGCCGCGAATCTTCGGCTCCACTCGATAAGTGTCTTGCCACTTTATTGATGGCGTCGAGGTGAACCCAATACTCACTCATAGAGCCTTCCATAACCTTTTAAGAATAAATGTCAGCAAATATATCATGATGCGGATGCCACGTATGATTCCGGCTTACATCCATTGTGACCAATGTGAGCATTGCAGCGACAACAGATTCCCAACGAAGTGAGGCTGACTGGTTACATAGGGCTAGACTTCTTTCACCGTTTTGGCAGGCTCCTGGTAATGCTTTCCGCAATGAAGCGAATGCTTTTGCCCGAAAGCGCCTGGCTACGAGATCGAAGTCAGATTGGTGTTGAGGGTCAGAACCGCGCAGATGAAAAGCCGAAGTCGCCAAAAGCGCATAGAAAACGGCAATATCGCATGCAATCAAGTCAGAAACCGAGCACTCGAGACGGGGGGAAATATATGAAGCGCCATTGATGGCCATCGGGACATAAATGGAAGAGAATGGGCTCTCTGGGTGAGGCAAAGGGGGAAGGAGGTTGGTAACATGGCGGGCATAGTTGTCCATTAGGCCATGTATAGTTGAGTCGTGCAAGATGATCGGAATAGAGCTTAACACGGAAATGGAGACTTGGTTTCGCATTGACGACTTCTGAAGCTGCCAGTCCGGAATTTCTGAGGCTTGCTCATCGGTGGACAAATGCGCGAACTCACATTCCCTTGGGCTGTCGCTTTCGGGATAGTCTAAGTATACAGTTTCCCCGGCTGACCTGAGTAGACTGTGTTGATCGTCAATACCAGCGTCACTTGAATCCTCAGGAGAGCCAGCTCGGACACGAAAGACGTTGAAGGGACGATTTGAAGCTGAGATTCGTGCACAATCAGAGTGCTCGTTAGCATCAATCTCTGCGATTTGTCGATCGACTTCGTCAAGGTGTAGTGACCAGGTTCGGAAACCTGATAATGAGCCAGCCAGTAATGCATTAGCTCGCGTGTCTGATCATTCGAACCAGGTTGCGGTCGGGATTTGAGGAAGAGCGAGCCATGTCTAGGCTTACCTTGCACGGCCATTGCCTTGCGTTTAATCGCCGATGGGGGTCCTGTGTCAGCATCGGTAATCCAGTAAAGCTTCACGTCATATCCCTCGCAGTTGATGTTGGATTTGCGACAACGGCCGCATGCTGGACGCATGGCATCGCACTTGACCTTGCGATGTCGACATGTCCAACAGCTAGAAGATGACGTCAGGGCGTGAAATCAACTGCAGCATTGGAGTGTGGAATCACCCTGTGAAAGTCTTGCGTTTGGGCCTTTTCTTTCCGACCGTTTCCATCACTAAAGCCAGGATGTGATGCAGAGGCTGTAAAGTTCACATCCAATCCGCGATAATATGCAGAAGGATCTGTTCTGGATGCGGGAGAACATGTTGAGGCGAGCCGACGAAGGAATGAGCGGCAGCTGATTGGGTAAAGATACCGTCGTGGTCGCCAAGACTGCTCCCGACACAGGTACTGGACAGGAAGAATCATCTCGAGTGAAGAAAGGCAAAGGATGTACGGAATGGTTGGAGACCAAGCAACTTGCACATGACAGACAACTAATTACTATTATTACTCCCGCCATACGGTGGATGTGTCCTTTAGTTTTCCAATATGACGACTTGGTTGATTAAGCATCGTTCGCTGCCCGAAACTGGCTGGATCAATCAAGCGCCTCAAACCCGGTATTTGAACTCAAACATCACTGACTAGCGAAAGCATGTGAAGGCGACCCAACCTCCAGCCCTTTTTTTCCTTTCCAGCAAGTGTGTGAGAGAAGAAGTGTGTGGGATTGCCTCTCCCAACTATGCAAGACTTGGGGAAAGAGGAGAAAAGCTTATTAGTACAATCCCAACCTTAAATCAACTTTATTAGAGATGAAACACGATGCATAAGTTTGAAAGAAAAAGGGGTAGTATTGGGCCCTAACTAACCAGCAAGGAATTAAGACACTTGGGGTATCCAAAGTTTTATTTGAAACGGATCGCCCGAGATAATGCGGTTCATTTTATAGCCTTTTCAATTGTGTGTGGCAGGGAGGGTAAAGTATGTATGCACGGGGGTATGCATTTCATGGTCGTCATAATCATCATAATCATCATAATCATCATAATCATCATAATCATCATAATCATCATAATCATCATCATCATCATAATCATCATCATCATCAGATATGGCCGTTCATCGTCTCAGGACCTTGCTTACCAACCACTGAACGCAGCCGGCACTTTTGGTCTGAACCTTAGTGCTGATCGCAGCCTCGGCGATGCTGGTGTCCTGATCCTCGACTAGACTTTGAGACCTTGGCGGCATGGGCAAGCTGGGGCTGTGCATGGCGGTAATGTCGTTGTAGGATCTCTTATGCCTGAGCGAGCGCATCCTGTACGGCTGAGCCGAGGTGCGAGAGCGGGAAAGGGGTTGGTGCACGGGTCGGCGTGAGAGGGGGGGGATGTTGTTTGCGGATGAATTGGATGAATTGGATGGATTGGATGGATTGGATGGATTGGATGGATTGGATGGACTGGATGAATTGGATGAATTGAATGGACTGGATGGACTGGATGGGTTTGATGGATTGTATGGCTTGAGCTTGGGGGCCGGTGCCAGGGCGACGACATTTTTGGCGACGGGCTTGGTCAGGGTGCTGGGTGGTGGCAACCGAGAGAGATTGGCATTGCGGGCGGCCAAGTTCGTCCTTGGGTCTACTTTGGATCCCTTGTGAACTTTGAAATCTGGGGCAGACCTCTTAAACCTGAGCCTCATGGGCTGGCATTGCAGGTTGACAGCGTCATCGTCATCATCGTCATCGTCCCAAAAGAAGCTCCTGTCTTGGTGGAGGCGAGGAGTAGCTGGGGCAGGTCGGGATGGATGGTACCTGACGTGAAGGGTAGCGGTTGGGGTGCAGGCAAAGCCGAGGCCGGAATTAAAGGTGCCGCTGACGGGCGGCGGGCTCGAAGGGGAGGTGGTGGCGTTTCTGATCCTGGGTGAGAAGGGAGTGTTGTACGCTGGCTTGTCAGGCTTTCTAGGGACTGCGGGGGGATTGACGGCCAAGAGCACGGTGTCGGTAGAGGGCGTACGAGTGGACAGGCTAGCGCCGACAATTGACTCGAGGGAGAGTGAATGGGTGAGGGATGGGACTCGAGGGCTTCCTGTGGAGGGCGAGGTGGCCAAAGTTTGATTGGCACCGTTGTCAAGCGGGTCCGGGGTTGGACCTGGCTTGGGAGGAGGGCGAAGAGGATCAGCTTGGTTGGAGCCGGCAGAGAGTCGGCAGTCGACGCGTTCGATGGCAGCGGCAGGCTTGTGGATAAGTGGGTGTTCAGGAGCTGGAGGCAGCAATGACTGACGGTGGTACTTGGAAGGGTCTGGATAGTCGGGCGAGTAGCCAGCGTAGATTGACAGGCTGTCCTGCTCGATGATGGGGCAGAGAGCGTCTTGGGCGGGCAGAGCGGTGGACGTGGGCGGGGACAGAAAGTGTGGGTAAATGGCGGATTGGTGGCAAATGGGAAGGATGTCTCTGGCTTGGCTGTCATCACGGTCTCGGCAGGAGGGTGTTGGGGCAGAGAGTTGTCGAACAGAGTCGCAGCAATGTGGCGGATGTGGGCGTGCTGCAGGCCGTATCCTCTGGTCATGCTGGCCAGGTAGGGGAGGCAGCGGCATGCATTGGTGACGTTGGATTTCGAAATTTGACTTGGGTGGCCAAACGCTATACTGGGCCATGGCTCGCAGTGGGGAGTTGAGATGGGTTGAAGTGTTCTTGGGGGATGATGAATGGATTTTGCCAGATTGTCAATGACTGGTGAGAGGAGTGGCGCCACTGAGGCTCAGGACCAAGCAGTTGGCGAAGATGGCATATATAATAGTACATCTGATATTGTGTTTTGGCAGTTTAGGGTTTGTTAGTGCTTGCAGCACGGGCCTGCAAATGCTGTTGTGTGCCACATGTGATATAAATGTCCGATTGGGAGTAGTGGGATATAAAGTGATTGGACAGGGTGCAAGGGGGTAGGAGCAATGCGGTTAGAGGATATATACCTTGGGGTAGCCACATGTGGAGGAGGGCGGATGGTATGGCGTGGACTCACCGAGGTAACAAGGGTGGTTGGATGTTGCTTCCAGAAGCCTGGGCGCGCTGAGCCGAGAATAGCATGGCGGGCTAGCACAGACAATTCCAACGAGGTTACAGTCGAAGGCGTTGATCCTACTCCGACTGACTGCGTCGAGGCTGATGGATCGAGCACGGTGGGAAGTGAATGCGACAAAGGCTGAGAGGGGGGCTCGGGGCGGTGTAGGGTGAAACCCAGACTCTGGCAAGGGAGTATTGCTGGATTGTAGAAGGGCAAAGGCAAAAGCGGTATATGGGCTAGACACCGGGCCTTGTGTGTCCGTTGATAGGGCAAAGTCAGATGCTTGATTCGAGGGGTGGGGACATTGGACAGAGGCTTGGGTGCAGACCAAGGCTGGAGACAGCGGGGAGACTGCTCCAGTTCGTGGGGTCGATGTAACTTACTCCTTCCGGCCTTGGAATCAGGCCAGTCAACATTCTCAAGGCCACTCGGGCAGAGAGGGGTACGTGGGTGATGAGAATGTGGCCGCGTGTGCAATGGCCGTTGAAACGCTGGCCGTTGAAACGCATGCCCGCAGCGCGCGCGCGCGGACTGCGATGACGAGCCAGGTCACCAACGCTTTTGCATTTCAGCCGAGTGTTTCAAGAGGAGCCAGGAAGAGGGGGGGGCAGGCTGGGGCATGTGATGGGGGCGGCAGTGGCATGGCTTGATCAGAGTGTCTTGGGGCGGCAGCGACATGGCTTGATCAGAGTGACATGGCTTGATCAGAGTGACATGGCTTGATCAGAGTGTCTTGGGGAAGAGAGCGGACGGCGCAAAAAAGACCAAGGGCACTCCGAATTCCTGGGCTATTCTCTTCGAACATGTAATATGGCACAGGGCAGCAGAGCGAGAGGAGATGACGAGCGCAAGGATGGGCAATCGCTTTCCTTAGGGAGCACTATCTCAGAGTATCGAATATGCTCTGTGAGATGGGATGAGAATATGCTCTATGAGGTGGGATGAGAATGTGCTCTGTGAGGTGGGATGAGAGTATGCTGCGTGAAATGGTATGAGAGTATGCTCTGTGAAATGGTATGAGCGCACGATCTGGGTTGGATGGAACACCATTCCGGGCAGAGCACAACTAAACCAGATACTTCTATCTTACTGGACGAGTGACCAGTCAACGGGTGTGCGCATTTGTAGCCAAGCACAACCCCACCCGGATGCGGATGGGACGCCGCGGATCTGGTAAGTTGCCACAGGGAGATAAGGTGGGATGCTGTGGCTGCCAGTAGAAGGCGAGGCGCGATGGCGGAGCCCCAGCGGCAGTGGGCAGGTCAGCAGACACGGTTAAGCGGTGCCTGACGGCATGGCACGGTGGTCAGCTGCCGATGAGCTGGTCAAGGTACAAGTCTGCTTAAAGGCACCGGCCGAGCGGCTTAGCAGTTGCTCTTGGGTCTCGCAAAGAAAAGCAGAGGCATGGGCCTTGGCCTGTTGCTTTTGCTGGGACCAGGGTGCAAATGCGGGAGACTGCTTGAAGCTGCAGCCCAGCCAGCCAAACTGCTGGCTGGGGCTGGGCAAATGCCCAGCTCATCGCTCGCTCGCCGCGGGGCAAACGCACAGGCACGAGCACAAGCACAAGCACAGGCACAAGCACAGGCACCAGCACAGGCACCAGCACAGGCACCAGCACAAGCGCAAGCGCAGTTAACATACCGTGCAGCGACATACAGCGCCCGAGCCCGTGGCCTGCGCGCGGGGCAGCCAGCTGGCAGCGAGCCGGCAGTCAGCTACAGGCGGGGCGATCAGCCAGCTCCCAACGCGTGGCCAACAAGCAGCCAACAAGCAGCCAACAAGCAGCCAACAAGCAGCCAACAAGCAGCCAACAAGCAGCAAGCGGCCGTCCAGCCAGCGCCGCGCGATTTGATTGCGTTCGCACCCGCCACCTGGCCGGTGCTCACCGCCCCCGCCAGCGGCGCGCCGCCACCCCAACGACGGGCTCCAGCGGACGATCCACGGGGCTGCTAAACTGAGCAGCGGCGGGCAGCGTTCGCTAGTCGCCGGCACCATGAGCTGACTCGACTGACTGTTAGCTGACTGTTAGCTGACTGTCTGCTGACTGTCTGCTGTCTGTCTGCTGTCTGCCTGCTATCTATCCGCTGTCTGTCTGTCTGTCTGCCTGTCTGTCTGCCTGTCTGTCTGCGCCGCCGTCGCTACGTGGCCCCTTTTCGCTCTGCTGGGCATTGACTCGCTGATCGTGGCCCGTGTGGCGTCGTGTGGCGACGCGGGCCTGAGCTCCAGGCCCACTGTGCCATCTCCACCGTCACGTCTGCCGCTGTCGACGCCCACGCCCACGCCGACGCCCACAATGCTGGCTGGTGAGCTTGTCGAGCGCCAGAGAACGCGTCGGGACCTCCAGTGACAGGCCGGAGAGGAGGAGTGCGGCCGACTCGAGACGCCTGGGCGGCCCGCTGGCGGCCTTCCGCAGCTGCCAGAAGCTCCGCGGGCCTCGCCACTCGCAGCTGAGCTCCGGGCTACCCAAGCACCTGCACCAGCACCTGCACCCAGCACCCAGCACCCAGCACCCAGCACCCAGTACCCAGTACCCAGTACCCAGTACCCAGCACCCAGCACCAAGCACCTCAATTCAACCTGCAACGGCTCGACGTCGCTGCCTCGAGCGCACACACGCTTGCACACGCTTGCACACGCCTGATTCGCACGTCGGACAATCCGCCACAGCTTGGGGTGCACGCCACTGGCGCCCCGGACCGTGTGGCGCAGGCGCAGCCGCGGCCGCATCCGCTGCCACAGCCGCTGCGCTGGACGCCCAGCCATCTCAATTTGGCCCACACCTGTTTGTTGGCCATTGGACCAGCCACACACGGGCAACAACAGGCTGCGCGCCATCTCTGCCGCTGTCCGTCTGTTGACAACCATCCCTCTCGCCGCCCTTCTCGCCGCCCTTCTCGCTTCAGACCGACCGTCTGCTAGCAGAACAAAACAACGACCTCGCCGTCGCCATCGCCATCGCCGCCGCCACCGCCGCCAATAGCAACAGCAACGGCAATAGCCTGAGCAATAGCCTGAGCATCATCCTCGCCCCGCTGCTTGCTCGCTGCTTGCTCGCTGCTCGCTCGCTGCTCGCTCGCTGCCCGTGCAGCTGCAGGCGCAGTGTCCCAACAGCCCGCTGCCGCTGCCCTCCAGCCCGCCGCGCTGTCACACCCTCGCGTGCCACGATTTGACGACCTTTACGAGTACTACGACCCCCAGGCCGAGGCCCGACCTCAACGCCAGCAAGCGGCCCAGTCGACGGCGGCGCCGTCGCCACCACCGCCGCCGCCCTCTGCCTCTACCTCTACCCGCTCACCGGGTGCGGCCTCGCTCAGACGCACTCGGCGCCTGCGCACGCCGCCGGCTGCTGCTGCCACTGCCACCGCCGCCTCGCCGCCCGCGGGACGGCAGCCAGTCCGCGGCCAGTCGCCCGACCGCGGCCTCCTCTTCCAGCAGTCTGGCTCCACCAGTGCCCAGAGCTTCCAGAGGCTGGTTGACGACGACAGCTATTGGCCGCAAAGGACACCATACGTGTCCCGCCGCACGCACGACGCCATCCTCTTTGCGCTCGAAGCGATCAGGACCGGCCGTGGTGTGGGTGCCCATCCGCTGACACCTGACCCGATTGAAGAGAGGGCTCGGATGTCCGACCTGCTGAGGGACAATGGCCCTTCTGGCACGCCCCTCGGCCGGGCGCAGAATGGCAGCGGACAACTGGCGCAGGAGCCCCCGCGCATGCGGACGCCGCGCGATGTCATGCAGCAGCGACGGCTGCGAGAGGCTGAGAGACAGAGACAGCAGCAGCAGGAGCAGGATGCGAGACGGAGACAAGAGGCAGAAGCTGCTGGCGTTGAGGGTCGTGACACCGGTCGGCCGCCGGGCCCCAGCCGACTGGAGCCTGCGGGCCCAAGCCGATCGTACAACATCAGCGGTCCTGTACCGCAAGCTGTGCCTCTGCCGGGCCGCCAGCCCGACACAGCGGCGCTGCAGCCGCAGCAAACTGCCTTTGAGCCGTCGCATGCTCGCGTCTCGTCAGCCACGCAGAGAAATCGAACCGAGGCCCTGGACCGGCTCAACATGACGGCAACGGCACAGCCAGCAGGAGCAGCAGCAGGAGCAGCAGCAGCAGCAGCAGGAGTAGCAGCAGGAGCAGCAGCAGCAGCAGCAGGAGTAGCAGCAGGAGTAGCAGCAGGAGCAGCAGCAGGAGAGCCGCAGTGGTCGGCCAAGCCAGCAGTACCGCCGCTCCCCGCCGCCACGGCCGCGGCCGCCGCCTCCTCCTCCAACATGCCGCGGCCGCCGAGACCAGAGGCACAGGCCGGTGCATCGCAGCCGCGCACCGGCTCTCGCTTCCCCCACGCCTTCGAGCGCTGGGAGCAGCTGTCGGCCCAGTGGGAAGGCCTGACCTCGCACTGGCTCCGCCGGCTGCAGAACAACACCAACGAACTCGAGGCCAAGCCGCTCGAGCAGCAGATGGCGCGGCAAATCGCCGATCTGTCGGCTGCCGGCGCCAACCTGTTCCATGCCGTGGTCGAGCTCCAGCGGCTCCGCGCATCGTCCGAGCGCAAGTTCCAGCGCTGGTTCTTCGAGACGCGCGAAGAACAGGAGCAGGCAGCCGAGCGCCAGGCCGAGCTCGAGCGCCAGCTCCGCGCGGAAAGAGACGCCCGGCTCACTGCGCAAGCGGCAGGCACCGACGCTGCCGTGCGGGCCGAAAAGGCCCGAGCCGAGGACATGGTCCGAGAGATGCGCCGAGAGCTGCAGATCAGCAAAGAGGAGGCCCGCCGAGCGTGGGAGGAGCTGGGCCGCCGCGAGCAGGAGGAGCGCGAACGCACCATTGCCCTGCGCAGCGGCGAGCCCACGCTCATTGGCGGAGTCCAGGTGGTGCCCATGCAGGGCATTCCCAGCCGCCAGCCCACATCGGTCGGCGCCAGCCAACGCCGCCCATCGACGGCCGAGGCCGGCGCCACGTACAGAGGTGCGGCAGCGCCCGCCGCCGCCGCCGCCGTCGTCGTCAGTGGCCAGCAGCCGCTTAACCCCGGCAGTGCCCGGCCGCCGTCGCGCACAACCTCGACCTCTCTCGACTCGCCCGGCGAGGAGGCGCGCCAATTCACCTATCAGCCACAGCCACCGTCTAGCGCCTCCACCGACCCCTTTTCTGCCGAAGCCAGCGCGGCCCAGCAACCCGGCCTCAGCCGTGAACAACTAGACCCGGAATTCTACGCCTCGCGCGCCGCCAACCTGCCCGTCACTACCAACGGCCATTCGGCAGCATCCCGCTTCTACCAGCAACCCTCGCCTCAAACCACCATTCACCAGCCCCTCGGCACACTGCCCACCACCGCCGCCGCCGCTGGGGCCGCTGGGGCCGCTGGGGTCGGGGCCGCCGCCGCCGCCGCCGCCCCCACAGCGCCTGCTTCTCACCGCCACAGCTACCGTCCATCCAACACGTCCCTGCTCTCCGGCGAGGAGGAATACCACATCAACCCGGACGGTAGCTACACTCTCGACTCCAGTGGCCGGCGAATCCCGTACAACCAGCCCCTCGCGCAGGAATTCAGCGTCGAGACCGAGGCCATCGGCGAGGAATCCGACGACGACTACGCCTCTGACATTGCGCGGGAGCAGGCCTACGCACAGGAGTACGCGTCGCCCACGCGCCGCCCAGGGCCGCCGTTCCCGCCGCAACATCAACAACAACAGACATCCCCACCAGGCGTGCCATCCACCCCGCCCCAACATGCGTCCGCATCCCGCCTGCCACCTGGCTCCGTCCCGTATGTCTCCAGCAGCCAAGCGGCCAGCACACCAACCGCCTACCTATCCGCCGAGCAAGGCGGCCCCTCCACCCCGTCGCGCCACCGTCCTATCCGCCTCGTTTCCGTCACTGACGACCCCGCATCCGCATCCGCAGCCGAAGCCGAGGCCGAGGCCGAGGCGCGAGCTCAAGCTGAAAGTGGACGCGAACCCGACTACTCGGGCTCCGGCTACGACGCCGGATGGGAGGACGTGCCCCTCTCGACCTCCCGCCACAGGCATCCCACGCGCCTGAGCGACATCATCGAGGAGCAGACCAGCCGCACAAGCCCCAGTCGCGGCAGTTATATCAGTGGTAGTGCCGCGGGTGGCCCCCATCGGTAAACCTTGACGCATACATGATTCATCTTTTTCTTCCTCTTTTCGAGACGCCTGTATAGAAGGGGCCTGGTGCCAAGGTTTTTCCGCCCACGGTACTTGATGTTGTATGTATATTTATATATACATAAACGGGGAAAACGCACACAGACATGCAAGCAGACTAGCAAGCGAGCAAGCGAGCATCATGGCCAAAGTCATCAATCGGGGCGCCTCTTTTTTTTCAAAAGACTGCCATAATTGGAACTTGAGTGATTGACTCAACAAACGAGAGATCAATCCATGGAGGTTAGGTGGGAACCGAGGGCGTCGAGACATCGACAGAGTGTATGTATGTGTGTGTGTGAGAGAGAGAGAGAGCGAAAGACAGAGAGTCGGAGTAATAGAGGGCGAAATTTATGCCATTTCTCCCCCTCTTTCTATTAATACTTGGCTCCATTCTTTTTCATTTTATCCATGCCAGTTGCATTCATTCTCTTGACTTGCCCTTTGGGTACAAGCAAAAATAACGACACACTACAGCCTGTCTACCAGTCTACCTATCCCAATTGAGCGACTGAGGCCAACTTGGTTTCGTTGGCAGCTCGCTTCCAAGCACTTGCATTCTTTTCAGTGGCCACCTGGTTTGCATTCTGGCTTGCATTCTTTCACTGGTAATCTGGCTCGACACACCAACACACCTTGCTGAACGGATTAAACACAGCAGCAGCCTTGTCACCCTTGTCCACACACTTGATTGCCTCACACTCCTCTTTTGGCATGGCTACCCACTCCTTTCCACGCGCCACCACGCCTCGCTGTCCCATTGTAGCTGCGGCGCCAGCATGCTCAAACACGCATCCACACGTGTGGCCATCTGCCGACACGACATGTCGCATGTACGCAAAAGGACATGCCTTGCCACAGCCCACTTTGAGAACCTGGCGGGTTCGGAGTGGAATGAGATTGGTCAGATGGCCTTGATTGCCCTGCTCGCGCTTTTGATTGCCCTGCTCGCGCTTTTGATTGCCCTGCTCGCGCTTTTGATTGCCCTGCTCGCGCTTTTGACTGCCCGCGGGTATGGGCATCAGGCTCAGGCCTACCGACTGGCTCAGGTCCAGTTGGTCAATGTTGACGATCTTGTTGCTGCTCGCCAGCGAAAACACCCGCCCCTTCCGATCCAGCACGTACACATTGATCACATTGGGATTGTACATGTTCACCGCAATGCACAGACAGTCGGCCACCGCCGTTGCATTGCTCCCTTGCTCTTGTCCTACAACCTTTGGCACAATCTCAATCTCGGGCTCGGGTTCACAGCCAATGTCTCCGCACATCATCGAAGTGCTTGCGTTGACCGAGATCGAGTCGGCCATCAGGCCGTTCATCTCGAACGTAATTGTGACCACACCCTGTGGGATATGGATCAAGACCGAGCTGATCGTTGCCGTGTTCTGCGGTTGCACACTCAGTGACTGGTTAATCAGCTCCGGGGTGATGTCGGTCTTTGGTGGAGGAATGAAGCTTGGTCTTGGTTCCTTCATCGATGCACCTGTGGGCTCGTTTGTGACAGAGGCTTGACGTTTGGCAGCCGCCTTTTTGGCGATCTCTCGAAGTCGAGAAAATCTCAGCTCGCACTTGGGGTTCGCGAGAGCTGCTTCTATTTCGACTGCCAGTTCATTGAAGGCGTCCACCTTCTGCCTGACCCGGCCAAACTGCTCAGTAGGCTTTACTCGGAGGCCATTACCCTCGTCGTTGTCGCCCTTCTCATGCGCCGTATTCCATGGCTTCGTAAGAAAGTCTTGTGATTCGCAGAAGCAGTCTCCCGTCCAAGGCCAGTAGTAGACTCTTTCATCATGAGATCTGCACCTCATACCTGGGCACTGCTTCGAGAGCTTGCATTGATAAGCCTAGGGCTGTGTCCACGTAGGGCAGGTCCTTACAATGTAGCTGGATGGCTTTGTGGAACAAACGCATGTTTGTCTGACTGCATCATACACACTGTAGCGCATCCAGTATCCGTCTCTGTGACTACAGACTCTCTCTGTCATGTCATTGCAGACTTTTTCTGAGAACAGGGCCAGATATGGAGCAGTTGAATCGGCATGACCCGGCCCAAGGATTGCCGACGAGTCAGAGGCAGTAGTTGTCGAAACGACCCTGAGAAACGACACAGCCAAAAGAACCGTTTTAGCCAACTTCAATGCGAGGATAGATGGCATTATTGTTGCCTGGGTCTGCGAATGGGCAACTGAGATTGTAGTACAGGAATAACAGATGCCAGAGGGAATTAATCCTAGGACAAGTGATGGTACATACAAGGACCAAAGGGCAAATGAATACTACAGGTGGCAAGAGGGGAGAATGCAGAAAGGAGGACAGAAACACAACACAGAGAGAGGGCAGGAAGGAGCTACTCATCACACGCACTGGACATGCAGGTTCAAAGTCTAGGCAAACAGAAAATCTGTGCCTGTACCTGGCATCTTCAAGGCAAGCAAACATAGGTGGTGGTCGTAGGCAGCCAGAGCAAGGCAAGTGATGTTGACAAACAGGCACAGCACATATTGTGCACCTCTCTGGATTGCATCTACCACAACCAGCACTCTGACAGGTATTCTTGCAGTCCCACATCAATGGTATTGGCTGGAAAACAGTACATTGATCCTAGGTAGATTGGGCTGGAGTAGGATGCACAAATCACTCATTACAGGCATACACGCACTTGACGATCTCAGCACGTGACACCACAACTGTCATTAACCTCTCCAGAGTCTATTCCTGTTGCTAGGCCTGTGCATTCACCTGTTCCTTGTGAACCCTGATTAGGTGATTCTGAGCTGGGCCTGTTGGATTCTACACTTGGCTTGGCAGGTTCTGAAGCAATCCCAGAGTACTTGCGGTGTGAAGAAGGCATACAGTACTATATACTATGTAAGACCTTGGCTGGAAACCCTTCCTTAGGTGCTTATTGCACCTGCCATTCTCTACTAATTATCATCTCTTTGTAGCCAATTCCTGTCATGATGATGAGGCCGCTTTAGCCCTAGTATGGATCTTCGAATTCTGACGCTCTAAATCCTCCAGGAGATGGTACATGATTGAATTTGTTGCTTTCTGTGGACGTGTGCAGTGTGAGGCCAATGAAAGAAATCGAAATGATAACATGAATAGCAACAGCGCTCCATTCAATCCCTTGCAACATTGATCCTGGCGCAATTTGAGGACCCCCAGTCGCTGCGGAGCCTAAGATTAGCGCCCCAATCGCCTTGCTTGTTGAAAGTGCTGCTGCCACGGCAAGAGCAGAAGAAACAGAGAGCAGAACCAAGCCCACGTGTCTCCAGATGTTATTTTGACGACGTTTGACTTCCCAGAATGCAATGGATGCTCCACCAACGAGGAGGAGGCAGCCAGCGACAGCGATAGCATACGGCACCACAACTCTCTTCTGGAAGGTCAGGACGAAGTGTACAGCTGTCAAGGAGTTCTGATCGCTGTCGAGTCCAAGTAAAGCAGCAACAGTGTCCAGTGATTTATCAGCAGTTGGCACGCAACGATTCTTGGTTGAAATATCCCCTTCCAAGCAAACTCCTAATCTTGTAGTCAGTTCTCATGAATTCCAAGCGTAGTCAGGCTCATGTCTTACCAAAGTATCCAACTTGAAGCCTTAATCCGGAGCCAATGGGAACTGACACAGTGAAAACCGATGACAAGCTCATAACACAACCCATCAAATCGACGACTGCTAGGCTGTTAGCTGGCCTGGTACATTGAAAGATCGGAATGTGAACATACAGTACAGAACGGCACATGGAATTAGTGCTAGATACGGGATACTCTTTATCGTACGAGATCCTGTTCCTCTAGTCAGACAACACCGAAGGGTTCATCGTTAGCTCTGCGACGATGGATTCTTACCAGTCAACCAATCGTAGTTCATAGTGCTCTGCTGTTCGAGGAATGGTTCGATTGGAGACGTGGTTTTCCGGGGAGGATGAACGAGAATGCCCCTTGATAAGGATGATCGAAGGCTGGCAGAAATGTCCTTAGTAGCGAGTTGACTTGATCTGTTGATGAGCTGGAGTAATGATCGGTCGCCGCCTATGTAGTCGCAGAGCGGGATACCAATGACTCTCTCGTGGGGGGCTCTCATGAAATCAAGCGCCGAGGTACCCCTATGTGCCAGACACCATGAAGTGTCGAGGCGCGCTTCCGCATGGAAGGCGGCTGATACAGTAAACGATGTTGTGCATCGTTCAGCATTGAATGCTATGATTGGAAATGGGTCACCGAATAGTCAAAGGTCAGATTCCAGGCCGACACAAGGATAGAATCAGCCTGAAGCGGCCTGCCTTCTCTAACCGCCAGACTTTAGGAGTCAGTGAAATCCTGATAACAGTGTGTGCAGAGCGCGGTTACATAGGAGCAACCGCGTGGGGGCAGACGCCCGATGCACCCGGAACGATGAAGTTGGCACGGCAAGCTTGTCTAAATGCTGAACTGAGACTCCGAATTGATAGACGGGAGACTCGGCGCTCCTGAAACTAGCCGATGCCTCAGGTAGCAGGCTGACCCCGTTGAGCAGCCATAGGCCATGGTGGTCGGCGCCTAGATCCGGGCAAGGCGAACTGCCACAGTGAAACGAGGTTTGTGATGTACCGTGGGCCGAGCGCAAACCTATAGTGGTTAGAACTCGGAGTTGGAAACACAGGAGCAGCCGGAGAGAGAGAAACAGGATATGCACACTCTAAATAGTGCAGCAGTTTGATGCTAGAATTACTGGGGTTGTTCAAAGTACAACAGCACACTGAAACAGGAATTGCCAAGCTCGAGTACTGCGGGGTATAGGGACCTAATTAGAACCAGTCCGGTCCGTATTGGACTCAATGAGGAAAAGCGCTAAAGAGTAAGTGATGATGACAAAGCTGGGCCCAAGTGGCGGCAAGAGCATCGTCGCCGGCGATATCCTCCCGAAGGCTACCAGTATCATTGCCGTCCCTTCCTAGCGGGCCTACGAGCCCCAACAGTTCAGTCTCCCAGTCGTCAGCGGCTTCAGGATCGGCCACCATCCTGAACCTGGCCCGAGCCAGCGAAACACGTCAGAGAGTCCGGCCAACTCAAGAAAGGGATCCATGAAGCGTTAGAGCAAGCACGAAGCAACGACAGAGGTGCGCAGTAAGGAGTTACAGAGACGTGTCGAAGGAGAAGATCAGGTTCGGACCAATTTCGGTTCAGAGGTAAGCAGCATAACAAACACAGCAGCACAACTAATGGCCCCATCAGGTCAGCATGATGGGGGACAATGGCATCCTATCAAGATAGATAAAGTCAATTGGGCTACAATCAGGGCTAACTCTAGGTGCGAGATCACCAAGGAGGCGATGGAAGCAATCGAACAAGATAATGGGGTTATGATTAACGAATGCGCTGGCTCACTAAGCTCTCGGACAAGGCTACGGATTAGTGGTGGTTTTACGGATTAATTAGTGGTGGTTTCCTCGTTGATCATCAAGAGGCAGGGGCATTTCTGGCCTAGAGAATGATGCACGTCAGTGGAGAACTTCAGGAAACAGATAGCCTTCAAGCAACGATATGAGTGCCGACGCGGTCCACCAGGCCTCTTTGAATGTGATGGACATCTGGATGCGCAGCGGTGGACGACACAGCAACAATGGTTCGGATTGATCCAGCACAACCACCTGCAACATATCCTTTTCGGAAAATCCGAAACGGACTCGGGGAAGCCAACAAGCCACCGATGGATCGCGGAACGGATGCCGGAGACCTTCAAGGTTGTGGATGAGCGGCGACTGTGGTAGATTAGTGCCCAGGAGGAAACAGCCGTGGTGCTATGGTTGGTACCAGGGCATGCAGGCGCTCTCAGCTTACAAAAGGATAAATTCTAACGTGATCAAGATGAATCAACAGCATTTGGTGGAGGGGCGTATTCGACAAGAGGTGCGTGAAAGCTATTTGTGGAATTCCGGAGTGGCTGCCAGACCAAGAACCTCGATCGAGCACTACCAGAAGCACACACAACGACAATTGTGCGGCAGGCTAGAGCGATAGGAGGCAAAGGCCTTGGCTCAGCTACGTTTGGATCGGTGTGGGCGGCAACACTGCTTCCACAGAATCATCAACAAGGTCAGCATTCTCTGAAACCCGTCAAACCATAGAGACGATACCACACTTTCTCGTCGAGTGTTACCTACGCTCACAAACCAAGAGATGGAGCGATATTAGGGGGTAAAGGGTTGAACGGATATCTGGATGCCCCACGAGACCGCTGGAGGGCCAAGATCAAAGTCATGAAGGCGAAAATTAGATTCGCGGAGGCGACTGGGGGACAATCAAACGGCTAAGATGCCTCTCGGACAGTGGCGCATCAAGCTATGCGCGGTTGTACCAAATTCCCCAGTCGGTGCTGCGACATGTGATAATGGACACACTGGTGGAGGGCAGAGGGTTTGGGTGCCTTGTTTGTCGGTGTCTATTTGGGAGTATGCTGTTTGTGGACATTTCAGATGCCCGAGGCTCAGAGCCGGCTACAGTCAACAAGACAAAACGCATAGAATAGGATCAAGCCACTGCTACTTCCTCGGTCGATTCACATCCCAACGCCGGTTGCAGGTTAAGTAATTTCGTACTAGTACCTGTGGTCAGCTGGTGGTCGGCAGGGGATAGATTTTCTGGCTTTAGTTGTCTTCAGAAGAGAGCCTTACTACCTAAGTTACCTAGGTACATATTCTGCAAACGAGCTGGGGCGAATGCGATGATCCATTTGGGTGGGGATATACAGAGGCGCCTGGTCATGCTCGCCCTTGTTAAAGAACTGACACCATAGCTCGAACAAGACACGCTTCTGGAACATGTATGCATTCATCTTGCGCCCATGAATGATCTGATGCAGAAGCTGGAACCAGAAGCCCCCCGGATCATCATGATATTCAACCATGATATGAGGAATAATACTGGTTCCCATATCAAGTAGATCCCAATATGCCTCGCCATCCGTGTACACATCACTGTCACTGGATAACCAACTCCTTTGACAGTGTTCTTTCCAGGCCCTAGCATGTTCGTTAACAATCTTGTTGCGTTGGTAGTTGAGCTCGACAATCTGGCTGCTATAGCGCCATAGGCCCTCCTTAGAGACAATGGCCTGGTCAAGGTTTACACTGTAGTTAGGGTCGTTCTCAAGGGCGTTGTCTGACTGAGGTTAGGAGATAGTACACGAGGGTAAGAGTGACGGCTCACATAACAAGACACCATAGGAGTTCTGGTCGGTGTCTCTTGTGAGCTTGAAGACCACAAATGAGATAGTCTTGGGGCCAAGCCTCTTCAGAGCCTCGAACTCGTCTGTCCGGACATATGTATTGAGACTGCTAAGCGATTAGAGTTAGTGCACACAGTGGAGGAGTACAATGTAACCTTACCTCGCGGGGGCAGTTTGTGAGTGACATACTACATCCCAGGCTGTCCACTTCGACTCGAAATCCCTTACAGCCTCGGGGAATGCCATTTGAATAGCATTGTAGAGCTTCTCGGCTGACTCAATGGCTTCCTGGCTCGGTGGGGAGGCTTGACTGTCTACTGCCATTCTGAAGGGTTGTCTGGATCTCTGCCGGATGGCTTGAACGAGGATATAGTGAATAAGGTGAAGAGGGCGATGGAGCAGAGATAAGTGACGGAATCCGAGGTTAGGTTTGTATGAGGCCGTACGGCACCTGAGGAAGCTAGAGGAACAATATCGACAGCGGGGGATCGACAATGAGAGAGATAGAGATAGAAACGTGAATGAGGGAGGAAACGGGAGGAAGACAGAGGAGCAATGGACGTGAGATAGATGTAAGTGATGTGGAGATACTCCCTGGCACGTGGCAACTTCCATGTGCACAGGCGGCAGGCAGCATCCATACAGCCAATCACTGGCAATCAGCGACCACATTTCCGGGGAAAGTCTGGCGGCAATGATTAGACACCTCCCTGAGGTCAAGGCTGGCTGTTTAGCAGCGTTACCACCATACGTACGGGTATAGTTGACTGATTTTGAGACAGTTTCAGTTCTCAGCCCCCCCCATTTAAATGACTGTAACAATGGTATCGTACTTTTCGCTTGTTTGCTTGACAAAACAATTCTCAGCACCTTTCTCCCTTTTCATTCTGCCAAGACCCGTAACTCGATTCTTGTAACACTCAAACAACCAGATAATCAGAACAAGTCTTGACTCACCATTATCCTGATAATACTAAAGGAAAAAATCTTAATTTGAAGGCTAGTGCTCCGTTCAACTTTGGAGTACTGGAGCCTATTTCCGTGCTCGCACAGGCGCTAGTTGAAATGACTCTGTGATCTAGTCGCTAATGGTCTAGCTAGTTCGGCACTGGCTGAATACCGACCGCTATTACTAGCGGTTAAATGTCTGATGGCTAGTAGCCACTCGAGCACTGTTGGCCAATGGCGGTCGTTGGCTAACGGCCTGCAACAAGTTTGGCGGGTAGTGTCTATAATGACTTGATACAGAAAGCTGGAACACCTCCTAGGACACCCCAGAGGGGTTTGAACCCATCATGTTCTCTCCGTGGTTCCTGTTGTGTTAGACAGTTGGCCTAGGCGCCAGCCCAACATCCATTTTCAAGTCGAGTGCCGGCCGCCTGGCCTTACGTGTTGCCGCCGACATGCCCACCTGCCCATCTAACCACCCAACCAAGAACTAGCCGCCCAATCCTCGCCTAAATATTTATAGCAAATTTCCTTGATCTTTGATCTTTCAGCTAAGCGCTCTGACCTATCAGGCCATGGGCACGTCTACACATGGAGCCCCTATGAAAGAGGCACGTCGACGACTCTAGAGGTACTTCTCAAACATAAAGGGCATCTTATGCAAGTATTTACCAAGTATCTGACTGCGCTGATGATATGGCCAGAAGGCCATGGCCCGGTTTCGACCATGGGTGTCTCAACACGGCATTTTTAGATCCTGACACCATCATGGCAACATGCCCAGGCTCACCTGAGAGTACATATAGAAACGCTCAAGATCATTCTAGTAAAGTGATCTTCCACAAGCTTCCCAGAATACCCATCACAGGACTGATATCTAACATTACGGCACAGTTCAACCTTTTGTAGTAGCGTGGTTTACAGTCCATCTTTCCAAGTCGCATGTCATCATGCCCCGCCCGCACCCATCGAACAACGGTTGCCTCCGACCTACTCCGGAGCTTACAAGAGCTCGACAGCCAAGCGAAGGCGAGCTTGTCTCTCACCAAACCGGAGTGAGCAGGTTCCCCAACTTGGCCGATTTAGGTAGCTTCAAGACGTGGCCCTTGGAAGGTCTATACCCAGGGATAACCATCGAAAAAACCGATTTCAACTGTTTTGCGTGGTCTGTCGGGCATACGGATCGGTGGATCCAGCCTTCAACCGTTGATCTGATGAACAGGCTCTGTCATTCGCATTGAAACTGTCCCACCACTTACAAGACTAACAACTCTGTGTTTAGATAGAAACTATCACTTCGAACAATGTCAACCTGCCGACGCGGAGGTCGAACTATACCGGATCCTGAATGCACCACCCACGTTGACCCATGGAGAGACAGTGCGCGAGAATTTGAAGGCAAGGGTCCAGCACGCTCATCGACGGGATAATCCCCTGCTCGACGCTCCACGCCATCATGGGTGCTCTTCAAAATTGGGAACTGGGGCATTGATAGCACACAATCGAAGAGCGTTGGAGGACACTAGACCTTATGGCTCCGGACACCCCCAGATCCAGTATGGCACCATCTTTCAGCACTGGCGCCGTACGCCAGAGCACCCCTCTTTCCCGGGCAAGAAAGGCAATCTCGTCCCCGCGACTGGAAATTACCCCGATTCCGCAATATTTCAGTACGGATATGGGAAATACCCTCCTGGCCATCCTGGAAACGACGTAGATGTGCCTGACCCCCCTAAGGGAAACAACCAGAGCCAACAGTCAGGATCCGGTAGGATGTCCAATAACTCCATGAAGTCCCGCTGGACGACAACCTCTTCTCAGTCCAGATCTACCACGACTTCAAGCACCTCAGCCTCTTACTGGCCTTCTACATCATCTAGAACGGCTTCATCGTCCCAAGCGCGGACGGCAACCTCGACGCAAGGTAGACCTGTGACAGGTAACCGTCCTCCTATGGCGTCATTACAAAGAATACCTCAGACCACTGCCAGTTCTCATGGCGCACGCCTCATATCGCATCCAGCATCCAACTCTGCATTGTCCAGCTCCCACCTGAAGTATGCACAGGTTCCCCAGATGAGGGCTCATGATCCAATCCCATTACCGAGTCAAGCCAGCAAAACCTCAGCCTACCAAGCCTACCAGAACGTTCGCAAGTCGTCCCGGACGTTGGTCGAGACTTTCGAGGCTAGGTTCCGTGCCTGGCAGAGTACCTGGTTATTGTCTTCTAGAGGCCGTGAGTCAGAGTAAGTTGCACGTCCTGTGAGATACATGAACAAAATGCTGACATTGATATAAATAGTGCTAGAGTTCGCTGTTATGTGAAAGAGTTTCGTGACCTTCTGGATATGGGGCCCAGCATTCTCCCACTTGTCGTTTACATGCTCCTTGGCAGAGGTAACTTTACAGCTGTCTTTCTTTGTGGGTCTCACATTGTCTATTCTAGATTATCATGCCACTAACATAAACCTTCACAGATAATGCTCTGGAGCAGGATAAGAGATATCTGATTGATCCCCATGATGTCCTGAACTTCCTAGTCCTCCAGCGTCAAAACAACCTTATCATTGACATCAACCAGGGGCGGAGATGGCGAGCGTGTTGAAACAGGAAATATGTCATAGTGTCTAGTATGAGTGCACTGAAACCGGAGTGAATCGTTGCTGGCAAGGTGGAAATGGATTTCATAGGCGGTCTCTGCTCGAACATTTGACCATTGCTATAAGCAGTATACTCAGCAGTCTCTTTTCCTGCCACTGCATTGTCACAGTGGTGTTCTAGTAGTTCCCCTTCCCCACTTGTGGCGAGAGAGATGGAAAGGAAGAAGTGTATCAGAGGCCCTCCCAAGAATATCTGTGACAAGGCTGGGCGAGTCTGAGTATTGGGCCAGTCCCGCGCTAGTCCTGATGAGGAATAGCTAACTCGCAGTGCTCTGGATCCCAAGCTAGTCCCAAAGAGGAATAGCTCATTCACAATGACAGTGCAGGCCTTGATCCTCTCTCTCTCTCCTGATATGCGATAGCTATCGCATACATGTATCTCCCCTGTTGTAGGTTATGAGGGTTTGTCCTCATAACAATATCCTGTGTCTATGTAACAATGGAAGAGTGTGCACAGCTACAACCATGTGTGCACCTGCGAGAGCTTGGCAGGTTTGTCACACCCAGGAGGCGCAAGTCTTGGCAGACAAATACCCAGCCACCTCGCACTCAGCCAATCAATTCAGTGCATGCTTGAAATTGAATTGGCGTGCTTTGTAAGACTGACCTGTGCCTGCTGTCTGTTAGTTGTCGAAGCTGCTTCCCATAATTCCCCATGTGGAATTCGCAGCAGCACCACTGCACCTTTGCGCCAGTCGCCAGGAAACGAGGTTCTATACGGAGAATCGCAGATCTTCCTTGGCATGAGGCAGACAACAAGCCGCTAGTCCCGTTTTGGATGTATACTGAAAGAGCCCCACAACCCCAAGATATCAACTTCTCTATTCTACACACACCACTGGCCTGAAACGTGGCCATAAATCAGGCGATATAAGCTCGCGACCAAGAATATTGCCTTGGAATGGTGATACTCTGTCGACATGGGTCGTCACATCCGATCTGTGGCTGTCTACTGCTAGCTGGTCCATATCACGGTGGCTGGGGAGATAGCCGAGTGTTTCACGGCCAACCACCGCCAACCAGCAGCCCAACCACCGTGTGCCCTGCTTTAATTCACCCAAGTCTTGCTGTATTCAATCCATCTATCTGCATCTGTCATCTGTCAACTGTCAACCTAGCTCTCACTCTCTTAGCCTTCTGACTGACAATTTTGACGTATCGATGAAGCAGTTGGACACGTTTCTAGAGTGATGAATACGGAGCAGCCTCAGCTGCTCTCTGTCAAAAGTAACCGCCTGCCTGTCTCCATGGTCGTACATTGTCGCTGACTACGTCGTAGCAACGAAACCGCAGTACTCACGAACACAGTCCTTGCGATCGGCCTCTGCCACCAACGAGTACTTCTCCGACTATGCGTCAGACGCCTCCAGCATCAAAACCAGCGACTCTGGCTATGAAACCCCGCCGTCGAGAATATCATCACCGATCCCCCAACCAGAGCCGATTACGTCTGAAATGCCCCTGCCCACTCGCCCGGAAGCAGCGAGGCCCCCGCCTGTCGACACCAGGCAGGACAGAGGCAACAACAGAAGAAACCGGATGCTAACGAGTTTCGACGACATGAGTCCCCCGACGCCAGGTGTGGACGACACTCCATACATCCGATTCGCCATTGAGCAACTCAGTGCCGACGAGGAGGTCATGGGCCACGGCCGCCACAGCTCCATTCTCAGCAATGACACCCAGCCTCTCAGAATCCTTCCGAGTCTCTCGGAGGAAGAAGAGGCGCCCCTCGCAGCTCACCCTGCGCAAGACGATAGGGAACCTCCAAGACCGCCGACACTGCAACGACCCATCTCGCGCCGCCCTGTGCCCAACGAAATCCTCCTGCCCGTCTATCCTCCAGAAGGGCAAGTCTGGGCCGAGCTTGGCTTTATTCCCTTCCCACTGCGTGTTTGGCCCCTCTGCGTCTACGTATTCCTGTGTCTGATCGTCATTGCCGGCCTTCTCTTCTCAAATATCTTTGCCTTACGAGGTCACGGACTGTACGATTACGATGGATATACAACGCCGCGATATTTTGTTTTTCAATACCTTCCTCAAATGCTCGGCATAATCCTGATCGTCTGGCTTTTTGTCATCGAAGCCGCCATCCACCGCACTGTGCCCTACTTGTCGATGAGCTCTCCAGGAGCACCCCACACATTGCTGCAGGATTCTCGCCTCCTGCCCGGCAACTTCGTGCTGCCTGATCTCAGCTGGTTTAAAATCCACGAGCGGTCCCTTGGTATCAGCTTTTTGATATTTTGGATCGTAAATTTCACGATCCCACTCTTGAGCGGCCTGTATAAGACTCAGTGGATTACCAATGACGGACCAGCACGCTGGAGATGGACCACTGTACAAGGCGTTGGCTGGACACTCTTCGTCCTATACCTCCTTTTGGTGGCCGCCTTGATCCTGGTTCTCTTCCGCATTCACCGCCAAGAGTCGGGCCTGATGTGGGACCCGGCCTCTCTGGCAGACTTGATCGTTCTCTTTCAAAAGGGCAATATTTTGCCCGACTTTGAGAGAACCGAGGTGGATGCGACTGTTGGCGACAGCCTGCCTCCACGATCTTTACGCCTTGGCTACTGGACGACTTCACAGCGACCCGACATCTTCTATGGTGTTGGTGAGGAGAAGGTCAGCGTCAATCGGCTCTCGGCGAATACGGAGCTACTGCTCCGGGAAAAGGGCCCTGATTCGCAAACTTCGAGCTTTGACATTGAGAGGCAGAGATATTCCTACGCTTCCGCCTTTACCAGATCTATCCACTCACCCTTTATACGCTATCGATGGGTGCCATGGTTTGTTCGCGATGGTGCCGTGCTCGCTTGGATCATTGCCGCAATCTGTCTCATCATTGCCTTCCTCGTCGTCAGCTTTGTCAACAAAGCCGTCGAGCGTGGCTTCCTCCCCCAGCTGCCTTCGAGAACACATTTAGGCGGCTTCAGCTCGTCGAACTTTCTGTACAGCTTTCTGCCAGCCCTGTTTGGTATGTTTCTCTTCCTGGCCTGGCAGCCAATCGACACCTACTTCCGCGCAGTCCAACCCTTTGCCAACCTGGCCAGGCCAACGGGTGACTCAGCAGAGCGAACCATTCTCTCGTCCTACAATGCCTGCTACCCCGGCGAAGCCGTGGCCCAGGCCCTGATAAACGGCGACTTCAAAGTCGCCTACATCGCTTTCATTGGTCTTGTATCGGCCACCCTGCCCGTCCTCGCCGGCGGCGTCTTCACCGCGCAGCTCTTCGCCAACGGCCAAGTGCGAATGGTCGCCAGCATGCCCGGTTACATCGCGCTCAGTGTGCTGCTGACCATCTACGCGCTGTCCTATGTCGCCATCTGGCCCACCCGCAAGCGCTATCTGCCGCACGCCATCACCACCATCGCCGACCTGCTCAGCTTCCTCTACGCCAGCCCGCTGCTGGCCGAGCCGGCACTCAGCCACGTGCGCACCAAAGCCGACCTCGCCGCCCGCCTCGTCGGGGCCCCGCTCGGCCTCACCGGCGACAGCCGCATGAAGGGTCCAACCGCCCGGTACGCCTTCGGCATCTACATCGGCCGCGACGGCCGCGAGCACCTCGGCATCGACCGCGTCTCTCGCGCCGGCGGCGGCAATGTCAACAGAGACATGCTCATCATGACTGGAGGAAGGCACGGCAAGTGAAATGAATTGAAAATGAAATACCTTTTGCGATGAGACATGAGACTACACGCAGAGAAATCTTCTGATTGTGTTTTTTCTTTCGGGAATCAACAACCACTATACCCCCATCGCTGTACAATACATGCAGTGTGTTTTTACGTTGATATGTACATATGGCCATCCATGCATCGCGGACAAGGAAAAGTTATTTTCTGGATGGAAAGGTGCAAGAAGAGTACGATTGATAGACTAAGACTTAGAATGACCAAACAACTATCATACGACGATAGTCATAATCATAATATTGAGTCATAATCATAATATTGAAGGCATCTACTACTACCCACAGATATCAATCATTTTTTAGTCATTCTTCTGGTACACAACAACTATCATATCACAGAGAGCCTAACTTGCTATTGTAACGCTTGATATACCAAGCAAGATACTACAAGGCAGAACAGGTTCCTGTAGTCCCTAGACAGCGAGTATCTGAGAGTATCTGATGCCTCCAAGCCCCTCAATTCGTTAAGCTATCAATATACTCCCCCGTCTCCGAGTTACGGTAAGGATACTCCGTGTACTGCTGTCTCCCTCTCCGTCTCCCCTTCATAAAGTCTCAACGCGGTCGGGATGGAAATCCACGCCCCCCCGTTCCACTCCGTTCGTGGTAATGCCATTCACAGCGCCATTCGCCTTTCCATTAGTCTTGTCATTACTATTATCATCTCTTCTCTTCCTGTCCTTGGCCCGAGCGAGTGGGTCCGACTGTGCAACGGCTACGACGGTAGGATTCGGCGGCACTGCTGACGATGACGACGAGGCATCCAGAGGATCTGTTTGTGCATGCTGCAACACCCTATTGTGACTACCGGGTAGGGTACTATCCAACCTCTTGGCGATCCGGGGCCATAAACTCACGATTCTCTTCTCAAAGTCGCCCATCTGGTCTTCGGCCATGACGAGGGTTTCTTCTTCGCCCTTGCTGTTTCTGATGGTCTTACGCCACTCGACGCTTTTCATCCTACCGGCCTCGCCGTGGATTTCCTGTCGTATGGGGGTGTTTGGGTCTGTGAATTCACCGTACATGGTCCAGCCTTTGAGCGCTTGCGAGTCGTAGTAGCCTTTGTCGTCGTAGCCCAGGCCCTTTTGGCCCATGCGCACGCGCACACTGGCGTGGACTGTTTCATTGGTGCCCTCGAGTCGGTGCCGCGGCCGTGGCTTGAAAAGACCTAGGTGTGCTGCCCACCAGAAAAGCGTGCGCTGGAAGAAGTAGAAGAGCTGACCGTGTTGAGGTTCCGCGCACGGGTTGGTGTATTCGTTGGGCGTGCGGATACGGCTGCCGCTAAGTCGGTAGAACAGTGACATGCTGTTGTGAATCTTGCCCAAGCCCCAGTCCCGAAGGGGGGGGAAGGTTCTGTTGGGATACTTTGCAGTCTCTTTCTTTCGCTGCTGCTCATCGCGCTCGATGCCGAGTCGGATTTCACGCCAGAGATACTCCTCGTCAAACTCGAGCAGGCCGTCCAGCTGGTTAACCATCCAGCAGAGTGTGATGTTGGCCAGGTCTGTGTCGTCGTAGGCGCCGCCAACGTCGGAATGAACACCGGGAAACCAAGTCTGCTTGAGCACGCGCGGCAATTCCTGACCCTTGGGCTTCTCCCAAACCGTTGGGGCAAACGGTCGTCGATGTTCGTCCAGCGCCAGCGCCTGGAAGGCATACTCAATGTTTGGTTCCACCTTGGTGTCGACAAATGCAAAATCCTTATTTTGCGGTTGAGGCAATATGCCAATCATGGGAATACCTAAGGCACCCACAGTGTCCCACACGGCGACAGATTTAATTGGAATGTTGGGCCTCGTCAGCTCGTAGTGCAGGAGCTGTCGTTGAAACTCTGTGTCGGTGACTGGGGGTTTATGGCCAGGCCATGGCTTGTCTGGGTAGCTTGTCTTCCAACCGTCCTTGAGCTGGTACTCCCAATCTTCAAATATCTGGATGAAATACTGCAGGCCCTTCGGAGTCAAGAGGCCGATTGTCCGGATCAAACTGCTAATTGACCGAGCAGTGAATGCTCCTCGACTGAACCCAATGATGAAGATTTCATCGCCGGGGGTGTAGTTCAGACAGATGAAGGAATATGCTTCGCGGATGTGCTCGGCCATCCCTTCACCTGTGGCACCTCCAATGTACTTAGCGTAATAAGAATTCGTACCCGTACCGATGCCATTCTGATAGAAGATAACTTGTGCTATCTCAGTGCCATCAGGCAGATGCGCCGTTGGCTTAATGCTGCGAGCTATACGGGTCACATTCGATGGGACTTGTACAGTTCCATCAGAGTCCCTGGAACGGAAATGTCAGCCAGATCCCGTCTACTGTCGACCTTGGTAGCATGAAACTGGACAATGCCTTCAAGCAGGGCAAACCGCGGTCACCTTGACACAGATCAAGGTAAATTGATTGACCCTGTGTGGATAGATCTGTACTTACATCCACGTCCCGTCGCAACAGATAATAATTCGCTTCATGTCGGTATAATCCAATTCACAGACAAAAACCGATTCCAACGATTCCAACGAGTTCAGGCTTCAGGAGAGCACAACTTCCTCCGAAAGTGAACGAAGGAACATACGAGCCTTCTTCTCTTAAGTTAATGCTTACTGCATCTCACTTTCCATCTTGGGGTCAAAATCCAGAAATGGACTGCAATCCATCGGTCACAGGCGTCGCCTGATCCCGATGCAGTTGACCGTATGAGCACGAGTGCATTGTAGTTATTAACGTCGGACGCCTTGGTTTTAGAGAGGGTGCCACCCTACCAGCTGATCGACCAATGCCTGTGACAAAGAGCCCATTTGCTGGAGAGTGCCTGGAGGCCCAAGGCCCCCCCTCCTTTCAGCCGCACCTCGTTCACATCCTCAATTTTAGAAACGCCACGCCGCAGGGGCAAAGGATTCAATTGGCCGGGCCGTACCGCCACGTGCAGCCGTCCCGGCTAGGCAATTGCACCTCGTGGGGCACTAGGCAAAATCTTGCCTAACTTACTTTGAAGGTAGAGCACTAGCGAAATGGCTGGGTAAGCTCTTACACACCATTACCAAGGTCGGCGGCGGTCGAAGTGGCAGGAGTAGGCTAATACGCCCACACACAGACGCTACAGTGTCGTATTCACAGTTTCGCTTGCGATGATCCTGCTTTCAGCAGTTTGTCAAGTACCCCCATGACTTGGACACACCTCTCATCCTCGCCCTTCAAGGCGACCACCTGGACACTCAGCTTAGTGCCCAGATATACCTTTCTATCCGTCTTGCTCTCGTCCCACAGTTCGCGATTTCGCGCATCCCAACTGCTCAAAGACTTTCCGCCTTGCGGCTTGCCCAATTCCAGGTCCGATTCTTTGACGTCTCTGACAGGCACTGTTCCCGTAGGATAGTCAAGCAAGACGAAGCTCGACGTCAGGCCAACGGCATTGTACCTGTCGATTTCAGGAACAGGATGTGGAGCGAGTGGGCAGATAATGGCATCCAGCCTTCGATGTCTTCTGCCGAACCCGTCGGTGGTGTGCCACAAGTGTAGCATCTCTCGTTCTAAGTTGGATCGTTGGGTTTGTAGCTCTGCGACCCTTTCCAATGACTGCGGCTTGCCCCTCTTAAATTTCCCTTGCATCCAGGGGACAAGCGGCTCCTTCATACCCTCGATCAAATCGGCCATAGGGCCACCTCCCTCGATAGACAATAGCTTCGACATTACCGACTGGCACTTGGTCCAGGCGGGTGGCGTGGGGAGGTCAATTACGGAGACATCTGGCGACTTGGCCAGCTTCGCCGAGACCTCGTCTAGAACATTCGTGATTGGCGGCAGGAGCGCGCAATTGCCATCACTTCGCAGTATGCCGATGGTCAATGTGCCAAGTGGCCCTAGGGCCTTCAGTGGAGAGGACCAAGAAGTCGCTCGACAGTCCTCTCCCCACAAATGGCATTTCGGGACCACGTGTGTTAAGAAGAAGTCGATGTCTTGGGTGTTCCTGCCCAAAGGGCCGGCAACTGCCTGCACACCAACTCTGCCAATGCCTGTGGTAGTCACAAATTGGCCACCGTAGGGGATGAGATGGTTGCCGGGCTTGAAGGAGTAAACGCCGTTGGACATGGCAGGTATCCTTATGCTCCCACCAATATCCGTTCCAATGCCTAGCATGTTGGCCTTCATTGCCACCATGACACCTTCGCCGCCGGAACTGCCACCAGCAGTGACCAGCCTGTTGGCCGGATTCATGGTGCGACCAAAGACGTTGTTGATAGAGTCTAGACTCATCATAGTCTGCGGAATGTTTGTTTTGGCGATTATTACACAACCAAGACTGAGGAGTAGATCCACCAGGGGCGCATTGCTGCTAGCCGGCTTGTAGCACAAGGCGGCAAAGCCAACGCTGGTGTCGACGCCTTTGATATTGAAGGTGTCCTTCATAGAGATAGGAAGCCCATGCAGGGGGCCAACTGGTTCGCCAGTGCTCTGGATGTAGTCGTCTAGATCCTTGGCTCTCGCCCGAGCCTGGGCAAACAGTGGCTCGGTGATACAGTTGGTGAGCTGGTGGGCGATGGCTGCTCTGTGGCAAAAGGCGGCTGTGACTTGCACGGCCGTCAGTTTCTTGGCTGCGATTGCTGCCAGCAGCGAGGCCACGGAGTAAGACTCGGTGATCTCGACTTCCTTGGGCGCCAGCAAGCTTGCGGGGATGCTGAGTACATTCTGAGGACCGGTGGCCGGGCGAGGAGGGTCCACAGGTAGAAGATGTTTTGGTACAGTCCACTCGACGGGAATGGACGCTGCACGGTCGGCCTGCTTCTTGCGTGCAACGGCCAAGTACGGTGGTTCAGATGAAGCTGACATTATAATAGTGAATTGCTAGCTCGCAGTGATACGTCGGGAGAGATGGACACGTTTCTCTTAACAATCAATGCGTGAGATTCGGTCTGCCCTACTCTAATCTGTGTCTCACCTGTGTCTCATAGGCATTATACGTTAACAATGTAGGAAGGTGATTTGTGAACTTGCAAGATATGGGCTAGCTTCCCTTACAACCACGCTTGCCTCGGCGTTTTCCGGCTGACTGGCTATGTATGCGCGGGGAGTCATTTGGTCACTTGGCGTTAGGAGTGGAGACCCAAAGGTTTCAAAGGCACTATTTTTGTCGACTACTCTTTGCGTACTATTGCATGTACCTGCAGACCAATTAAAAGGCGTTCCATTCCTTTGGCTGTTGGACAGGATCAAGTTGCTACATCCAGCCTAGGACTGCGTAGTTTTTGGGTGCTATACGACCATTCGTTACATAATTTGCATGTTAGTATGGATTGGACTACCATGCTTGAAAGTCCTGTGGATCGGACTACCATGTTTGAAAGTACTGTGATCTATGGGACTACCATGTTTGAAAGTACTGTGATCTATGGGACTACCATGTTTGAAAGTACTGTGATCTATGGGACCACCATATTTGCCTTGGTCAGAGTCCTGTGATCTAGCACTGAATGGGTTGAGTGAGCGCGTATTATGCCAGCCAAAGGAGCCGGGGCGGGAGAAGGGAGGTCTTCTGGAGGTCTTCCAGGGTAAATGCTGATCAAAATGGAAACCCTCTAGGGCTTCCATCATCCTGGCTGGCGTCCTTGAGGCCGGCAAGGGGCGCGCAGTCAGTGAATAGAATTATGTATTAGTATGAAGGACAGCGCTACCACATCTTGTCCATTGCGCCATTGCATGTCAACCAGGCTATCATATGCATCATCAGATCATGCCACCTCTATCACTTTGTCCAGGTCCTCAATTTCATGTTTGTGTTAATTTCATGTTTGTGCCAAGTTGGATGCACGCCCCAAACACCACTCTCCCATCAATCTGGATGGATCACAGGATCACAGGATCACAGGATCACAGGATCACAGGATCACAGGATCACAGGATCACAGGATCTCCAGATCTTCGAACTCAGCAAAGAGTGTGTTCTTCTCGTCCTCCTCGAGCGGCATTGGTCGACTGGCGTAGCATCCCACCATGATAGGCGCATCTTTGCCTAGGCCGGCAAAGAATCCCGACACCTCTCTTGTTTTCTTCCACTCAAGGCTCACCTCGCCAGGGCTCCGGTATTCCAGGTCTGTGAGGGACGAGGAGTCAGGAAGCTTGTACCACACCCACAGATCATCATTCACTTTCTCCAACTTGACGCGGATGCTGGGTAGCTGGCCCTCGTAGCTTGAGGTGTATGTGGGTGTGAAGGACGAGTCTGGCCCGCAGTTTGGATTGGCGAGAACTGTGCACAGGCCGGGTTCACCAGATGACAGTCCGAGGCCGGCTTTGATCCATTTTCTGCTCGGTTGGTGGCCTGGTTCGCCCAAGAAGCTACTCGTTCTTCGGCGGCGAAGTGGGGGAGCGGGCAGGGCATCGAAATCAGCGAAGAGTACGAGGCCGGCCTGATCCCATTCCACATCCAGGTCGACGGAGACGGTGACTTCAGCGACAACAAACGGCCGCGTGGTCAAGGTGAGAATCATGGGCGCAGAGGTGTGGTCCTGAGAGACTGGCTTCCTCCATATCAGGGTGTTTGGGGGAGCTTCGAGCTGGAAATAATCGTGGATATCCTCATTCCATTCAGAGAAAGCATTGATATTATGAGCCGTAAAGCGGGTGCCGGGGACCTCCATGCTCGAGAAATGGGCGTCCAGTCAGGCTCCAAGGTTCGATACGAGGTGGCAGATGGCAGTGTGCAAGAAGAAGAGTTGGTTGTTGGGATCCAAGAAAAGAGGGTGGTGGAGCTCTTCAAATAGATGTGGAGTCGACCAGCGAAAACGTCGAGAATGTCTCGCATCAAGAAGTGAAAGCGCGTTCCAAGTGAGAGAGAAGTGAGCTAGGTCAGTGCAGATGCGTTGGAATATGAAGGAGCCGTTGCTGGATAGAGATGCTGGATGGGGAATGTGTTTCACTTGATGTGAAATATTGGCTCAACGGTTCTTCAACACATCGTTGGTTGGTTGGATCTGAAGTCAAGGCAGGCGCTGTTTGCCGCAAGCAACTCACGGCTTCTCTATATATGGGGCCGGGGTAAACAGGGCACTGTTGCGGGAATGAGTCTGGATCTTATACTTCTCTCTAGGCTGGTTAGCGGCAACAAAGGATCTGCAAGGCAAGCGGGTTGTGTGGCTCAGTGGCGACCAATCCGGCGCATTGTCCATGGCAAGCCGTCACGCGCGCCATGGTTGGGAGGGTGTGGGCAAAGCGTGGACCAGATTTGGAAGAAAGACAGGATTAGGGGAGTGACAAGCTGAACAGGGATTGCCACACACGCCGCGTTCGGGGGGGGCAAGCCAGCCAATGGTGGGGCCGATGGACACCAGTGCCAGCGCTGGCATCCAATAGCCAAGAGGGAAAAAAAGGTAAATCAATGGCATTGTCAACGGACGAAGACGAGTGCGGCTTCGTGGCTGTGGCGTTGGGCCGCTTGGCCGCTTGTCTAGAACGCGAATCACTCTGTCCGTGTCACCGGAGTCAGCTAGAGTCGTGGTCACGCAGAGAAGCAGATGCTAGGGGGCTGCGTCTACAATGCTGATTCTGCGCTCGCTGATTTTGAGCGACAGCCAGCACAATTTGTCAGGCTGCCTGCTGTGCTTTGGAGAGGCGCAAGGCTACCGGTTTGTGCTTTTGAGAGTCGCAAGGCTACCGGTTGTGCCTTTGCGTGTGTCGCAAGGCTACCGGTTGTTGCTTTCGCGCGTGTCGCAAGGCTACCGGTTGTGCTTTCGCGCGTGTCGCAAGGCTACCGGTTGTGCTTTCGCGCGTGCCGCAAGGCTGCTATCCCAGGAGCTGGCCGGCGAGGCTTTGTTACGGCTAGATGAATCAAGAGGAAAGGATGGCCAAGCTGATGAAGAGGCATGGCCGACGACGCCGGCGTTGATGACTGACTACAGGCAGGTACTACTACTGATGACGCCACTGACAGATGGGCCGACAGCTGTGACACACCGGCGACCGTTGGCTTAGTTTCATCTCAGCCACGAGCTTGAGCACGCAGCCACTGAAGTTGCAAAGAATTCGCGCGCAGTCTGATGATGCAGCACAGGGGTGGGAGAGGTGCTTCTCAGCCAGCGCATCTAGCTAGTGCGTCTCATTTCTTGCCCTTGGCCTTCTTCCTCTTTCCGCCGCCACCACCAGCGCCGCCGCCGCTGCCACCACCTCCACCACCGCCCTCGGCTGCCACAGGCTTCGCATTGATGTCCAGGTCTTCGTTGACGGCACCACCCTGGGTTCCGCCGTCACGCTTCCCTTTCTTCTTCTTCTTCTTCCCTTTGGGCGGTTTGTAGTAGCTTCGGTCCTTGATGGGCAACCACCTCTCGGGATCGGGAGTCTTGGCGGGATCGTAGTCTTTTGGCAGTCGCGACTTCCGCACGCGCTTCGGCTTGGCAGCAGCGCCGTCAGCCGCCTTGCGCTTCCGCGAGCCTGCAAGGTGGGCGATGGCAATGGCGTTGGAAGAGCGAGGGATGCCATGGCGCTCAAGAGCGTCGACGTCGACACCAGCAACCAGGTCGTCGACCGAGGTGAGGTGGTTGTCGACGTCTGGCAGGCTGCCAGCCTTGCCCAGGGCTGCTTGAGAGGCGATGAAGCCGGCAATGGTGGCTTTGTCGGCCGGCTGCTGCTGCTGCTGCTGCTGCTGTTGCTGCTCCTGCAACTTGGCGAAGATGTCGGCCGCTGCTCTGGTGTCTTCTTCGTCGCCAGACTGCAGCAGAGTGGAGCCGGCGGCACGTAGCAGACTGGAGGGAGCATTGGACTTGTGCCGCCAATAGGAAGCGGCCTTGGCCAGCTCTTGCTTGATCGCGGCCTTGCGGCCTTGGCTCTGGTAGAGAGCAAGGGCGAGACTGACGAGGCCCGGATTGAACCTGAGCTCCTTGAGCACGTCTGAAGAGGCCTCATCAAGCCTGTTGAGAAATCTGGCCACGAGGTCGGCGGCTGAAGCGGTGTTGGCGGTCAGCACGTACATCTGAACCACGGTCATGAGCAAGCCAAGGTCGTGCGGCCTCTTTTCGAGTTCTGGCAGAACTTGCTTGATGGCGGCCTTGCCAAGCTCGTTTCGAGCAAGCGCAGCAGCGGCAAAGACAGAGCCAAGATGTGCTTCAGCCCGTGCCGGGCCGAGCTTGGAGTTCTCTTCAGCGGCCGACCTGATGAGTCCATCAAATTTCATCGCCTGTAGATCGGCAGCTTTCCGGTTGTAGAGCAAGGCCAGAGCCTGGTAAGAAAAGAGTGTGTCGCTGGGGGGAATGGCTGGCGCTGAATGCAATGCTTTATGAACTAGGAAATGGTTGTTGGCAGACAGCGGGGAGACGACCAATTTGTTTGTCTGCGCGATGGTGCGTGTGGAGAGATCGGCAATAGCATCAACGCCTACCTCGTCCGCAACCGCTGCTGCGTCGGCCCGTCGGCCCAGGCAGTGTAGCACATAGAGCTCCTGGGCAGCGATGGGCAGCAGCTCTTCAGCCTTCTCGGGTTCTGTCAGAGAGTCGGAGAACTTGCACAAGGCCTTGGCCCGTTTCAACAGCATCTCTGCCTGCTTCAGTTCTCCGCGGGCGATGCTTCCACACGCCGCGTTGTAGGCCGTTTCGAAGGCCTCGAGCTCCTCTCGGCCCGGTCTCCGGGCGGCGCCTGCATCGACAAGGCCCAGCCATTGACTGAGGGCATCAGCAGCGCCCTGGTTGACGTTGAGATCGGCCTCCTCGTCGGCAATCGGCCTTGTTCTGAGGGCCTGGTACAGGGCTGTCGTCCGCTGCGGCTGCTCCAGCCGGTAGCGCGCCTGCGCCTCGAGGTGCTGAGCACCACGGCTGCTGGACGTTGCGGCCACATCGGCGGCGTCGCCAAAGCGGCCAGTCTTGTACAACGCGTACGCACATTCCAGCGGTGCCTTGGTCTTCAGCGCCTCTCCGCACTCTTGCACAAAGCGGGCAGCGTCGTCGTAGCGCTCCAGCTTGAGCAGGGCCACGATCTTGACGTGCTGGGCCTCGACATCGGACTTGGACTTTTTCAGTGCGGCGTTGCTCGCCTTCAGCATCTCGCTGTCGTCGTCGAGCCTGGCCTTCTTGAGCAGGGCGGTGAGGAGGGGAGTGGTGGAGGCGGCCATGCCGTAGGGACGAACAAGGAGAAATGCCCAGCGACAATGTGCTATCTCATCACCGCCATTGCCTGGGTGTTGGGATGAAAGGGAAGGGCGGCAATGCAAGGCCGCAAGACAAGGCCACAATGCAAGGCCGCAGGTGTCGTGTGCTGGCAGTGGGTTTTGTGGATGCAGTGGATGCAGTGGACGCAGTGGATGCAGTGGACGCAGTGGATTTTGTGGTGGGGTGGCATTTTCTCTGATTCACTGCCAACCCCCCACACAGTCTGTGTGGATGGCTACGCACATTCAGTGCCTGTGTTCATCACGGAAGAGGATAGATGAGCCTGACTGATGATTACGTGGTCTTCACTGAAGACTATGGGACACCTCATCAATGAATCAATGGCTGATGACTGTCCTGGGCCATGGCATGGCCCTGTTCTGTTTTGGCAGTTGATCGGCTCACCTTCGCCCGCCCTGGCCATCTGCAGGTAGGCCACTCTCACCCATCATCGGGCTGCTTTCTTTTTGTCTTTGACTGTTGCTCTGCTTGTCTTTGACTGTTGCTCTGCTTGTCTTTGACTGTTGCTCTGCTTGTCTTTCACTTGTTGCTCTGCTTGCCTTTCACTTGTTGCTCTGCTTGCCTTTCACTTGTTGCTCTGCTCGCCCCCGACAGCCACTGTTTGCCCCTTCTTGTCCTATGGTCCAATGGCCCAGCCTTGGGCCCCTCTTGCGTCGCAGCTTTCCCTTGGGCCGTCTCCTCCTCCTCCTCCGTGCAGCAGCGCCAGCAGCGGGCACGATGGATATTAGCGGTGCAGACTTCCCGCGAGAGATCCTCAGGATCTTGGAAGAAGTGTCTGAGAGCCATTTCATCGCCTTCGACCTCGAGTTTTCCGGCGTGGCCCGCTGGCGGCCGGCGGGCTCGCACAAGCTGAGCCTGCAAGAGTACTACGAGGACATCAAGGCCGCGGCGGAGAAATACCAGATCCTGCAGGCCGGCTTCACCCTGGTCACGCAGGATGTCAAGAAGAATCGATACGTGGCGCGGCCGTACAACTTCAACGTGTCGCCTCTGCCGACGCTACGCGAACGGCACTTTGGCCGCGAGTGGTCTTGTCATAGTGGAGGTAGGCAGATATTCTCGCCCAGACGTGAGAGATGAGATGGCGATGAGATGGTGATGGTGGTGATGGTGGTGATGGTGGTGATGGTGGTGATGGTGATGATGATGATGATGATGATGATGATGATGATGATGATGATGATGATGATGATGATGATGATGATGGTGGTGGTGGTGGTGGTGGTGATGCTGCTGCTGATGATGATGATTATGATGCTGCTGATGATGATTATGATGCTAATGATGATGCTTTCGACCCAGCCGTCTCCTTCCTCGCCAGAAATGGCTTCAAGTTCGACGAGCCCATCAGCTCCGGCGTGCACTATCTGTCCCGCAGCGAGGAGCAGCTGGCCAGACGGAACATGATAGGCGACGAGCAGTCACGCAGCAAGATTGGCGATATGGACCTCAAGGCCGAAGACGACGTGCTCGTTCAGCACATTCGATCGGAGCTGCGCAGATGGCAGGCGCGGGCAAAGAGCGGGCAAGACGAGTTTCTCAACATCCCGGGCGATGGCGCGCCTGGGGCACTGGGCACGCCGGCCAAACTGAACCGGTATCAGGTGCGTCTGACGCATCAGATCGTCAGAAACGAATATCCCGGTCTCAAGACCGTGGGCATGGGCCATTTTGTCCAAGTGACCAACCCGACGACGGAGCAGCAGGCCTCACAGCGGCTGGCTGTGGTGGAGGCGCGGGAGAATGAGATTGCCAAGGCCATTGGGCTCCGGTGGCTGATTGAGGGCATTGCCGGCGGCAGCATTCTCAACCTGCCGCGCGAATACCTGGTCGCAGGCCTCTCGAGAGTGCGGCTGCAGGGCCAGTCTCCCCAAGACTACCTCTACGGCCTGCAGGAGAAGCTACGACGCCGCCGGCGAATCCTGGTCGGGCACAATTGCCTGACGGACCTTGTCAATCTGTACAAGTGCTTCTTCGGCCCGTTGCCTGCCACCGTGGACGGCTTTGCCTCGGCAATCCACGACCTCTTCCCCGGCGTCATTGACACCAAGGTGCTGGCCTCGTTCAGCGCCAAGACTTGGGCCAATACGTCGCTCGAGGATGTCGAACTGGATCTCAAGCGCCAAGAGCGCCCCACGATTCACGTGCCGGCCGAGTATGATGGCTATGCGTACACTTCTAAGCATCACGAGGCCGGGTATGACAGTCTTCTAACGGCCACTGTGGCCATCAAACTCTCGGCAAAGCTCGAACGCGAGCACGCGTATGTGGATCGAGCAGAGGCGGGCGGCAGCCAAGGAGGACTTGGAGGCTTTGGCAGCAATGACGACGAGTTCTACGACGCCAGAACTGGGTGCGGGCATGAACATGGTGTGGGCGTGGAGGAGGAGGGGGAGGGGGATGAGGAGGAGGAGGGAGAGGGGGAGGAGGAGCAGCCTGCATCTCAACCCATGGTCACGCCGGTCAAGGAGGAGGACGAGGCAGAGCTTGAGCCTGGCTCGCCCCCGGCTGAACAGGACGATGTCGATGTGCCTCAGGTCAAGAGCAAGCTGGCAACCCCCAACATGTACGATCTGCTTGGCACCGATGAAGGGCTACAATTTGGCCAGGCGGGCCCATCTCATCAGCCACATGAGGAGGCGGACAGGCGAAACAGGCGAAAGCAGGACACGATGCCGGCCTGGGACAACCGCAAGTTCTGGGCAGGCCCATCTCATCAGCCAGATGAGGAGGTGGGCAGGCGAAAGCAGGACATGATGCCGGCCTGGGACAACCGCAAGTTCTGGGCTGTCTTTGGTAATAAGCTGCAGGTCAATGGCAGCAAGGAGGGTGTTTGCAAGCTGGAGTAGTAAGCCATTCATAGCAGCACACCTTTTTCTTCCAACTCATCACAAGGCGTAGTAGCGCGCTAGAGCCTTGGCGTCTGCTAGCCTGCCAAGGCGAATGTCCGAGTTGAGGCAACCACAGACCACGGCCCGCCAAAAGAGCCGAGGCTTGCCCTCTCCACACTTTGCCCTTGTCACCCCAGTTGCCAGTGCCCATTCTGCCTCTCCTGCCCCATCGATCAGCAAGACTGCATCATCAAGGCTGCATCATCAAGACTGCATCATCAAGACTGCACCATCAAGACTGCACAACTGCACAAGACTGGTAGTGCAGCATGCTCCTGTTATAGCCCGCGCCAGTGCACTGGTTCCTGCCTGCCACCCACCGCGCCGTCGCTCCTGCCGCACCATGTCTCGCCACTCGGACTCGCCGTCGGCGTCGCAGTACCTGTCCTCGTCGCACCACTCCCTCTCCAACTCGAAGAAGGCGTCGTCGGAAATCTCCAAGACGTACAAGCACGCCAGCGAGCTGTACCTGACGCGGCAGCTGGCCGAAGCCCACCACGCTCTCCAGAGTGTCATCAAGCCACCCCGGCCAGATGACGAGTCGGGCCACGACGCCGCCGACGCCGCCGACGCTCCTCTGTCGCTCATCTCATCCGCGTCCACCAGCCAGCGCATCAAGGTTTGGAGCCTGTATGCGGCGCTGCTGAATGCCATTGTCGACCTTGGTCCCGACCAAGGGAAGCAGGAGTTTGGCCAGAAGAGGTACAGAGACCTCGTCAGGCTCGTCCAGAGCGGCGACGTGTGGGAGCAGGTCGTCAACGACGGCTATCGGGGACGCGAAGAGTCGGTCGACGCCGAAGTGGTGTACAATCTGTAAGTATACTATCGGCCGCACGACTGCTGCCACTGCCCTTGCTGCCCTTGCTGCCCTTGCTGCCCTTGCTGCCCTTGCTGCCCTCGCCACCGCCACCGCCACCGCCACCGCCTCGCCCCCTGCAGCCGCTGACAAGCCCCAGATCGACGCTCCTGCTCAACAAGGCCCAGACCCAGACCCTCAACCAGACCAGGCTCGAGACCTATCTCTCCTCCTCACAGCCGACGCTCGACATCTCGGCCCAGCTCAGCCAGTCGCTCAACGGCCGTCGCGCCCACATGAACGGCACAAGCACGCCCAAGGACCTCCACTCGCGAATCAAAATCATCGAGCTCTTCACCCTGCACGTGCTGCCCGCCGTTGGCGAGTGGGACTACGCCCGCAGCTTCGTGTCCAACAGCGACGTGCTCGACGAGGAGCGGCGAGAAGCCTTCTTGCAGACGCTTGCTGAGCTGCAAGAGGCAAAAGAGCAGGAAGACGTCGTCTTTGAGGACGATGTCCAAGACTACACCCACGACGGCACCCACGACGGCACCCACAACGGCACCCACAACGGCACCCACAGTCCGGCCGCGGACAAGGAATACACCAATGGTGCAGCTCGAGCACTCCACAGAACGAGCAGTGAGGTTGATTACGGCATTGAAAAGGCCCTTCCAAACGGGGCGCGGCACTCGCCAGAATCGCCAGCCGCAACGACAGCGCCCCCTCAGCCGCCTAAGCCGCAGCGAGAAGAGCCAGCCAAGCCGCTGCCGCCGCCGCCGCCGCAGCAGCAGCAGCAGCAACCAGAGTCCACCACGCCCTCGTCACGACCAGCTCCCCAACCAGAGTCCACACCCTCGTCACGACAAGCCCCCCAACCAGCATCCCGCTCTCACCCGTCGCCTCCCTCGCGAACACCGCGTCGGCCCGGGCGACGATCGAGCTCGAAAACACAACAGCAAAACACAGTCGTCGCCCAGGCCCGCCATCTATTTGCTGCCCTGTCCAACTTGACGCGCAATCTTGCCGGCTCGCTGACGGCAAATCCAACTGCCCTTCTCTCCATGCTTTTGTTCCTACTTGCCTTTTTGCTCGCCTCTAGCCGCCGAGAAGTGAGGGAGAGGCTGAAGCTGGTGCTGGCCAAGGGCTGGGACAAGGTCCGGCGCACCGTCGGCATGGGCGTCAAGGTGTCGTATATTTAAAATGCAGGCCAAGGTGTCGTGTATCTAAAATGCATGTCAAGATGTCGTATGTTTAAAACGCATGTCCAGGTGTCGTATACTTAAAACGCATGTCCAGGTGTCGTATGTTTAAAACGCAAGTCAAGGTGCCGTATATTTAAAACGCAAGTCAAGGTGCCGTATACTTAAAATGCATGTCAAGGTGCCATGTACTTAAAATGCATGTCTAATACTCCAATCCATAGTCCCTCCCCAACAGAAGGTCCAAGACGAAATTGGCAACACATGACAGTGTCGATTCGACGTGCATAATTTCGGTCCGGACAAGACGTATGGGTAAAGGGCTACATGTAGTTACTGCCTGTATATGCGATAAACGTTTTGGGAATGCATTTAAAAAGCATCTTCCATCTTTTCCACTTTGCTCCAAATCTCACGTCCAATTTGCTCCAAATCCCACGTCCAATGCACACATATCAATGGGAAACTCGTTGACACAGACTGAGAAGCTTGGTAACGCCGCCACCGGAGATCCTCCGCGGCCGCAACCACCACCACTAGCACCATCATCCGCCAAGAGGGTGTGAATAATAGATGGCAATGGTGCTAATAGCAGATGGTGCTTGTGTGCAATGAACCTGGTCCGGGCAGCTCCTTCCTTGCCGGTGCATCCACTACCTCCACTCGCAGCGCGAGTCACGCTGGCCAGCTCATTTCTCGCCTGTTCATCCACTTGCAGCACCAGTCACGTGACTGATGTCTCCCTTACTTACTGCCCGAGTCGCCGATTTGCTCCGCCGTCAACGACACGCCGCCTCTCTCGACCTCGGCCACGAACCGATCGCCCAAAGAAGCGGGGGTCAAAAACCCCCCGTTGCCAAATTTGCCCTTGATCTCCTCCACAGCCTTGGCGTCCACCAGCACAATCGCTGCCGCCGCCAGACAAACGGCCGTCAGCTCGTACAAGCTGCCTTCGTAGCGCAGCTTCGCCAGGGCTCTGCGCGGGATGCGCGACAGCTGCTCTGCAATGGCCACCCCGCGCATCTCCAGCACGTCCTGCGCCTTGCCCTGCGCCTTGCGCGCCTTGAGATCCGGCCCGGCACCGGGAGCAGGCCGGGGCAGCAGCTTCAACAGCAGGCGAGTCGGCGGGAAGGTCAGTGCGAGCAGAATCAAAGCAGTGGCAACGTGCACGACAACGCCCCAGAATGGGGTGCTGACCGCCATGTACTCCTCGTACGTGAAGTTGAAGCCGTACAGGTAGGGGTTCAGTCCCGCCGACCGCTGCACGATGGCCTCGTTGGATTTGGCCGACAGCGACGTCGTCAAGCTGCCGAGACGCGGATACGACCACACTCCAAACAGCTTGGCCGGCAGAGTTCGGATGTAGGTGTTTGGTTGCGGGTTGGCTGGGTAGATTGTCGTGGCCGTGTACGGCTGTAGCCGCTGTGGCGTCAAGACAAAGCCGTTGGTGAACGCCTCGCGTATTTGGCCCAACGGGTAGTGATCCTGTGCGGAAATGTGTTAGACAAGTTTTTTTATATAACAAAAAAAGGCACAAGGAAGCGGTTTTCTTACAAAAAGGCTCAGTGCCGTGGCCAAGGTGCCGCCTGATGGGCCAGAAGTCGTCAATTCATGGATCGAGGCCACCATGTCCGAGACGCCACAGTCCCAGACCTTGCGCACCAGTTGCGACGCCTTGAAGGCCAGCAGGTCCGATGGAGCAGACTCGAGGCCGTCTTCGAGCACCAAGATGGCCCCGGTCTTCTTGGCCGTGGCTTCATGGGCTACGATCATCTCCTTCACCCACGGCGTCTCGCCCGTTGCGTCGACGTAGTGCGTGCCGTTCTTGGCAGCTGCTTCGACAACGGGCGATGAGTAGAGGTGGTAGGGCCCGATGAGATTGATCATCACCGTGCTCTTCTTCGCCAGTGAGTCCAGGTCAGGGCCGGTGAGGCCGGTGGTGACGACGGACGGCTGTGCGCCCTGGTTGTTGATGGATTTGAGCTCTGATGCAAGTTCCTTCAGCTTCGACTCTGATCGTCCGGCAATTGCCCATTTGGCGCTGGTCGAGAGCGTGCGAACAAGGTACTCGGCCGTCAATTTGCCCGTGTAGCCTGTGGCGCCGAGCACGACAATATCAAATTCGCGGTTGCTTGCCATGATGCAAAAACCTCGGCTTGTGGCTCACGCTGGAAGGAATCAGTCAGTATAAGCGGCCACCCTCCAGACCGGGTATGTATATAGGCCAGGCTATAAGGACACCGTAACTATGTTCCGGAAGAAGCTAAACGTGGGACGACGGCTGCACGCGATGAATGGGGGAGGGGTTGTCCTGAATTTCAATGGGGTCAGGTCGAGAAGCGAGACGCTAGTGTATTTTTGGATTCAGGAGTCCGAACAGTGGCTGGCCCTCGCCCATCGCCCGTGCACACAGCCAGTCATCTGCACATACTAATTATGTACAGCCCCTGGCTAGCGCCACTAACCTCCGCAGGCTACTACTCAGAGTATGCAGAAGTCGCACGTCTGCCCAGGCACGTAGATGGCGTGGGCGCCTGTTCACAGATGGAACCTTTCTTCCCCCTAGCTGACAAGAACCTTTCTTCCCCCTAGCTGACAAGAGAGTGTGGTTGCCTGTTTTGGCTGCCCGCCTGTTGTTCTGCCTGCCTGTCCTGCCTGCCTGTCCTGCCTGCCTGTTCTGGCCGCCTGTTGAGGCTGCCTGTTTTGGCTAATGAATTAACAGTTAGTACCCGTTAAGTCAACTGCATGACCCGTGTACATCACGTGACTGAGAGGAGCCGATCACGTGACGGGTTGCCTCTCAGTCACGTGAAGAAAAGAATGCCAAGAAGCCGCACACTTGGCACTCGAGATTGCGCGTTGACATCAATCCTCTTTGACCCGTCAACGACGACTTTTACCCTCTCCAGCATCCCCGCAAATCTTCGTCAACAAGCGCCAGAATGACGAAGCGCACCAAGAGTAAGGCGCTGGCCGTGCTGGCAGTCTTTGTGGCAAACAGCCGCTAACTCGTTCTCGCAGAGGTCGGCGTGACCGGTAAATATGGTACCAGGTACGGAATGATCGGGCGGCAGCGATGAGTCGAACCGGCCAAGCGAGCACCGTCGAACCGGGCCGCTTGACATTTATCGAGATGCAGATTTCTGATCGCCTGATACAGATACGGTGCCTCCCTGCGGAAACAGGTGAAGAAGATGGAAATCACTCAGCATGCCCGCTACACCTGCACATTCTGCGGCAAGAACACGGTCAAACGGACTGCGGTCGGCATCTGGAACTGCAAGAGCTGCAGGAAGGTCGTGGCTGGTGGTGCATGGACAGTCTCGTAAGTCAAGGGCAGGATTGCATGCATCTGCTTCATCCCTCCAATCCATCCAGTCTATCCTATCCACCCTATCCATCCTATCCATCCTATCCATCCAGTCCATCCAGTCTATCCAGTCCATCCAGTCCATCCAGTCCATCCAGTCCATCCTGGCTGTTCAGTCATCCCTACACGGCCATCTCTGACATGACTGGCACAGAACACCGGCTGCGGCTGCCACACGATCGACCATCCGACGACTGAGGGAAATTGCGGAGGTGTAAGCATTTGAGCATTCAGCTGGGGCGTTCCGAAACACCATGATGAGTCAGAAAATGGCAGATCCTTCAGTCCCAGGCAGGGCACGTCGTGGACCATTCCCACATCCACCCCGCGTCTACTGTGCCGGGACGATTCGATAGAGCTCAATCGAAAGAGAGCAATCGACGACGATCCAAGCGTCGAGCCTCGGTTTTACTTGGCACACATTCCTCCTCCTTTTCTTCCGTTGATTGATGTACCTACCCCACGATTACGCGTGATCCTCGCCGGACAAACTGCCCCTGCCTGAAAGGTGACTGTCCCTCTCTCATGTCCGAAAGGTGGCAGCCCCTCTCTCTTCTCTGAAAGGCGACTGTCCCTCTCTCTTCTCTGAAAGGCGACTGTCCCTCTCTCTTCTCTGAAAGGTGGCAGCCCCTCTCTCATGTCCGAAAGGTGGCAGCCCCTCTCTCTTCTCTAAAAGGTGACTATCCCTCCCTCTTCTCTGAAAGGTGGCAGCCCCTCTCTCTTCTCTGAAAGGCGACTGTCCCTCTCTCTTCTCTGAAAGGCGGCAGCCCCTCTCTCTTCTCTAAAAGGTGACTATCCCTCCCTCTTCTCTAAAATGTGACTATCCCTCCCTCTTCTCTGAAAGGTGAGTCCGAAACCAGGTCAAGGACAGCCGGCGACAGCAAAGACAGAGAGGTAGGTGATGATCCATATCTGCAGAGCATCCGTCAACAGCTGCTCCTTGGCATCGACTTGAATGCTGCCGACTGATTTCTCATTGGCTGAGTGAGTGAGAGCGATTTTTTGATTAAAAAAAACCGCCCACGTCTGAGGTGCCCGGCTTGCGTTTGCTTCAAATCTTGAGCCGGTGGCCAGGCCGACACCCAGCGTCCGTCACAGCCTGGCCAGCGATGGTGTCCTCCACACTCTAGGCCGACGACCTCCATATTCCCACACCAACGTGGCCAGTCAGAAGACGGCGTGGTCCAGCCCTTGCCAGATTGGGTTTAGGGCAGAGCCCGTGCCTACGTTTATATGCAACTTGGCCGCCTCCACTTGACTTTCAACTTCCTTCACACCTCCAAATCGACTAAAACAAGCAATCTACCTGATGCAACCACCACGACTCCAAACACGCTCTAACTCATTGCAAACACTCTCTGTATGCCGGAGACCTGTATTGTATGCTTAGGAGACTTGAGCAGCGGTATTGGTGCCGCTGCCGCCGTACCAACCGCCCATGCCAAGTCTCCATTCAAGGACGATGAGCCCTCGTCGTCGGCTTCGGCCGAGGATGATAGCAGCATTGTCACTGGCGATGTGGCCAACAGCGACACCGCCCAACGTGTAGCTCAGATCCAGGAATGTGGACACCTGTTTCACCAAGACTGTCTCTCGCCATGGATCGAACGAGCCAACAGCTGTCCGATGTGCAGAGCCAGCTTCCATCACGTCCAAATCAAGCAAGTAGTTGGAGGTAAGTCGACTGACTCGTCTTGGACGGAAAGCACTTCCGTAGTCTAACGTCTTGCCAGGCGCCACACTCTCCACTCTGCAAGTCGAAGACCGCACGCAGGTGGCGGAACTCGATCCCGCAGCAGTCTTCGAGATGGTTGACGACGATGACGACGACGACGAGCAGCCGTGCCAAGGATGCGGCGAAGAGGACAACGAAGATGTCCTGCTCATCTGCGACAGCTGCGACAAGATGTGGCACACCTATTGTGTCGGCCTGCAGGAAGTGCCGGTGGGCGCGTGGTTCTGCGAAAACTGCCGAGCACAGCGTATCATGGACCCCCGCCCTCAGCCAAGCCGGCGCCGAGCTCGCACCGCAGGCCGGCGAACGGCGGCAGCAGCAGCACAACAGCGCCGGCTCGGCGCCTTCGGTGACCAGCAAGACGACAGCTGGAATCAAGTGTGGGGCCACGTGTGGTCCAGCATCAATCTCGACCTCGATTTCCCGTATAACGACGACGATGCAACTGCCGCTCATATGCGCCGCGACCGGCAGCGACGAATGCGACAGAATCGGGAGGCTCAAGGTGCCTTCGAGAGACGGATGGAGATTGCTCGTTTCGCAGGCGCAGACAACAGCTTTAGGCAAGCGGAATCTGCCTTTGCCAACGACGGTGCACGCCGAGCCATTCGCGCCTTACGCAACAATGTGCCCTCGCCTCGTCATCAGGTCATGGACCCCGAAGAGGCCTCGGCATGGGCTGCATTCGATCAAGCCAGAGCTGCCTCAGCCGACCCTCGACCAACCAGAAGGCAGAAGCGAAAATCGCGATCTGCCTCGCCCGTGAGAGAAGACGGCGATGGCGACGGCGACGGCGACGGCGACGACGACGACGAAGCCGCCGCCGCCGCCGCCGCCATGGCTCCGGTCGTCATCAAACGCAGACGGACCAGCCAGTCGGCAGCGCCGGCTCCAACTGAATCAGGCTCACGCTCTCGCCTACGTCGCTCGCCTCCTCGCCTGTCGCCGCCTCGACTGACCGCGCTGACAGACGCTGCCGGGCCCAGCTTTCTACAGTCTCTCCTGCAGGAAGTCGAGGAATCCTCGCACGCCTCATCTCGCATGAATGGCCATCGGCCCTTGGTCCGAACGGCAGGCAGTCCAATCGACCACATTTCACCTCGACCATCCTCACCCGCTCATTCTCCTTCATCGTCAAATCACTCCTCTCCACGCGCGCTGTCTGCCACTCCGCCACCGTTTGGCGCTTCCAGACCCGTGTCGCCGGTTGGCCTGTCTTCTACGATTCAGCCCATCTACCCCACTGTCGAAGCCTCCTCTCGTAGTCATTCTCCTTCGCCCAAACCCAACGGAGTCCCCGACAGCAGCCGAGATCGCCATCAGGCAGCTACAACAAACGGCATAACGATTGTTCAGCCCAGACCGCGGAGTCGAATTCCTCCTCCCTTTATCAGGACTTCGCCGCCGCCGCCGCCGCCACCAACGATGTCTCCAGTGGAAGGGTCGCCAATCAGAGCAACAATGTCTCTGAGCGCCAAATCAGACGTGCAGAAGCTTGTGTCGAGCGCGCTGAAGCCACACTACAACGACCAGACTATATCCAAGGACGAATACACAGCCATCAACCGCGACATTTCACGCATGCTGTACGACAAAATCGGAGATTTCGAGACAATGGACATGATTGACAAGGCCAAGTGGGAGCAGGTTGCACATGCTGAGGTCGAAAAGGCCGTCGGTTCACTGAGAGCGTCGGCGTAGGCGTGCGCAAATGATAGTTGACGGATTTGACGAATTGATGATAGCGATGGCGTTCGGGATCTGGCTCTTAGCGACATAGTTTATGCGTAAACCCCATCTGCGTTGGGGTTGGGTCGAGTCAGACGACGGTGTGACTGTCGATCACACGGTCAGGTGCTGGCTGAGGTTAGCTGCATGCTTATTTGAGCTACGGCAAAGCTAGGGCATGATAAACGATGCTCCTTGGAGTCTTCTTGATTTCAATACAGCGTGCGCTTGGCCGACACGCTGGTGCACGTGTTAAAAGATTGGCTTCGCGGGATCACGAACCAGAGGTCCAGCGTAGCACTCAACTAGGACCAGGTGAAGCGACACGTTGACGAGGTTGACTGCCGTAGTGCTACGAGGCAAGCAATTTCATTTAATCAACGCGAGCAATGCAGCATGCATTCATTGCAAGCTTGTCTTTCTTGGCAAGCCTCGCCATAGGTGGTCGGCAAACCTGCCATTCTCCCTTCTCCACGCGGGCCTTGGTGGTGGCCTAATTACTTACGTACAGTATGTCGTGTCGTCAGCATGCCTGACTTGACAATCACCCCAGTCTACTGGAGGGATCCACCGTCTTGCCCCTGGGTTTTCGTGTGCTTTAACTAGTCTGCTCTTCTGAGTGTGCGAAGAACCGTGTGCGAGCTTGATCAGACATCAGATATGCTGCACGCCCAATCCTTCCGCGTCAAATGACAGCTACGTGGCGTAACGGAAGCCTGAGTCGAACTCTTTGCAAGTCCGGTCGATGAGAAAAGTCCCCGCACCAAGGACAAGATTCCGGGCTCCCGACGGCGGAGAGATAAAGGTCGATCACGATTGGATTACATCGCTATGGAGTCTTCTACGCTCTGTCGACAACGAGTCTTCTTATCTCTAAGATTAATGGCATCATAGGGTCAATGACAACGAGGGTAAATGCCGCACGTTTGGCAAGGGGTTGTTGGTAATACTCGATTCGCATGGCATTTTTAGGTTGAGACACTAACTGTCAAACGACGCCGACTATAAAGTGATCCGATGTAGCAGCTCCGGTAATCGATCCACCGGTCCGGATACTGGATCAAACCTTGACCCATTTGCTTCCAGGAAATGACAAGTTTTAAGCGACCGGATTTTATATTGATCCGTATGCGCCGGCACCCTTGGAATTGCAAGTTCAACGTTCCGAAATCCCGCTGGGCCTCATACGGCTCACCCTGCCTTCAACAGCCGACGTTGCTTCTTCCTAGTTGATTATGGTGAATCCAGAATGATGATGACGCTGCATTTGTACTCTCTTCTGAGTGGACAGGAGAGTCTCTGTAAGACGCTTGTTCGCCCTGACAAGGGTTCTTGCAGAAATCCACTACCGCAACTGGCAAAGGCTTCGGAGATTCAGAAGTGTCATGAATAACAGTACGCATACATATTCGAATGCCTGAATCTTGGCCTTAGGGGCAAGATTCCCCGTCTTTTTGAGTGAGGTTTGGCGTCCTCAGCCTACTGGCATTCCGGGCCTGACAGGTTGGTCTCTAACATGGAAAGAAGAAAGCAACGTTCGATTCCTCCGTAAGACTAAGCTAGAAAGACTGAGAAAGTACTCCCAAACCCTGGGTCCTTGTCTTGGAACTTTAATATGTGATTTGAACAGCCAGTTAATAGCTACCCCGGACTGATGATGGCAACAGGGTGACTCACGAGGTAAGAAGATTCTGCGACGAGCACTCACTGAGCAATTAGATTGAGCCAGTGCAAATTGGATATCAATCTACAATCTTGTTGCCAGCGCCCAAATGTCTATACGGTCGGCCCCATCAAAGATGCGCAAGTCCAGGCCTCTAGAGGACCATGAACTCAGTAGCGTTGCTCTTGTTATGGCCGGAACGCCAGTAGGGAATCTTGCAACTCTCAGGGCCAAGATCCAGGCGTTCCAATATACATGTGTGTCATTCATGACACTTTTGGCAGAGACAAGATCCTGGTCCTAATCTTGATCCTGGTTATAATCTTCATATACACTTATACTCATCGTAAAGCAGGACTGAAGATTTTTCACCAGATAGAGATGGGGCAGTCCGTGATTGGATTTACTACTTTTCCAGCTACCTTGCTTACTTACGCTACGTTAGATGTCGGCGGTCGTTCGTCTGACTGCGCTATTTACTCACTGTAAGTTAATGAAAAGAATGCTTTTTTGGGACCCTCGATCAGCCAACAGTCAAAGTCCAGTCTTGGCCCCAGGCGCTTTTGATCAGCGGGGCACGGCTATGGTCATGGGCTCCGCCGCCGCTGACAAAGACAGTGCCGGAGGATGAATCCCACACGGCCTTGCCGATGGGCTTGCCGTTGAGAACGGCAGTCAGGTTAGCGGGCTGCTTGGTGACGCCGAGGAAGGTGACGTTGCCGAGGGGCGTGTGGTCGAGATCGCAGTAGTTGCCGGTCACGGAGACGGTTAGGTGCAAGCCAGTCGCAGTCAGCGAGACGGTCTTGGTGGCAGCGGGAGCAATAGACTCGCCGTCGTCGAGGTAGAGGGAGCCAGCGCTAGAGCCGTTGACGGCCGGGGCGACGAGCACGCTCCAGCCGGACTGGCGGGCGTCGCGCGTGGTGAGGCGCAGTTGCTGCAGGGCCAGCACGGCGCCGCCACGGATGTAGACGGGGAGATGACCGAGGGGGGCGGCAATGGTTTTGTTTTTCGTCTTGTCCACGTCGATGATCTGACTGTGGTTGTACCAGTCGTAGTAGGTGTCGGTGCCTTCGACGAGGCCCGGGAAGACGCCGTTGACGGTGGTGGCGCCCTGGACCAGGACCGGGGTGACGAGGATGCTTGGGCCGAGGAAGAATTGACGGTCGGCATTGGCCAGGCTGGGATCGTTGGGGAATTCCCATGCAAGAGCGCGCATGACGGTGTCGCCGCGCTGGTTGGCGTGCCAGAAGAGCGTGTAGATGTAGGGCAAGAGGGCGAAGCGGACGCCCATGGCCGTCTTGGTGGCCGTGATGACGCTCGCCCAGCGGTAGGCTTCCTGTGAGAGCGTCGACAGAGTGTTGTGGTTGCGATAGAAGGGGAATAGTGCAGACAGCTGCATCCATCGGTTGCACAGTTCTTCGCTAGAAGTTTGGGATTCGAACGTTAGCCAATTTGATTCCCCTCCACCGGGAAAATAGAACGGAGGGAAGTGAAACGTACTCAGTATTGCCATTGAATCCACAAGTATCAACACCGAAAAAGGGGATGCCAAAGAGAGAGAAGCTGAGGGCTTGCGGGATTGAAAAGTACATGTAATAGAACTTGGACCCGTTGTCGCCGCCCCAATGGCCAGCGACGGTGCCGGAGCCGGCGAAGGTAGAGCGTCCAATAATGACAGGACGGCTGTTGGGAGAGACTGCGAGGAGCGCATGATATGTTGCGTTTAGCAACATGTGACCATTCAGGTTGTGGACGTCTAGTGTTTGTTAGCAGGCGTGCGGATATGCAAGACAAGGGTGTGGATATGTAAAGACAAGGGTGTGGATATACAAGAAAAGGTCGTGATGCAAGACAAGGCCGTGGACATGCAAGACAAGGGTGTGGATATGCAAGACAAGGGCGTGGATATACAAGAAAAGGTCGTGATGCAAGACAAGGCCGTGGATATGCAAGACAAGGCCGTGGATATGCAAGACAAGAGCGTTGATATGCAAGACAAGAGCGTTGATATGCAAGACAAGAGCGTGGGATAGGTCCTTACCGTACTCAACGACGCCGTTGTGGTGGGTAGCATTAGGCGAGACAGCATGAACGGCAAGATCGGCGTTGGTCTGAACATTGTTGATGGCGTAAGGCGGCCAGTTAATGTTGCGCTCACCCGGCGTCGGCGTGGTCTCGAGATAGCCGGTGTAGGTAGGCGTCGGAATGGCAGTCTTGGATACAGCAGATGCTTGAGCGACAGACGCAGACGAAGCAGAGGCTGCAGCTGTAGCGTTGGTGATGTTGAAGCCTTCTGGATAGTCGTAGCTGAGAACAAGTCAGTAAGTGATGCTACCGTCTACCGGTTTGTCCAGCAGGGCACGGCCTACATGATGTATCCGGGCTCGCCACCGAGGCCAAAGGGTGGGTGAACGGGATTTAAACTCAGGTTGCCCGTGCCACATGAACCAACGCAGAAGGAGGACACCTCGCTCATGTCGATCCAGACACCGTCGATGGGAAGCTGGCTGTGGTACTTGACCACCTGGTCTCGCCACCAGTCTCGCGCCGACTGAGAGAGCCAGTCTGGAAAGACCTGCTCTGGGTCAGTAAGGCAAGGTCGAAAAAGGGATATTCTTGATGATAGAAACGCACAGTATAGCCGGGCCAGACATCACCAATGTACTCGCTCCCGTCGGGATTCAACAGATAGCTGCCGACCCCATCATCATACGGCTGATAAGCGTCGCTCGCATTGTCTGGGTTCGGATGGTAAATGGCAGCGTCGATGATGGGAATGTAATGTCTGCCACTCTGATGCAAGCGTTGGAGAAATTCGGTGCCTTCTTCGTAGCCAAACCGAATCGGGTCATTGTCGAAATTACGATAATGCTTCATGTAGTCAATGTCATTCCAGATGGTCTCCAGCGGGATGCCGAAGGCTTCGTAGCTGTTGACGATCTCTTCGGTTTCAGACCAGTTTTGGTAGCCCCAGCGACACTGGTGAAAGCCGAAGACCCAGTACTGCTGCAGGACGGGGAGACCGATGACGTCGAGATATTGCTTAGTCACGTCTGCGGCTGTGGGCCCGGCAAAGAAGTACAGATCGATGCTTCCGCCGATGGTGCGCCACGTGACATTGGTGGGGTGCAGGAGGACTTCCATGGCATGGGCATTGCGCAGATATACGCCGCTGGACGAGGAGGTGTAGTTGCCGGTGGCCGAGCTGGTGTTGAGCTCTTGGGTAACAAGGGAGGGGCTTCCGCTGGAATGGTCGTAGTACTTGGTCTGAAGGTAGAAGGGATGGCTGCCGTACAGGTTTTGGTCAATTGAATCGCCGACATCTGCAGCATAGAGGGTGCGCGTTAACTGATTGCCGAGACGCAAGCCATGAATGACTTCACCCAGGCCGTAGAGATTGTACGCTGGCGGCTGGTGGGTGACGATCTCAATGAACTGGTTCTCGAAGACGAGCTTCGTTCCAGTAGTGGAGAAGATGGTCTCGCCCGAGGACTTGCGCGTGACGTTGAAGCCGAAGCCGGCCTCGGGCGATTGGGACCAGGAAAAGGTCAGATGACTGGTGCTCGTGCTGCCGCCGTCCATGCCGGCAGCGGCGACATAGTCGGTGGGTAGGATGTACCAGCTCTGATTTTCAGCCGTGACATGACTGGGCTTGATGTTGACGTGCAGGCGCTGGTCTGTCTGGTATTCAACGGTCAAGTCCAGATCCTGAATGTCAGTTCCGTAGGCGTAGCATGGTGAACCAGCGAGCGTCAGGCGGGCCGAGAGCCCAGTCGACGAGGTCTGGACGTGACTGGCCACGTAGCCCGGGCAACTGTTCTGAGCAACTGTGGCGTTGGGGTCGTTGATATTTGGAAGAATATTCTGGCCGTAGTCGGCAGACGCGGGCACGGTGAACTCAGGAGCGTAGGATGTGGATGTGGCTGTGGCTATAGCCGTAGAAGTGGCAGCGCTTGTCAAGAGGGTAGAGGTGGGTGCAAGGAGCAAAAGAGCAGCTTGTGGGATAGCGAGGAGCTTCGATGCCATGCTGAGTCCGGGGGAGGGCCCGGGGGGGGGGGGGGGGGGGGGGGGGGGGGGGGGGGGGGGGGGGGGGGGGGGGGGGGGTAGGAAGCGAGCAAGCGAGAAGACAGGATGATAGAGAGGAAGGAGTCAACAGAGCTCACTAGCACTCCGTGAAGTTTTGATGCAGATGGTCAGAGTAGGAGGGCCAACACCCAACACGGGTTTGTCTTTGCTCTGCTACTTAAGAGTATGGAGTTACGCTGAGCTACTCGGTTGATTTGGTCCTTCAGTGTGTGGGGATGAGCTCATTGATGGCCACGGACGCTCATCTGGCCGGCCGGCGCATGGTCAATGATGGCGAACAAGGTAGACATTGGTCGAGAAGTCGAGAAGTGACCGAAATATCGAGCGAAGCTAGGGAAGGGGATGATGAAGATGCGGGGGAGGTGAAAAACTTGGAGGCTCTTCTGCCAATAATAGCCAAGGGGTGGAGAGCTAACTTGGAGGCTGCACTATCATAGCCAAGTGGTGGAGAACCGCTACATTGGCAGGCACGGTCACATGGCTAGGCTTGGCAGGATCTTCACACAGCGCCACAGCAGTTGGGTAAAGGAGTCACCCATACCACAGTTAGGCTTGGCAAGAGCCTTTTTCATGTCCGTTGTCACACAAAGGAAGGAGCGCCACCGCAGTTGGGCAAAGGAGTCACCCACACCACAGTTAGGCTTGGCAAGAGCCTGTTTAATGTGTTTGCCGGCCGTCAGAATGATAATGATGATGATGATGATGATGATGATGATGATGATGATGATGATGATGATGATGATGATGATAATAATAATAATAATAATAATAATGATGATGATGATCTGACGATAAGACGATTAATTGCCATACATTGAGACTGCCTAAAATATTTTGCCTTGCCCACAGAGCCAATGTCCTCCTCAAGAGAAATAGGAGCCGCGCAGGGCTCGAGCAGGGAGAGAGCTGATGTCGTCTCCCTCTCGGTGTACTAGAGAGATGTGAAGCGGTTTCCTCTTTTTTTTTAATACAAGGGTGGCGAATGACGCCTCCATCGGCTGTAAGATGTTGCAAACGAAAATAGTTAGCCGGCTGCGAAGCGGCTTCAGTCTACGCCGGATGCGTAGCTGCATGAAGTCAAGAGTAGTTTGAATCAGCCCGTGCCCTGGTTCTTCGTCGGAGAAAGTCCTGAACCTTGCGTACCGCGCCCGAGCTGCCGGTGTAGTGGCGGTGGTCAGCGTCGGGGTCGTAGCCATAAGTACCGGTGTATTTTCGCGGTTGCTTGGTCAGCACGGCTCTTGTAGGCCGGCTTTGCTGCATCGATGTCCGTGCTGAGTCGACGACGACGCCGTCGCGATACTGGGGCAGCAGTTGTGTTACTGGCTGGCTGGCACCTCGAGCGTGGTTGGATCGGGGTTGAGTAGACGGCAGATACGTGGCCGTGGTGGTTGTGGTTGTGGTAGTGGTGGCGGTGGCGGCGGCGGCGGCATCGTAGTTGTCATAATGATGTTGCGGGGTAACGGTCTGCTGAAACTGCCGATTCTGGGCCTGGGGCGGGCGGGAAAAGTTGTTGGTGCGCAGGGGGCGCGCGTCGTCGTAGGCAGAAGAAGAAGCAGTGGCCTGGACGGCACCAGAAGCGGGGGCGGTTGGCAGTGCCGACGGCTGCGAGTACTCGACCATCTGTGGCGTGGTTGGCTCGGCCACGTAGTCCTTGCTGGACTTGAACGACCACGACTGTGGCAGCAAGGAGAAGCGCCGGCTCGGCGGCTTCTCATTCTGCGACTCCAAGTCCGTACTACGTTTCTTGCCGAGGCCAAAGGAGAAGGACCGCTTGGACTCGGTCGACAAGCGCGATGGAGGCTCGCCATCGGTCTGGTACGGCTTCATGCTGGTCGGGGGGTATTTTCGGCCATTCTTCTGCCGCTCCTCATGCGTCTTGCGCACAGATGTCGACCGACCAAACAGCTTCTCGCCCAGGCCGCTCAGCGTGCTGGAGCGTCGGTGATGGGGTGCTTTTTGGGCTGGCTGATGGCTGCTTGGCGGCATGGGCTGGGTGGTGGGCTGGCCGATGGATGGTTGGCGTGGGTGCAGTGCGGCAGGGGGGATGTTGAAGCCTCGGGCCGGCCGCGTGGGCTGGGTGACACGGCCTTCAGCATTTGTGGCAGCGACGGTCGGCGCCACTGGCTGTCCATACGACCCTCGCGACGGCAGTCTTGGGTCTGATCGGCTTGGGCCGGTTGAGGTGATGGAGCCTTGGGTGGTGGGGCGCGCGATATGCTGATTGGAGTGAGAGGCGTAGGCGCCAACGACATCCGACGTCGATCTCGGCGCGTCGCGGGCAGGCCTGGTCGGGGGCGGCATCTTCTGCTGCGACGCTGCTCTGGCCGTGGCGTACTCGTGGCCTTGGGACTGCGCGTCGGCCGGCAGGCTGGGCAGCTGTTTCTGCGAGGAAGAGGCGGCCTGGGCCGGGGCAACTGTGCGCGTGTGCGTGTGTGACTCGGCGGCGGCGGCGGCGGGCGATGGAGACGGCGACGGCGCTGTCACAGGCGCGGCACCTCTGGTGGTGTGGGACTTGGGAGCGACATATTCCGTTTGGAGGGTGTGTCTAGTGCCCCGATCGCGGCGAGAGCCCGCCGAGAGCTGATCGATGTCGTGCACGCCTTCAGGAGCACGTGCAATGGCCGTCTTGGGCGCCTGGTGCACCGTCGACTTGTTGGGCTCGCGCACCGAGGCACTGCGGTTGATTGTGGACGGCTCGGCCGCTGGCTCAACTGCTGGTTGAGGGTGAGTTGATGTTGGGTGAGAGGGAGGGTGTGGGGGGGGGTGAAGAGCAAGACCTACCTGGGGCGAGAGTGCTGGTGGAGAGGCCGGCAACGTTGGTGGTGCTGCTCGTGATGTGCGAGACGACGTGCTGATACTCGCTCAGCCAGCTGTGGCGGGCAACTTCGAACAGGTCGGCGCGCTTGCGCGGATCGGGAATCAAGATGCGGCGTAGCAGGTCGCGCGCATGGGGCGACACGTATTCGGGAAAGGTCAGCGGCGTCGTGGTGATGTACTTGTACAGCAGATTGATGTTATCGCCCTCGGGGTTGGCTGGATCGTCGTCAAAGGGCAGATAGCCTGCCAACATTGCGTACTAGATGCGGGTTAGTGTGTGCGGCGACGACGACAGCAGCAAGGACAACGACAGCAAGGACAATGACAGCAAGGACAACGACAGCAAGGACAACGACAGCAAGGACAACGACAACGACAACAACGACAACAACGACAACAACGACAACAACGACAACAACGACAACAACGACAACAACGACAACAACGACGACAACAATGACAACAACGACAACAACGACAACAACGACAATAACGACAACAACAACAACAACGACAACAACGACAACAACAACAACAACGACAACAACAACGACAACTACAACAACAACAGCAACAACAACAACAACAACAACAACAACAACAACGTACCAGAATAACCCCACAGCTCCAAACGTCGACCTTGCGGCCGGTGTACAGCGAGTCGCTGACCACCAGCTCGGGCGCGGCATAGCACGGGCTGCCGCAGCTGGTCTGCATCAGGTCGCCCCTTCGCATGCCCTGTGCATCGAGGCGGTCCAGCTTGAACTTGCGCACAAAGTCCTTGTTGCCCAGGTTGTACTCGATTTCGTCCGACAGCGTGTCGGCCGGGTTGAAGGTGTTGGCGAAGCCAAAGTCGGTGATGATGATGTTGCGGTTCTGGTCCAGAAGCAGGTTCTCCAGCTTCAGGTCGCGATGCACAATGCCCTTCTTGTGCAGGTATCCCACGCCCGACACGAGCTGGGCAAAGAGCCGACGCGCGGCCGGGTCCTTGAGGTAGCGGTGGTTGAGGATGTGGTCGAAGAGCTCGCCGCCCGACGCATACTCGAGGATGATGCCGATGTGGCGCTCGGTCTCGACCATCTCGTGCAGCCGCACGATGTTGGGATGGGCCAGGTCCTGCAGAATCGAGATTTCGCGGTAGATCTTGGGCAGCCGGCCCGGCTGGTTCTGCACCGAGTCGCGGCGGATGAGTTTGATGGCGACCTGGGTGCTGCCGTCGCGCTTCCACCCCAGCTTGACCTTGCCGAACTCGCCCTCGCCGAGGGTCTGGCCGAGGATGTAGTCGCCGAACTGGACGTCGCGGCGCTTGGACGCCGACGCCGACGACTTGGAGTAGTCCTGCCGCCGGGCCGTTCCCGCCACCGGCTCTTGGTGCGGCGCCGCTGGCCCGTCGAGGTCGTTGAGCGGGCCTGGCTGGGCCTCGGCCACGCGCTCCTGCACGCGCTCGGCATCGACGCGCGGGTCAGAGACGACGACGCGGTTGATGACCTCGCTGTGCTCGCGCACCAGAGGCGCCGCCTCGGGCGTCGAAGGCGCCCTTCTCCCGCTTCTGGCAGCAGCAGCGGCGGCCTCGTCTCGAGACCGCTCGGCGCCCTCTTCCGGGCGGTGCGGTTGCCTGGTACGCCGCGAACCTGTGCCGCTGGCGCTGGCGCTGGCGCTGCCACCAGCAGACGCAGCCTGGACGTGGGACGAGGTGCGTGCAGGCACAGTCGGGGGCCCGTCGTACTGGTCCTCGGCCGCGAACGCGTCTCTCGCACGGTCTCGCTGGGCATGGCCTGCATACCCTTGTTGCTCCTGGCTCGCCTGCTGCTGCTGCTGCGGCGGCGCCGGCTGAGCGTGGGCCTTGGCTGCCGCCGCGTCCGCTCTCGCAGCTAGCGAGGAGCCTCCGCGGGCGACGACATTATTGTAGTATGATTCGGCATTCTGCTCCAGGTAGCTGGCGCTTGCCGAGTACGGCGAGTGGGCAGCCTGTCCAGCCTGGACGGCAGCTGCCGACATCTTCGCACGGGGCTCGAGGATGGAGCTCGGCCTGCGGCCGCACGCCTAGGGCAGTCTGGGCGCGATGCACGGCGTGCAGCACGGCGGCAAAGGAGCGTGGCAAACGGGCTGGGCGGTGGATCAAGGCCGAGTGAGGACAAAGGACAAAGGGCGGAAATGATGTGTGGACTGCACACGTGGGTTCGAGCCCGGGCGAGACTGTTGGGGCTGTTGCGGAGCTGTCAAAGAGTCGGCGGGGCCTGCGAGCAGCGTGACACGCAGGCGTGACACGCGGGCGAGCAGCGTCGCGTCGGCGGTCGATGGGTCGGCGAAGCGGCCGCGGACGAGGTGCGACGGCGACGGCGCTTCCGCGTGGCAAGGTTGTGCCAATCACCAGCGGCGATGAACGGCGTCAAAGGAGCGGATGCAGTCGACAGCCTCGATCATTGCTGGGGGCGCGGCTGCGGGGGCAGAAAGGAGTGCACTGTCGGGCGAAGACAAGGCCGTGGGTGGGCGCGATAATGGCACGGCCGAGGGTGAGGGTGGTGGCGGTGGCGATGGCGAGAGCGAGGGCGAGAACAAGGGCGAGAACAAGGGCGAGAGCGAGGGCGAGGGTGGCGGCGGCGGCGACGGCGAGGGTGAGGCACCGGCAGTGAGGCAGTGAGGCGGTGAGTGACAAAGAGAGCACTGACAGCAGTGATGACAGCAGCCGCAGCCGTGCTCAGCAAGAGGCAGATTGAGAGGGGAGATAGGCAGAGGGAGAGATAAGAGACGGAAAAGGCTGGCAATGCACACACACACACCACTGATAGTGAGACAGAGGTGAATGTGAGGCCTACAAGATGGAGAGCAGAGGCAATCAATCACTGTCTGTGCAGCACACCACAGCACTGGCAGAGAGAGCACTCTGGGCGAGAACAGCAGCGTCTTGCTTGTGCTCGCCCCCCGGCGCCGCGTTCCCAGTGGCTGCTGGGCCTTCACTGCTCCAGCTTCGCTCGCCGCCTACACGTAAATGTACGAGGAGACTGGCCACTGGGCCACCTACCGCCTGCCGCTTAGGGCTCTGCGCTGCCAGGCCCGCAGGCCCAGCCGGCGGAGCTCTGGGGCCCGAGCTAAGCTGTGTCCAGACAGCCCCGCGGCCCAGCCAATCTCGGCTAAAGAGGACCCTGCGAGCCAACACCTTGCCATTCTAGCCGCCGCCCACTGGCAGAGCCCCACTCGAAACAGGCCAGAGGATGTTAAATTTACACACCGCCATGCTTGGGAGAAAGCGCTTGGCTTGGCGCCAGCACAACACCCGCCCACCCACCACCACCACCCACCACCCGCCACCACCCACCTACCTTGGCCGCGCATTGATGCTCAGTCAACTCCTCAGCTGCTCAGCTTGTCAGTCAGGCCAGGCTCATACTGTCCATGTATATATTGCCCATGCATATTGCCCATGCATATTGCCCATGCATATTGCCCATGTATATATTGCCCATATATCTATTGCATATGTATCTATTGCACCTGTATATATTGCCCACGTATATTGCCCATGTCGACATTGCCCAGACAGGTTGTCAGAGGAGAGAGAGCCAGATGCAGAATATTCCGCTTGGGAGAATGCGTAGAATAGGGGGACCCGCCCAGCAGCATAGAGTTCGGCACTCGGGCTCAACTCGCTTGTGTCAGTCAGGTCGTATCCGACTCTCGGACCAGGCGTCGGCCTGCCTACACGAAATGCCCGCGCGCAGCAAGAGCCTGTCTTGACACAGGCAAATCATGCCGCCCACCCAGGCCCGGAGGTGCCAAATGACACGGGCGGCATTTCAGCGGGCTCCTTGCACACAAATAGCACAAATGGCACAATGGCACAAATGCCCGACAGCCACTGGCAGTGGAGGCCTCAACTGGCCACACCCCTCTGACTGGCCACACACCTCTCTGCACTGTAGGTTCGCTGTTAGGGGCTGCGCCCGCGCGTTTGCTGAGCTGATCGTGCGGGATGCGGGATGTGGGATGGGCTGCCTGGCCGCCGTCGATCTCTCATGCATGTGATTGCGCGCTCATCTTGCTCCCCCCGGTCGCCGGTGGCTTGATATATATACTGTACGTCTGCCATCTCAAGCCAGCCAATGGCCGCGCTCGGCACCCGCCCGCCTGTCGCGTCGTGGCAAGGGTGTCCCGTCAGGGCGTGCATGCTCCTTTGTCAAGACTCCGGAGCAGGATGACAGCTTGACGGCGTGCCCAGCTGGGCTTCTACCGACCGACGCTGTACGGGATCTGCCTCCTGGCCTAGGCCACCCTTGTGTAGTTGTCCTTTGTGCCTGGTGCGCGTGCATCAGATCGAGCAGGAGCAGGACTGCATTGCCTGGCATTGCTCAGCATTGCCCGTGCTGGCTTAGCATTGCCCGTGCAGACCTGCTGTCGACGACTCACGATCGTTGTCGACGACTCGCGATCGTTGTCGACGACTCGCGATCATGGGGCTTGTAGGCTTGTAGGCTTGTAGGCTTGTAGGCTTGTAGGCTTGTAGGCTTGTAGGCTTGTAGGCTTGTAGGCTTGTGGGCTTATGGGCTTATGGGCTTATGGGCTTATGGGCTTGTGGACACCACAGCCCCTTCTCCGTCAACTCTGCATCGCAGTGCCGACGGCGGAGCCAAGAAGAAAGACACCCCGTGTGTTATTCGGCTATCAACAGGGATTCCCTCCATCACTTGATGCAATCAGCAACAAGCCGGCCTGTGGGCCACACGAACAGGCCTGAGCCTGGGCCACTCTCCACCAGATCCCATGCCAAAGAACTGCTGTCTCGCACACACGGCACGCCTGGCATCGAGCCCTGCCCTGCCCTGCCCTGCCCTGAGCTGAGCTGAGCTGACCTGTCATGTCCTGTCCTCTCCTGTCATGTCATGTCCCGTCCTGCCCTCCCCTGCCCTACCTCTATCGTCGCTTCTCACCGACACTCTGCCCCTGCAGCGTTGATCCCAAGCGCTCGCCCGTGCCCGCCTCGTACGCCGGAGGCGCGTTCGCGTTGGCGTTGGCGCCCGCTTGGGATGCGCCGCCGTAGAAGTGGGAGCGGCCTGGCTGCTTTGAATCTGCCGGCTGAATGGCGGCGCCAACGGCCTCTTCAGGCACCACGCCGCCGTCGCCCGAGCCGACGACGAGCTGCTGCCCGTTCGGCATGCGCCCGATCACCATGCCCTTGGCCACCGACTTGATGACGGCTCGTCGCGACACGCCAACGGCGTCAATGTACACCAGGCCCACGTTCTTGACGCCGCCCGTCAAGTCGGACGCGACCGCGCGCGCGTCCGACCCGTACTTGTGCCCAACCACGTTGGTCGCCGCGGCCGAGCCGGATGCGAGCAGCGTGCGGCCTGCGTGATCGATGCCGTCGGCAATGGTGGAGAAGGCAATCATGGACTTGTTGAGCACGCCCGGCTTGTAGCCGTCCACCGCCCTGCCGTCGGCGTCGTACCTGCCGCCCTTGCGCGCCTTCTCGCCCTTGCCCGCCATGCGCGCCCCAAAGTTCTGGGCGTAGCGGCTCAGCTGTCCAACCGTCTTGGAGCTGAGCTGGGCCGCGCCCGCCGTCAGGTTGTGCATCTGCCGCACTCTGGCCTGGGCCGCGGGCGAGAAGGTCACCGGCTTGGGATTTGGCAGCGTCTTGCGCTGGAAGCTGTCGGCGCTCGACGTCATCGCGTTGGCCAGATACGTGGACGTCGTCACCAGCAGTCGCGATGCACGCGCCGACGTTTGCACGATCGTCGACTTGGCATACGACGGGTGGCGGGACAGGGCCAGGTACTCCTCGGGCACGTTGCTGACCAGGATGTTGTTGCCTTGGCCCTCGGCCGGCAGCTGGATCTCGACCGGCGCTAGCAAGCAGTTAGTCGACGCCCTCGACACGCACACCCACTCGGCCACCGACTCGGCCACGGCCACGGCCACGGCCACGGACACGGACACGGACACGGACACGGACACACCACATACTTTTCGATCCCGCCTGCACGTTGCTCGCCTCGACAACCGTGTATCCTTCCTGCAGCTCGCCCACCACGCTGCCATTCTCCTCGTCCACCAGCACAATCTGTCCGTGGCCGGCGGCGGGCTGCGGCCCGCTGCTCGACGGCGACGTGATGTAGCCTTCGCCCGGCCGGTAGTCGGCCGGGTTGTACTGGCCGTGCGGCGTCGGCGGCGCTGCTCGCTCGAGAAAGGCGGTGCATTGTGCCAGGATGGTCTCGAAGGTGTCGACATCTTCCTGGCTCACCTTGCCGCGCCCTTTGCCGATGCTGGGGAACTCGATGCGGGTGAAGGCGCCCGAGTTGGGGCCCAAGTCCCAGCGTGGAATGAGGTAGCTGCTGGGCGGCTTGTGGTAGATCTGCGTCGTCGCAGGCAGCGGCTGATCCAGCTCCGGCGGCAGGTGCAGGTGCAGGTAGAAGTCTTCCTCGGGCGCTGCGCTCGTTGCCTCCGCCGTCGACAGGTCGGCAAAGGGCGACGACGTGGGCACCATCAGCAGCGACAGCGTCTGCGGGCCCGACGTCGTGAGCTCGGTCTCTTCCCCGTCCTGCACATGGTAGGCGCGGATGTCGTTGACGCTGTAGAGCACCTGCGGCTCCGAGTGGCCGGCTGGCATGGTGGCAGTCGCAGGCAGCGGCGAGTGGCAGTCGCAGGCAGCGGCGAGTGGCAGTCGCAGGCAGCGGCGAGTGGCAGTCGCAGGCAGCGGCGAGTGGCTTGCACAGGCAGCGGCGAGTGACTTGCACAGGCAGCGGCAACCTGAACAGGCAGCGGCGACTTGCGGCGACTTTCAGCGGCAGCAGCGACTTGCGCAGGCAGTGGCGACCTGAACAGGCAGCGGCGACGTGCGGCGACTTGCGGCGACTTGCACAGGCTTGAACAGGCAGCGGCGGCGACTTCGATCGCGCGCAGTCCGAGCCTCTCTCTGAGATATCATCTCGCAGACGCGCTGTCGACGGCCCAACTGCTGCTTATACACTGTCGTGGGCTTCTTGGCCCGGCGGCTATGCAACCTCCGCCCTGTTTCAGCCGTCTGACCCTCGCACACCTGTTCCATTGTGAGTGGGCAGCCGCGAACCTGCCAAGTTTGACGTCATGCTGTGGCGCAGCGCCAGCAAGGCTCAGCCGCCGCCAGGTGCCGCGCCAAGCCGACACGCCAAGCCGACACCCACGACTCCGGGAGAGTATGTGTAATTATTCACCGGTCGACTTTAGACTCGTACCACCAGCCACAGCTCAGCCACATCTCTGTGGCGCCCGCAAGGCTAGCCGCGTCTCGCCTCTATATGTTGCACAGTACATACAGCCTAACCGCCTAGGCCGCCCGCCCTTCCTTCCCATTGTCCATCTCCGTGCTTTGGCATTGGCCCCAGCAGCGTGCCTACACAACCGTCTGAACTCGCACGCGCCGCCACTGTAGTGCTGTTCCCCCCCGTAGGTGTTTATTTCCCCAGATAATGCGGAGATGATGGCCGGTTGGCAAGGCTGAACTAGCCGGGGCTTCCCTTTCCCCTTCGTTGACCGGCCGAGGCGAGGAAAAGCCGCCTAGCGTGTCGGCAATTCTCGACTCTCACGAGCACATCGGTAGGACGTTGTCGTGGCTGAACGCTTTGTTTTTCCGTCGCCGATTCCACTCTCGCCCTACTTCTCGTGCAACAACATCATGGCCACGCTCGCGCGGTCGCTGCGGCCGCTCGGCCGAGCATGTGCTTTCGCACCCAGGACACCTCCTCGGCACGGCCGCCTTGTGCTCTCGTATGGCCCCCCCCCTCCCTGCCTTGAAACGCGCCCTGATTCTGTCCGTGACTGGCACCGCAACTGACGCCCGCCAGTGCGCGTTCCATCAGCGCGACGGCGCGGCGGCGCAATGTCGGCGTCGACGACGACGACATCGCTCCGCTGCTGCCGACGCCCATCACCCATTTCTCCGAGGAGGAGACCATGCTGAGTGAGGCGGTGTCCAAGTTCGCCAGCGAGCAGATCGCGCCCAAAGTCCGCGACATGGACGAGGCCGAGAAGATGGACCCGGCCATCGTCGAGCAGTGCTTCGAGCAGGGCCTGATGGCCTTTGAGATCCCCGAGGAGTACGGCGGCTCCGGCCTCAACTTCACCTCGGCCATCGTCGGCATTGAGGAACTGGCCCGCGTTGATCCGTCGGTGTCGGTCATGGTCGACGTCCACAACACCCTGGTCGTCACCGCCATCCTCAAGTACGCGACCGAGGAGTCCAAGAAGAAGTGGCTGCCCAAGCTGGCCACCAGCGCCCTCGGCTCCTTCTGCCTGTCCGAACCGGCCTCGGGATCAGACGCGTTTGCGCTCAAGACCAAGGCCGTCAAGACCGAGAGTGGCTACCGCATCAACGGCTCCAAGATGTGGATCACCAACGCCCAGGAGGCCGACTTCTTCATCGTCTTTGCCAACCTGGACCCGGACAAGGGGTACAAGGGCATCACCGCCTTCATCGTCGACAAGGGCACGCCCGGCTTCAGCATTGCCAAGAAGGAGAAGAAGCTGGGCATCCGCGCCTCGAGCACGTGCGTGCTGAATTTCGACGACGTCGAAATCCCCCACGGCAATCTGCTCGGCAAGGAAGGCGATGGCTACAAGTATGCCATCGGCCTGCTCAACGAGGGCCGCATCGGCATCGGCGCCCAGATGACCGGCCTGGCCCTGGGCGCTTTTGAAAACGCGGCCAAGTACGTGTGGAACGACAGGAAGCAGTTTGGCCAGCTGGTCGGCCAGTTCCAGGGCATGCAGCACCAGATGGCCCAGGCCTGGACCGAGATCTCGGCCGCGCGCGCCCTCGTCTACAACGCGGCCCGCAAGAAGGAAGCCGGCCAAGACTTTGTCACCGACGCCGCCATGGCCAAACTCTACTCCAGCCAAGTGGCCGGCAAAGTCAGCAGTCTGGCCGTCGAATGGATGGGCGGCATGGGCTTTGTGCGCGAGGGCATCGCCGAGAAGATGTACCGCGACAGCAAGATCGGCGCAATCTACGAGGGCACCAGCAACATCCAGCTGACCACCATCGCAAAGGCCTTGCAAAAGCAGTACACCACGTAGTAGAAGTAGCAGTGGTAGCAGGAGTAGCAGTGATAGAAGTAGTAGCAGTAGTAGCTAGGCTGTCTATACACGCAACTGCAGCCACGTTTTAATACTTGTCTTCGCCCAATGCGGACTAGTACACAGTTTTAGCGCACGGCTGTGGTCAGCAAAGCATCAACAAACCATAGACTAGACTAACTAGCTTCGTCCCGCGTCTTCCCATTCACAAGGCAATTCTTGACGGCTTTCCCAGTCACTGGAGAAGCCGCCAGAAGTAGCCCCATGGCAGTCTACAAAGCCTAAAGGCGAGGTGGAGGTTTTTCGCAACGTGGAGCTAGAAGGGGGCGTCCCTACTACCACTACCACTACCACTACCACTACCACCACCACCACCACCCATGGCCAACACCAACCCAGCCGACTACAAGGCGCGGAAAGAAGCATTCGTTTCAAACCTGTCCGGCAGCTCAATCACCGAGATCAACCTCGTCACCCTCGTTGCCGCTGTACGTTTTGACTCTCTCGCTGTTAGCCTACGCTAGCCTCGCTGCTCTTCTAACCCCCTAAAACAGGCCGCAGCCTTTCTCTGGACCGCCTTGCAGAAACGGTACGGCTTCTTCCAGTCTTATGGGCTCCTGGCTTTCACCACCGACTTTCTTCTCAATGTTGGCGCCATTCTGTTCGCCGTCACCGCATACAGCTCAGCACCGCTTTTTCTGAACCTCGCCTTGATCACCCCGGCTGTTCTACTGCTTCTGCCCCTTCAAAGCAACAGCAATGGAGCCTCGAGGAAGGCTAAAGCTGGAGCAGGCACTTCGTTGACGACGACGACGACCACCACCACCACCACCACCACCACCACCACGACGTTGTCGTCTGGGAAACATGCTCCAAAGTCACCACCACGGCTGGTTGTGCGTCCCTTTCTCACCCATTATCGAGGCGCCATGCTCGTCGTCACTGTCGTCGCCATCCTTGCCGTCGATTTCCCCATCTTCCCCAGACGATTTGCCAAGGTCGAGACCTGGGGTACATCCTTGATGGATCTCGGTGTTGGCTCCTTTGTCTTCTCTGCCGGCGTCGTGTCTTCGCGTGCGCTGTTCAAGACGAGTCGCTCGGGCAAGCGCCCGCACCTCGCATCTCGAGTCCTCCAAGCTTCGCGTCATGCCATCCCGCTCCTTGTTCTTGGCATCATTCGCCTGATTAGTGTCAAAGGCTTGGACTATGCTGAGCACGTTACCGAGTATGGAGTCCACTGGAATTTCTTCTTCACAATGGCCCTTCTTCCGCCCTTCGTCGAGCTCGCAGACGCATTGGTAGATGGCTTCGTGCGCCCTAGGTCCCTGTCTTACGCTTTGCTGGCACTTGCAATCTCCCTTGTCTACGAGGTCGTCTTAGACAACACTAGCCTCCTTGCCTATATTCTCATCTCCCCCCGCGGTCCCGATCTGCTGTCGAAAAACCGCGAGGGCGTCTTTTCCTTCATTGGCTACCTGGCCATCTTCCTATCCGGCCGCGGCACCGGCTCTACCGTCGTGCAGCTTCGCGACGATTACACTCTCAAAGCGCCGAAACACCTCAATGCGAGCGATCTGACGGTACGCGAGAGGCAGCGCCTGCTCCGGGGACTTGCTGCCGGCGCGGCAATACCCGTCGCGCTTTACTGCTTGTCGACTAGTATCTATGCATTCAATCTGACTGTGTCACGTCGGCTCGCCAACCTGCCATACGTGCTTTGGGTTGTTGCCTTTAACCACATCCAAATTTACCTGTTCGCGCTGATCGAGGCCTGCGGTCCCCAATTTTCTTATGAGGAAGCCGACCGAGCACAGTTGAAGAGTGCGAGCAGTAAGATAATGCAAGTCTTCAACAAGAATGGTCTTGTCATTTTCCTCGTTGCCAACCTCCTCACCGGGCTGGTCAATCTCACGTTCAATACCCTGGACGCAAGTGGAATCCAGGCAATGGCCATTCTGATTGCATACTCTGCGGCTGTGACAGCTGTTGCTCTTGGTCTTGACTATACAGGGCTTCAGATCAAGCTATGACCGTGTATCTGATCTTGACTATACAGGGCTTCAGATCAAGCCATGACCGTGTATCTGATCTTCGTGTTTCATCAAGACGACAACAAGTCTGCTCTCTTGACTCTGGCAAGCATTTGCCTGTTCTACCGCCGTGGTGCAGCCTCTTTCTGCACTGCCCCACTGTCCATTGCTGCTTTGTTGCCCTCCCTACCACGGTGGATACTCGGCTGGGCGCAAGGCTTAAACCAGTGATGGCAAGACCGTGGATTGCGACTTTATCATGCTGGTGTCATGACACCCAGTATCAGGCCACTTTCCTGCTGCCGTGGTTGATTGAGATATTGCCCAATAATGTATAGAATGCTGTGCTTTTCGGAAACGAACTGAGCACTCAAATGCTCGGCTCAGGCATCAGTCATTCCTCTCTGCATTGACCCCTAGTACAATGCTATAACACTGGGCGCAGCGACTTTCCTCTTACGGCTTAGTTGGTGCAGAAGTCGGCTTAGAAGTTACGCCGGGGCCAATCAAGAAACGGGCTTGCGAGGCCTTGGCGTTTACTTACGGCCATATCGTTCATCCGCCCGACACTGCCACGCGCGCCGCCAAGAGGTGCCAGCTACGTTCCTATATCGATGCGCATTCAGATCAACAATTAACGCCCTCTGCACGCCTGCACCGTCAAGGGCCAAGGCGCAAGGCTTCCTATTCGCCTGCCAATCCCTGGTTTAACTGTTGCCTGACGAGGTATCGGCCGATGTCCTCCTGCGAAGAAACTGATGGTATGGATACAGAGGAAAGGGCTCTAGTCCGTTTCTCGGATTGGAGGCCCCCCCCGGGCTGACACAGGCATGAGCAGTCCGTGATTCCATATTTGACATCCACGCGAGATTGAGCATGGAAGAGATATAAACATGGAACAGGAGTGCTTTTCATTGACTATCTTCGCTCTCGTCGCTCTCAATCTATCTATTCCTGACCAAGCCCTCTTTACCCCTTCCCCAGTCCGTTTGGAAGTTGAAAGAAGAACACAGAACTGCATCGCTCCTCTCAATTTTCTCTTCTCTTCTCTCCCTTTCTCTCTCTCTCTCACACACACACACACACACACACCAGCCTCGCGCTCGCCAACATGTCCGACCAGCAAGACATCTGGTTCAACGTGAACGGCAGCGTCTACTTTGCTACGGGCGACAATACCAACTGTACAATTGCGGTCTGTCCTGTGTGGGCATCGGTTTATGGCTACCGCCCATCCCTGCCGTTTTCCTCTCTCCTCATCGCCCTCTACGCGCTCTGCATGGCCATTCAAGTCGGCTTGGGCGTCTACTACAAGACGTGGTCATTCATGGCTGCCGTTCTGGTCGGCTGCATTGTCGAAATCCTCGGTTATGCGGCCCGCATCTTGATGTATAACAATCCGTGGGGAGACGCTGGGTTCATCATGCAGATTGGTACGTTGTCCTCCCAACGAGCTCCTCTCTCAATTGCCCTAATTAACGCACGGCGTGCTGTATGTTGCAGTCCTCATCACAATCGGCCCTGTGTTTTTCGCCGCGGCCATCTATGTCATGATATATCGAATGTAAGTCAAGGCCCGGGTCGTCTCGTCTTGCCTTCCGCACCTTGCTGTTGGGGGAGAATACTGACGCAGTCTGGAACAAAGCGTCTTGTACATTTCGCCCTCCTCCTCTCGCGTCCCACCGGTGCTCTTCTACTGGATCTTCATCACCTGCGACATCATATCGCTCGTCCTGCAGGCCGTCGGCGGCGCCATGTCTTCCACTTCAAACGGCGGTAGCCAGGCTGGTGTTAACATCGCCCTCGCCGGGTTGGCCTTCCAGGTCGCCACCCTAACCAGCTTCTGTGTGCTTGCTATCGACTTTGCATGGCGAAGCCGGAGGTAAGCCGACCACAACCAATACAGTCTCAGAAATACCCCATTTTATCAACCCGCTAATCTCCTCGCACAGAATCTCGACGACCACCGGGCTCCCTCGGCGCTTTCTGGTCTTTGTATTCTTCCTGAGCGCCGCCGCGATCTTCATCCTCATCCGCTGCTGCTACCGTGTGTACGAGCTGTCGGAAGGCTACAGCCGGGACAGCGAGGCGCTGCGCTCGCAGCCGCCGTTCATCGCCCTCGAGGGTGTCATGATCGTGGCAGCAGCCTGGTGCCTGGTCGGCGCCCATCCCGGCCCCGTGTTCTACTCCAGCGCTGCCCGCCAGGACAAGCGGTCGCTGGAAGAGAAATTGAGGCAAGATGGCAGCAGCACTACTACGGATGAGGAGGGTAAAACAGGGGTAGTTGTTGTGTGAATTTCCGAGAGAATAGAGCGCGCGCAACTGAATATATATCATAGTCATCACTAGAAATAATACAAAATAATACTATGACAGTCTGGTTTTTTGCGCACGAATCGAAAACACAAATTTTCAACACCCCATATAAAGTTATCATTTTCATTGTCTATTCCTCAAAGAAAAAGAAAAATACCCCCGCGGGATATTACTCCTCCCCATCCTCCCACTCCCACTCATCGTCAACCGTCACCCAACTCTCCCTAATCCCCACACGCCTACGCCCACACCCTGTGGTTTCCACTCCAACCACGGCCTCCAACCGTCTCACCTCGGTATTCAACCGTGCAATCTCCGCTGCCATGGCATCTACCAGGCGCGCGCGCTGTGCGCGTGCTAGTTGGCCGGGCGTCCAGAGGCGGACTGGCTCATCTGCTGTTGTAGCATCAGCGGCAGCAGCAGGTGGGGCGGCGAGAGCAGCGGCCGTGGTTTCTTCCCTCCCCTTTCCCTTCCCCCCCCGTTCCCTCGTCCCCGCTTTTCGCTCAGTATGTGCAAAACGCGGGGAAATGGCGGGAAATGGCGTCTGGTAAAAGAGGCGGAGAGAGCAAGGGCGGAAGTGAAAGTGGAAGCTGTTGCGAGGGGGAACGGCACCGCCGGGGGAGGCAAGGGAGGAGTAGGAGGCCGAGGGGCTGGTGAGAAGGGGAGTGGGGTTGAGACTCATGGAGGGGATGGCGGTGAGGCCGTTGTCGTCGTGGTCGGTTGCGATGGCGGCGGTGATGGCGATGGCGGTGTTGATGGTGATATTGATGCTGTCGTCGTTGCTGCTGCTACTGCTGCTACTGCTGCTGTGGTGGTGGCTGCTTGGAGAGGAAGAAGAGATGGATGAAGCGGAGGCAGAAGTGGCGACGGGAGCAGGAAGAGTGACAGTATCCATAGCAAGATAGGCAACGGCCTCGACGACGTCGATGGAGGTGCCGGCCTGGGCCTGGTTGCTGTTGCTGTTACTCGTGGCGGCGGCAGCCTTGGAGGTGGGAGTACTAAGAGGAGGAGGAACTCGTCGGTCCGGATGAGGCCAGCGCTGGTCAACGAGGGTGGCCAGCTTGTTGACGGCGCGGCGGCGATTGTGGGCGGAGCGGCTGGAGGCGCCATGGTTCTGAAGGCCATTGGTGAGTGTGGTATTCACGGCAGACATTTTGAGGATAAGTGACGCAGAAAGGAAAGCTCAGGGGCTAATGTGCGGGATTATCAAAAGGCACGAGAAGGCGTGGAGAAGTGGTCAAATGGCAAAGGCAGTTCGTTGTTGGTGAAGGGGGAAAGTGTGGAAGAGGTCTCTGCATAGAAGAAGTTGGGCTAACAACAAAGGGAGGGGTAACGGGGGGCAACAACGGGGCAACACGTGTGCTCTGGTCGTATACATGAACAGCAGAAGGCAGTATTCACTGTTGGTGGGACATGGGGGAGAGTGCATGTGGGCACACAATAACAAGGGGATGAGGATAACAGGCTGCCTTACCAGAATTTCAGGCCTGGTAGTGCTAGTAGAGGTTGAAAAGGCAAGCAGTAACAGAATCTAGAGTCTTGTGTATCCGGTTTGAATTGTAGATGTGGTAGGAGGTAGAGTAAGGTGGTCAAGTTCCCCGATTTGGCCAGTTGTGGGCTTGGCTTGTCTTCCCATATGCTAGTCGCGTGTATCTGGTCTAACACGGTATGCATTATTTCATACTCTCTGTATCCAAGATAAAGATGGTAGATAGAGCCACTGAGCTTGATATCAAGCAGACTGGTTTTAGTAGGGCACGACTCTGACTCGCTTCCGGAGATCTTCAGGGAGCTCTTCTTCCTTGACGAGTCCCATCTGTAGGCAATCGCCCCAGAAGAACATGGCGCGGTCATGAGCATATGCGAGGTAATCAAAGGGGTCATCATGCTCGTCTTCGTCGCCTTCCAAGTGGGCTTCTTCCTGCTCCCGATTCTCGGGTCGATCGTGCCGGGAATCTTCTCGCTGCAGCTTCTCCTCTTGGTCAAGAGGATCGCTCAATGGGTGGGGTAGAAGCCTGTGGCTAATTTGCTCGCCTGCATCCGCTATCTTCTCTGTCTTGCTGGGTTTGTCAAGTTCTGGCACCTTGGCCTGCACAATACCCCAGGCGACCCAGACTGCCGAGTTTGCTATGCGCCAGAGTCTGGTCTCGTGAAGCAGCAGTTGGATGTCTTCCTCCTGCCTTTTCTCGCGCGCTTGCTCCTCAATATCGTAGTCGGGAGTGGACACACCGACCGGGGTTCGAGCGTCGAGCATGAAATCAGAAATGCTGGTCTTCTCACGACCCTCAAAGCGAGGGGTGCTTGAAGCCGAGGGATTGAATTGAGGTCGATGCATGACATAACTACAAACAAAGCGGTATTGCTCTTCCGGATTGGGGTAGGCGTGCGTGCTACACGCCCACGGCTTTTCTGGGTGGTGGTAGTTGTAGCACCACTCTGTGAAGTGATTGGCAAACTCCAGACCTATAGTGTTGGGGCCAGCATATTCAAAGTCAATGACGACAAGCTGCTTGTGCTGATTGGAGGGCTGCAACAGAGGCGACTCTCCCGAAGGAACTAGGCGCATGAGATTGCCGTACTGAGTGTCGTTGTGGGCGAAGACCAGCTTCTTGCGGATGCCCAGTTCGCCTCCAGCTTCCTTCACCAGCTTCTCTCGGTATCTGTCGTATACCTGGCGAAATACGGGCCAGTTGACGCCGCAGATCAGCCCGTACTTGGTGTACTTGTCTTTGGGCTTGGCACCGGGGACGTGATTGACCAGGTCATGGACCTGCTTGTCGAGCCAGGTGATGACCTGCTCGCACCGATCGACCCATTTGTCCCAGTTTTGGAAGATGGCAGGCCCTGCTTCCCATTCGGGCGCAAGAAGCTCGATGCCGTCATGAAGCTCTCTCATGCGCTTGGCAATTTGCTTGGAAGTCGCGGGGACCCTCAGGTCCTCTGCTGTCAGAGTTCGGGCATGGAGGTATTCCTCGAAACGGCCATTGGTGAAAGTGCCAAGCAATCGTGGGCCTATTTTCTTTCTGGCCAGTCTTGTGAGTACGGCCAGTTCTTCGTCGCGGTTGATCAGATGCTCAACCTGAGGCCCGTAGATGCGTAGTAAGAGATGCATGGGTGGTCGTTTGGACATGGTCGCGACGCCGTCTTCCGTCTTTTGTTGTGGAGGCTGTTTTGGTGGCTTGACTACGTAGACAGCGTTGGTCAGAGCACCGCTCAATCTGGCAACATCGAGATCAGGCGCTTTATCCATCGGGATTCGGCACCAGCCTTTGAGTCTCAGCGTATGGGTGATGGTGAGGATGTCCTCCTTGAACTTGATCCAGTTCTTCCGCTCCTTTCCCGCCTGCTTATCGCTGGCTTCGACATCTCCCGCGCCGCCACTGTAGGCCATGGTCTTGGAGTTGTCGAGAATAGCCTCGACATTGGGCACCAAGATATCGTCGCCAAAGTAATCGCTATCTGAAGAGGCAGGCGGGACAGAGGAGCGTTTCAGCACTTTGCCAAGCGATCCTCTACGGGCGCCCAAATAGGGAGACCTGGGTGCAAGTTTGGGTGTGCCTATGAGAGAGGGTTGAAAAACGCTGCATAGGATTTGCTCCAGCTTGGTTAGATCAATCTCGCCTTCGTCACCAGGCAGATCGGCGTGGCGGGTTTTGCGCTTCTTGCGCTTGGACTTCTCCTCCCTCAGCCATTCCAGGACTTGTGCCAAGACCTTGGACTCAACCGATGGATCGGTCTGTTCTTTCAGGCTGAGCGTAGAGAGCTGACGAGAAGTGGAGGCGGATGCGGATGAGCAGGATTGATTCATGGCTGGACGGCCAGTCATCTTCCGACCAGAGATACTGGCCCGATGCTGCCGTGGCGCGACAAACTTGTCATCTTCAATGGCGGAGGGAGGAATTGTCTCAGGCTCCTCCACCAGGGTCACGCCTGCGCTGGGGTGTCAGTGTCCGGGGTCAGACGACAAAGTACCAGACTCTACGCGGTATGTATGCCGGCTTTGACCCGCCGGTTCGGTACGAAGGCATGTTGGCCTCGCTTGATGTGTGGAGGGGGAGGGTAGAAAAGCTTATCGCGCCTGGAGTCGGCAGCGACGCGCTTCTCTTCCAACCGGCGTGCAACATGTCGCTGAAGCTCTACAGTCATGGGCTTTACATACCCTTTTGGAGCGCCACATCGGGCGACATGGGGGAGCGTGGGCTCAGGATATCAGATGGCGTCAGAGCTCCTCGAACCGACATGATTGGTGGAGAGTGTGTGGCTCAGCGTTGGGAAGCTCGGAATGGGGCACGAGGGTTACGTGGGGAGTTCATCAAGCATAGAAGAGGGTTTTGGCAGCGCGTTGAATAACAAGGTCGCGTGCTCATTTGAGAAAATGATAGACAAAGGCAACTTATGTTCTTGTTGCTTAGACAGTGCGATCTGATACTGTCGATTGGCGCACAGGTCACGTGCGCGCGCAGTGGCGTGAGTGTTGGCACGTGCGCACACGAGAGGCACTCGACGCCGGCCATGCAAACGGACCCAAACAGACCCAAACAGAACAAGTGGACTGGGTGTACAATTGTAGGCTGATCTCATCAACAAACACGCTCTTCCCATATGTACGGTAGTGCAGGTATAGGCGCGTGGTGTCTCTTCCCCTCGGCTTCGCATCCTCTCAAGCACTCTCTCTATGGCGGTGCCTGCAAATGAGGGTGTGAGTCAAAGCCGGTTGCAATACATGGTACGTCGTGATAATAATAGTGGTACATTCATAAGTCCCCGCTTTTCAGATGCGGGCTCTCGTATAATTTGCTCAGCGATTCACCGCTCGCTGGGCGTCTGGTCGGCACCTGGTCGGCCGGCTCTTCGGGCAGATCAGTCAGGCCAAAGGCACTGTGCTCGACATCGTAATGGTGCATCAGACCCGCGCTCTCGGCGCTGGCATGGGGCAGATGGATGTTGGACGTTAAGCTGCCGCTCCTTCGGTGCCGGTCCACGCTCCTTCGGGCCTGCATGCTTCGTCGTGTGGACAGGCCAGCCATGGGGTCGGTGGGAATGCCTTCGTCGCCCACGTGTTTAGCGCCCAGCATGCGCGTGCCGTCCGGGTCTTTTCTCGAAAGATTCAGCAGGTAGACGCCGGTGAAGATGATGAGAAATCCGCAGAGAAGCGAGATGGTATTGACCGCATCGGTGGTGTTGAAGCCGCGGAAGAGGATGAAAGAAGCACAGAGAGTGGCAGTGGTGAAGGTGACATAGTACAGGGGATTGACGATCTGAGTAGGGAACTGGCTCAGCGCCTTGTTGAAGTAGTTCATCTGCGTGACAATGCAGACGACGGTGACAATGGCAAATACATAGGTCGACGGGTGCGAGAACTGGTTGTTGCCGGCCATGGTCAGCTTGAGCGCGATGCCAAATGCCTTGACCGACATGACCGACACGGACCCGACGACGGAGCAAATGGAGATGAAAACCAGCGGATTCTTCTTGCCGTACAAGGGCGCGAATCTGTAGATCATCACGACCGAGAAGGCGATGGCGGCGGTGCAGTAGAGAAGAAAGGCTGGCAACAGGTCAGCAGGCGGCCAGAGAGCGCACACACACACACACACGTGTGTCAGGGTCGGGGAGAGGCTCAGCTTAGAGCGGCGTCGACGTACCCGGCTGGACGGCATATTGCAAAATCTCATCGACGGTGGTAATCTCTTTGTCGGGCGGCGCGTGCAGCACAATCACCACTGAGCCGATCAGGCAGATGGCACATCCCAGCTTGCCGAGGATGCCCAGTTCTTCGTCGAGAAAGTAGGCGCCCAAGACGGCGCCGATCAGCACGCTGAGCGCGCCCAGCGGCGTCACCAGGATGGCGGGTGCAAAGGCGTAGGCGGCAAAGTTGGCGATCTCACCCACAACCAGCGAGCCGATTCCAGCCCACCACAGAGGCGTCTTGAGATAGGCGAATCCGTCGCCCTCGAAGCCGTGCTTGTCGGCCGCGTCGTTGAGGCCCTTCTTGGTGATGACGAAGCTGGTGCCGATGGCCATGGTCGAGGTGATGGCCAGGGCCAGCCCAATCCACTTGTCTTCCATTGCTCGGCGGTGCAACGCTGCAGCACTGCAGCACTGCCGCCCTGTCGGTGCTCAGACCGACGGCCTCGTCTAGGCTGATGATGGCAATCGATGGGTTGGGGCGGTGGCCTGGCACCGACGCCTGCGGCCGGGGAGTGCGGGAGGGGGGCCGGACGCGTGGAGAGAGCGACAGGGTAGCGGCAAACGAGCGAGAGGCGCCGCCGCTGTTGGACAGGAAGGGCGATGAACCGCCGGGGACACGCTGTCGATGGGGTGTGGCGTCAGGAGGATGGAACGTCGTGTCGAGGGAGCGACGACGAGCGTAGTGTACGCGAGGCCACGGAGAAGCAAAAGTAAAGTAAAGCAAAGGAAAGAAAGAAATGCAATGAGCAGCACAGAGATGAAAAGAGCGTGCACTGTGTCGGCGTCGATGGCGCTGTGGGTGTCGCTGTGGGTGTCGCTGTGGGTGTCGCTGTGGGTGTCGCTGTGGGTGTTTTGTGCTGCGCCGTGTCTGCGTCGGTGGTCGAGCGCCAGAAGGAAGTCGGGCTGGGGGCGTGTGACGATCGCCCGGGGGCTGTGTGGGTGCGATACCACTGGTGCCCTGTGACTGGCCACGGGCCCCTTGTGGGCGGTCGATGCGGCGCTCCGGGCGGTCTCCGCGGCCTAACGCGTGCTCTGGCTGCACGCCCCCAGCGCCCAAAAGGTTTAATGGAGCCCACTACCCGAAGTGGCCGAACTTTCCGGGCCTCGGCTTACCTGAGTTCAACTGGCAGGGGCTATCAGGTGTCACAATGCAGTTGTGTGGATTGATGGATTGGCTTGTCTTGGAGTAAAATGAAAACAGACCAAGATGATGCTCGCACAATCGGGTTTTAGTTCTTTAATAGGATCATTTCAACAATATGTCAAAAAAGTTACGCGCCGAACGTGCGCACTTTCCCTGTGCCTTGACGCCAGAAGGAAGAACAGCAACGGTTGCCATAAAGACTATGCTCCACGCACGCGGTCGGGAAGAAAGACACGAGTTCAGCGGTGATGGCCGACAGAGTCAGAGCTTGACGAGTTGCTGTTTCTCTCAGGGCAAACACGCCACGTTTCAACGACTGTGAAAGCCGTTCCAGCATATCAACGCTGGCCGCTTGCATAATTACCCAGTCCCGTACATGACGGACATGCTTCTTTGAGTGCGAGACCGATCAGCAGCGTACATACTCAAGCAGGGTTCTTGAGCATCGAAGCGCAGTGGTCGTCGGTGGCACGATGTCTGACGTATACCATGCATGCCATTGCCACGAACGCAAGCTCAGCCTGCCAGAGCAAAAGACTCGGACCCCCTCGTGAAAGCTGCCGCATCTTGTTGACTGCATCTCTAGGGTATGATGACTTGAGTCGTATTTCATTGCCTTCAGTCTCAAGATCCAAACCTCTCATAGAAGCAACCAAGTCTACCTTGTCAACCGCTCCATATTTCGACACCAAGGAAGACCACCACTAGTTTGAACCAAGAGAGGTGAGCAGCTCTTGCTAATCAGAAGGCGAGGACATTCCATTTCCACATTTAGAGACATGCTATGGTATTTGCCCTCCAGTCCCCCTGTCTCCAGTCCCTTAAGTACTCTAAAGCATTTTATACTATGTGCCCCTGGTGGCCGCCTCACCTCAGGCCGAGGCTGAGAACACCGTCCCTTCGAACGCGAGCTTCTCTACATTGTGTGTCGGAAAAGACAAGCTGAAGCTTCGGTACTGTCTATTGCTGTTACGTGCAGCTGTTACGTGCAGCTGTGTGTGGCTGGTATAAATGAGTCGGGGGTACCTCAGGTGCATTATATATAGTAAGGGGAGACTCATTGCTCAAGCCGCCTTTGCCGATCACAGGGAAGCCTGCACTTTGCCTGGCTTCCTCCTTGAGATCTTACACCTTCAAGCTCAAACTAGCCGCAGGTTTGATAGTAATACATCCACTGGGCCTGGCTGTCTGGACTTCACGACACACCGTCCCACAATCTCCACCGTTGTTCGTCTTGTCACGTCTCGGGTACTTAGAAGGCTCTCTTGTCACTACCGAGTATGTTCTCGGTGGATAGCACATCTCTACGGGGCGTGATAGTTCGGAGAAGATGCATATTTGGAACCGTACTGGACTATCACGCTTGCTGGCATCGGGATGAGCCTAACTTAGTCCAAGACTAGGCAGATGACATACTGTTGGAAAATTGCCAATGAGAACAAGTCTTGCAAGGGGGTTCAAATTGCTCCCTCTGATTCTCCACGTCGAGTTCCCGCTCGACGGCTGTATATATAGCTATATGAAGAAATTACTCGGTATCCGTCTATCTGCTGCGCTTATCAGTCCTGGGATACACATCCAGATGTCGGCGTAATCTGATAACGCGAACGGCAGGATTCAACGATGATCTCGCTGTGAATGTCGATTTGGTATTAATATTATGAGTTTGCAAATCAACGGATTAGGAATAGCGGATTTCGGCGGTATGTTTGTCCTACTGGCGTTCCAGGCCTAACGGGTTTGCTCCTAATACCAGAAGAGGAAAGTTTCAACTTGTGGCCCATTAGCGTCGATCACAAAAATTAGTAGCTGTCTTTGGAGTGACAAGCTATGTATAAGCGATCGTGGTTCTTGGAGTGAAGACTCAACCATCTGTACAATTACCACAATTTGCTGAAGTTTTTGTTATCATCATCATCATTCCATTCAAAAGGCCTAAAGACTTCAATGGTGTGTCACTGAAGCGCGCAAGACAGCCGTTGTTCCTGGTGCCTCTTAGTATGCTTGTGATCTAGCTTGTTTGAATGAGATATTGTTGAAAACAACGCCATTCTACGCTCACAGATCGACCCCGAGGCGGCCAATGACCGTCGATATTGACGCCCAAATCGATAATCGACCATTACCAATATCGAAATCGGTCGATACCAAAGCGTGCTGAGGAGTTGGCCAGCAAGATCAAGCAAATTGGAACCAAGGTTATTGCGGTCAAGGCTGATGTCAACACCCAGAACGCCAGTGGTGGGGGGATCCTTAATTCCGACACCAGTTACAAGAGAAGATTTTGATTGTACTCCTTGCTCTTATATCAACATAGCGAAAGAGAAAAGGCTGTACAAGGGTGATTTCAATGACCCTATCTATACCATCAGGTGGAAATGGTATTCAGCGGCGACAATGTGCCTGGCTACAGTCTCCGTTTAGGATGCTAGCCCTGCCGCTTTACTCAGGAACCAGGTGACATGGCTCAAATTCGGCTCAGCCTGCTTTGGCCGTCGCTCGCTCTCCTCATACTTCTCATTAGCCTTGCCCTGTCTCGTTCCTGGGCCCTTCGCTCTTATATGCCCACGCCATTCTTCGTCGGTATCTCTGTTTGAGGATATGGATACTTTACGCAACCACCATCTCCGAAAGCCATCTTACCATCCTACTCCGTTTTCTGAAACCTGATTGGGGGTACGCAGCGCCCTAATTCTGGCGCCGGACCCTCGCAGGGGCCCGCCTGCAAATCCCAGTCAATCGCAACCACCTTGCCCGAGTCGTCCCGCACAAACTCCACGAGCAGTCTCGCCAGCTTGAGGAACCCCGTCATTCCCTTTCTAACCGCATCGTCGCGTGAATTGGGCATGAAAGTCAAGGTGTTATAACGGTAGTGCCGCAGCTTCAAGTTTTGGTGAGGCTTGGAGTTCAAGTTGACCAGCAGCTGCTCGGGATTCGGCTGGCTTTCTCTGAAGCCAGGCTCGGGTAGCCTGGCTACTGAGATTGTGTACCTAAAACCTGCGTTGACGTAGATGCCCGTATAGTCATCCGGCGACGGTGTTGGCGTATTTTGTATCCGATTCTTGACCCACTGCTGGACCAGGCTATCCCATTGCAGCGATGAGTTACGGCGGGCCAGCTTGGCGACGCGGCGACCAGGTTGACGCGGGGTCGCATGTCAAAGAGCTCTTGACAGGCGGCCTGCGCGACGAGGTCAGAGGGGTCGCCGTGGCCACCGTCACGATTGGCAAGGACAATGATAGCGCTGTTGGTAGTGGGAAAGGTGTAGAAGGCGCTAAGGTAGCCGCCGGAGTCGCCCCAGTGAGTGAGAGTCAAGCAGGGTGGGCCACCCTTGTTGATAATGCGTGGCTCTGGAAGCAAGGAAAAATTCGGGCCTATTGATGAGAGGAATTGGGAGGCTAGGATGTGGCGGAACCAGCCGAGGCCGTAAGAGTTCTCGTACCCGCCCTCTCCAGAGACGATGGGCCGGTGAGCGCTCCTTGCCATTCGTATCTGTCGGAGGTGGTTTGGAAGTGACTTCAGAGCATCGTCATCAAGTTTTCAGCTTCCATAACAGCTTTAGCCCAGCAACATACCGTGGACCGAGCTCCGCATATAGCCCGAGGCACCTTGCAAGCTCCCGCCCTCGAGAGCAGGAGGTTGCAGCAGCATCCAGCCACCGTTATCTAGAACTGAATAGCCTCGTGCTTGATTGCCGTCGTCAGAATATTCGTCGTTACGCCTGAAGGTTCGGTCCATTCCTAAGGGTTCGAGGATTCGCTCGCGCAGAACGAGGCCAGATCTCTTCTTACAGACTTTCGATATGACGGCACCCACGACGTCCAGAAGAAAGTTGTTGTATAACCAGTGCGAACGGAAGTCGTAAGCCGTGGGCAAGTTGGATGCTACTTGCACACCTACCTCACCGGAGTTGATGAATTCGTGAGACAGTCCCGCTCCGACACAATCAATGGGTGCAAGCCCAGTGCTGTGGGAGCAGAGGTCCAGGAGTGTTGCCCTCTTACCGATTTCGGGACCATGAACGGGTCTGAAGTCTTCCAGATACGTAGAAATAGGTGTCGTCCGTGAGAGCTTGCCCTTACTTACCAGTATACCGCAGAGCGCCGCCATAAAGGCTTTAGTATTGGAGGCGATAGAATACACAGTGTGCATGTTTGCATGTTGGCCCTGCTCAACGTCTGAGAGGCCATCTGAATGCGTGAATACCACCTCGCCTTGGTGGAGGATACTGTATGAGACTGGGGGTGAGGATGACGCTAATCTGATTGACTTGACAACTTCGAGTAACCTGCTCGTGCTGCTCTTATTGTTAGCTTCGAAGTAGTGTCAACTTAGGCGTCGTAAGACGGCATAGAAGCTGAATGGGACATACTAGAAACTCTTACATCTTGGATCGCTTCACAATAGAAAGGCAAGGAACACCTAATATTATCCTCAGGACGTGAGACAAGAAATCACACCAACAACTGCTTGCGATTCATTAATAATTAGTTTGGGCCTCAACCACACTGAGGAATGACACGCATGAATGTATTGGAACGCCTGAATCTGGGCCCGAGAGTGGCACTATCTGTTCGCACTATAATTAACCGCTCCGGAATGTTGCGAATTATTTTCTCTAGGTCGCATATCGCTAGTATTTTCCTGGTACACATGTCCCGCACGCGCGCTCAAGCCCCAGTTTAGCGTGGGCTTTAATGAGACGATTGCAGCCTACGATGGTTATCAGCAGCTGGTGCTTACATTCCAGGTAGCGGATTTTGCTCTTGTTGGGCTGTGGCTTAACACTAACCACTTTCGTCGGAGATGTGCACGGCCAGCTCGACGGCTATCACATATTAACATCATGACAGCCATTTATTGTGGTAGTTCCACCAAACATTGTAACTTGGATAAGTGAAGCGTCAGGTCTGTAGCACCTATCCTTGAACTCCTCGGCCGCAGCAGCACCATTGTTGCTTATTGATCCTCTATGCTGTGAGATTGCGGATTTTTATATGTGAATATGGCCCAGAAGAACATTGTGGTAATTGGGTAAGTGTGATTTCTCGGTCCTGGCACGCGGTTGTTGTCCCTGGCTGACTCTCCAGAGCCGGAGTAGCCGGGCTCACAACCGCCCTCCTCCTGTCCAAGGAGTCCAGATATAAGATTGTCGTTGTGGCGAAGCATATGCCTGGCGATTATGACATCGAATACACTTCACCCTGGGCTGGAGCAAATTACATGCCGTGAGTTGGAGCAATCTATCGGTAGATTGTTACTAACGCCTCTATGAGTGTATCTAAACGTGGGACCGAGGCGGCGCAATGGGATCGAGATACATGGGCACCGCTGGCAGACCTCGCGAAAAACCACCCAGATGCCGGCGTGCACTTCCAAGGTATTTTTAATCGGGCGACGACGACGGGGCACGGAGACTGACGTTCCAAGAATGCCACATATACAACCGCGCAAAAGACGTCGGTAGTTCGACGGCAACCTGGTTCTCCGAGCTTCTGTCTCCCAATCCATGGTTCAAAGATGTTTTGCTAAATGTGAGATTGTTCCTGTAGGATGCTAAGATAAGCCTTTGTCTGACATTTCACACAGTTCAAGACGGTCGATCAGAACAAACTCACGCCTGGAATGGACTCGGAGACCACGTTCACGTCTGTCTGCATCAACACGGCAATTTACCTGCCCTGGCTCGTCTCCCAATGCTTGAAAAACGGGGTCACCTTCAAGCGAGGTATCTTCAAGCATGTCCTGGACGCCGCAGCCCCAACTTCGTCGATGCCTAAAGTAGACCTCGTGGTTAACTGCACCGGCCTGGGTGCAGCGACTCTCGGCGGTGTTGAAGATAAGACTGTTGTGCCTGCTCGTGGTCAGATTGTCGTCGTGCGCAATTCTGCGGGAAGCATGATAGGTGTCTCCGGCACAGACGATGGCGACGATGAAGCATGCTACATCATGACACGGGCCGCTGGTGGCGGTACCGTGCTAGGTGGGTCGTACCAAAAGGGCAACTGGGAGTCACAGGTTGACCCAAACTTGGCGATCCGGATCATGAAGAGGGCAGTCAAGCTCTGCCCACAGCTTACCGGCGGCAAAGACATCGAGCACCTCGACATCATACGCCACAGCGTCGGCCTCAGACCCGTGCGTGAGGGTGGTACGCGCATCGAGAAGGAGCGCCTGGGCAACGTGGAAATCGTGCACAACTACGGAGCCGGTGGCGCCGGCTACCAGTCATCGTATGGATGCGCTCTCGCCGCCGTGGAACTGGTAAGAGAGGCTCTGGCTGATCGTGCGCGACTGTAAGGTCGATGCTATGCCGAGAACAGCAATCAATACGCCTCGGCATCTCCAGTATCAGAGTCTCGATTTGGATGATGCCTGTGAATGACGCGGTTGAATGTTCGTAGCCCAGGCAAGGGACAGGAAACCTCCCAATACCCGAGAGTAATTTCTCGGCCTCAACATAGCTGAGGGGGTGTGTCATGTGTGACACCAAAGCATGAGTCCACTGTTTCGTAGACCGGTCCTACCCGAATCATGTGGATGTCAAAGGAGAGGAATTGCCATGTCTGCATCATCGCAGGGGTGACAAGATGGTCAAAGCTGCCATAGACAATGTGTGGGAAGGCCTACAATATCGCTGCTCGGGCGTGGCATTCTGCTGCTCTCCCCACAGGTAGGTAGCTTTAAACGGATATAACATAGGATGCTATCAGTTTCTTCTACCAACTTCACCGGCAAGACAGAGCTTGGCAAAGTCACTCCTTTGTTAAGCCCGACTATTGCTCTACTGGGACCACTTTCTTGCAAATGCAAGTTCTCACAGGCACCATCGATCTGTCGATGAATCCTGCCATAGACCGTCAAATCGAGGTCATGCTCTTCACCAGAGGCAGTGGTGACTAGAGTTAGCGAGGATATGGGATTGCGGGCACCTTTTCCACGCCCCAACTCCGTCCTGTGTGACGTGTTGATCAATGTCACGACGTAGTCTGGTATGAATGGAGCTGCTGGCGACCAGAGGGTAGCCCACCAGCAAATTACATCTGCTCTCTTCAGTAGAACACATTGTCTATGTGGCCGGAACACGGCATGTTGGTAGCTTGGATACACAACGGATGCGGAAAGAACCAAGCTTGGTCTTATGAGGGCGCCCGCCTCTGTGTGGAATTACTTATTCTTCCTGTTTAGTACACACCTCACTAGCGCCAATTCTAGGCAATATGGTTTTTATCTAACTAAATACCACCGCAAGAGCACTGTAGGGCGCCTTCTGATGGCCGACGGCCGAAAGAACAAGCCGAATGAGAGAAATGTGATGAATGAAGTGATGGTTGCAGATATAGTAGGCTGCCGATAAGCCCAACTGTGGTGTCGCTCCTTCCTCCGTGACAGGCCTCAACTGGCATGCCGCCTTGATAGGTTGAGTTCAAACCGGTTTGAACCGATTTATATAGTGATTTAGTGATTTAGTGAATAAGAAATCCGATAAAACCAGTTCAAAACCGGTATTTATCAGTGGAAACCACTCTAAATCGGTTCTAAACCAGCTCAAATCTGACTTGAACCGGTTTAATGCCCTAGAGGGAAGGTACCCAACATGAGTTGGTACCTAGAGCTGGCTGCAGGTCCCGAATTCTGTCGGTGGACTTCCTACCACTGGCGGAAGGGAAGGTGTTCCAGCTCATAAAGATTTAATTACGCTTTGCTGGTTATGATCGGCGATAAGGCTGGAAGATTACTTCTTTCTTCTCGAAAGCGGGCGTGGAACCTTGGACGAGGGCGAAAAGGAATGTCGGAAAGCAGGGGCATACGCAATGCGCGCTGTATATATATGCTCCTGCGCGAATTGCCAGGTCTTCAAGGCCCCAGCACTGCTGCGATGATGCCAAGTTAATACTTTTCCTAAAAAGGCGAACGAAGTGAGTGCCCAATATCAAGTAATCCAATGAGGGCTTCGTCAAAGACGGCATCATCCAGACGGCAGGCAGAGAGAGAGATTTTGCGTCAATTCGGAAAGAAGGCATGGATTGATTCATAACTGTGTTGAAGGGAGGCCTTTCAAGGGCCACCCTGAATCAAGATCGAGCTGTTCCAAGTCTATTCAGATCTTCCTCCCAAGCCAGGCAATCCATCCAGCTCTGGCATCCATGTACGCCTATTCATTGCTCTTGTCCCACGGGTATCCTGAGCACGCGATTCTTGAGGTTCTGAGTCGATAAGCACAAACTTTTGTTTCTCAAGGGCAGCCTCTCTGCCCGGGCTCCACCTCTCCCCCAAGGTCTATTATCAGAACACCGGCGAGCGTGTCGCAGCAAACAGCTCTACAATTCTCTCATTGCGTGATTCGTCACAGGAGCCGTCTCAAACTTTCAACATCGGTTGGTAAAGACAAAATTAGGAAGTGCAAGCCACCGCACCACGGCGAACGGGGGGGGGGCCTGGACAAAAGAGTCGACAAAGCCAACTCATGGCTGATGATGGTACAATTTCGGTCGGGGTCGTTGGAGTGTCTGCACATTGACGACCAGGGGAGGGGAGGGCGTGGTTTCGAAATAGTTGACCGGTTCGGTTTGCGGTTGGGTCACATCATCATTTGGTCGCTCAACAGACCAGGGACCACCACACTCGTGCTCAGATCGGCCGTTGCACCGGGCATCAATGCTGTTGGGTTGACTGAAGACGAGCGATTGGCATTGTTCTGGAGTTCGGGGTTGCACGCGGGAGAGTGTGTCTTGTGGTACTTGAGCCCGTTGAGGTTCTTGTACCGCTTCTGACACACCTCACACTTGTACGGCTTCTCCTTCTCCATGCCTTGTGTGCCGGGATAGGGAGCCTGTGTATCAGGATTGACAATGGAGAAGGTGCCGTCGCCATTTTCGTGCAGGCGCTGGTTATTGTGGCCGTGCTGTGACGAATTAGCATCGTTTGGGGCAGCAGATTCCAACATGACTTGCCGTCTTGTGGTACTTTAGACCATTCTGGTTCTTATAAGCCTTTTCGCAACCAATGACAGGGCAGCGGAATGGCTTGGGCTCTTCGTAAGGCAGCATCGGCTTGTTGGTGTCGGGAAGGCCGGCTGCCACCTGCCGCTCTCGGATCGTCTTGGCAATTTCACTGTTGGGCCCGTACTGGCCACTGCCGAGGCGTTGATGGACCGGGCCTTGGGCTGAGGCGCCACGGCTCTGCTGGAACAGCTTTCTGGCCGGCTCATCGATATACAAATCGATCATGTCGTTGTTGTTGCCATAGCCGCCGAAGCTGCCAAATCCATTCTGCAGGCTGGCGAAGAGGGCGTTGTCCATCGACATGTCTTCCAAGCCAGCCATGACCGATTCATCCAGCTCGCCGGGCGACGCGGGCGCTGAAGAATCCGGAGTCTGTCTGTACGGCGGCTGCTGCAGGTCTTGGAACTGCTGCATCGGGTTCGCCGACAGGGTGGCGCTATTTGTTTGGAAGGCCAAATTTCGGCTGGCGGCTATGGGCGTGGTCGGGGCGGATTGCCGGTAGGCTTGATGGCCCTGCATCATGGTGGTGCTGAGCTGGGGGATTTGAGGCTGCTGCATGGACGCGAACTGGACTTGGGGAGATGCCGTTGCCGAACTGCGCGTGTAGAGGTTGGAGGGGGGAGTGTTGTCGCCCATCTCGTCCATTTCCATGTCCTCGACCGTGTCCATGTCAGGAATGGTTTGTAATGTGCTCGAGAAGCCTGTACGGTGTGGAGCCGGAGGTTGCTGCGGCTGTTGCTGCACCTGCTGCACCTGCTGATGTTGCACCTGCTGCTGTTGCGCCTGCTGCTGTTGTGCCTGCTGCTGTTGCACCTGCTGCTGCTGCACCTGCTGCTGCACCTGCTGTTGTTGCTGTTGCTGTATGTGATTCTGATTCTGATTCTGATTCTGATTCTGGCCAGAGCCTCCAAAGCCGCCCTGGTACTGCAGCTGCCGCTGCTGAGCCTCGTGCTGGACTTGGCTCGCTGTGGTCGTGGCCAGTGCGGCACGAGTGTCGGGAATGCGCGCTTGCACGCCATGATTGGACACAGGGTCTTTCTGGGCGTGGGCCTCTTCATAGTGCTGCAGAAGATCGTGCAAGGTGGGCAGCGTGAGCCCGCAGCATGAGAAATCTTTCATGAAGTTGGCCTCGAGCTTGGGCAGGTAAGAGGAGGAGTGGTATGAGGGCGACTGGAAGGTGAAAGGCGACGTGCCGGACATCATCATGCTGCAGCTGTCAGCTTCTGTCTTGTGCTTGTTCATGTTGCTGCCTGGGCGCCGCCGCCAGAGCGAGCGAGCGAGCAAGCGCGCGAGACTTACTCATCTCTGATCCAGCTGCCGACGGAAATGCCGCCCCAGCTCATGCCCGTGCCCAGGCTCTGTGCCAGGCTTTCTCTTCTCGCATTGTTGCTGGCCTTGCCCTTGACTGAGATGGGCCGTGTTCCATTCTCCAGCTGCGGGCCATCGCCGTAGGTATTGTGCGGTGCCTGCTGCGTGGGCTGTGGGCCCTGCGTGTTCAGAGCATGCAACTGCGAGTTGTCGGTGCTGGCGCCGCGCTGCAGAGCCGTCGTCAGATTGGACGGCTGGTTGCCACGCGGCGACCCGGACGACTCTCTGAGCGAAATGGAAATGGGCGCCGGAGGGCTCGCAGCCCCGGCCATTCGGGAGCCTGGTGGTGAGGCCCCGAAGAGCGGGAAGGAGCTGTCGTCGAAGTCGGGCTGCAGGCGGGCGTCAACCAGCGACAAGCCCGTCGTCGACTTGCCGACGTTGACAAGCCTCTTCACCCACGGAAGCGAGCAGGCCTTGTCGCTGCGTCGGCCGGCCGAAGAAGCCTGGGAGACGGGCGTTGCCGGCGTCGTCTCTCGCGAGTGGAAGTGCGACTGGTCACTTAGCGACGGCGAGTGTTGAAGCGGCGGCGGACTCTCAACAGACTCCCACATAGACCTGTGTTGGTGTGGGTGAACCCGAGGGATGGCACGGCGAGAGGGAAAGCAGAAGGCGGTAGAAGGCGGCGGCGGCGGCGGCGGCGGCCAGCAGCTGCGGTGTTGGTACAGCCGGAAACGGCGATCGGCTGGCGACCCGGATGCACGAGCAAGGAAGCCCGCGTGGCCGAGGAAGGGGCGTGCTAGGCGCCCGAGCGAGGCAACTAACCGACTGTTATAGGTAAGATAGCTGGATGACTGCTTGGCTTCAGCGTGCTTGTTGCAGTGCTGGATAATAGTGTGCTTCCAGTGCTTCGCAGTGGGTTGCAACAAGGCAGTGCTGAACACTTACAGCAACGTAGTTGGTAGTTGGTTAGCACTGATTGTATTTGATTAGAGGGGCAAAGTCAGCTTTGGCACCGCCCTACGCTATGCTGTGTAGAGGGGCGGTGGGCGGGCAGACAGGCAGTCAAGCGTCCACTCGCTCGCTCAGTCGGGCACTTGCTCGCTGACAACCAGTCACGCTCAGTAGGCGCTCAGTCTGCCGCGTTGTAGTTAGTAGCGGTCCATCAACTAATCGCAGGTGGGATGGATTGAAGCGGGTAGCCGGCAGCTGCAGGCGATTCGGCTACGTCGAGAGCGTCGTGCACGGAAGAGGGATGGCGGACGCGGCCGCCCGCGGTTAGGCTACTTAGGCTGCTTGGGCCCGGTCTGCACGCCCTCGGATTGCCTGTAAGCTGGACGGGAAGACCTATTTGGCCAGCTACCAAGGCCGGCGAATCCTCGCCCTCGCTCCCCCTCCCGCTGTCGTTCGCAGGCCCCACTCCCACTCCCACTCCCACTCCTACTCTCCCACACACCTACTCTCGCTTTCCACGTCCACTCTGATTGCCAGGCCTGTCAGCCGTGCCTGCTCTGACGCCGCCGCTCGGGTGCGGAGACTCTGGCCGACTTTGGCCATTCGCGGCCGTGGGCATACTACGACAGTGCTCAGAAAATGGCCGCGAGCACTGCTGCAATATTGGCCACCGTACATTGCTCCTGGACCCGCCCCCCCCCCCAACGACGGCATCGGCGAGCGTCGGAAGTCAATTGCCTTGGCGCCCCCCCCCCCCACGCTGGGTTAGTGGTGCTAACTAGCGGTGGTGTTAGTGGTGCCCATAAGCGGCTAGCGAAGCCTCTTGGTAACCATGGCCTCCTTTGACTCGCCCTCTGTGCTCTCTCGTACGGAGCATGTCCGCAGGGTCAACTAATTACTCATTGGAGTACTCTTCCCACAGCAGTACAGTAATTAGTATTATTCTCTTCCCTGCCCGCCCTTATGCTCGCCATCCGTACTCGCCCTGGCTCAACTTCCTCCTCGTGGCAGCAGAGCGCCAAGCAATGCTCCGGGCTCGGCGCATGCTTCGTCTTCTTCTTCTCCTCCTCCTCCTCCTCCTCCTCCTCCTTCTTCTTCTTCTTCTTCTTCTTCTTCTCTTCACAGAGCACGGCCTCGCATACGGGTAAAAGGCTTAGCGTACAGCGTCTGACTTGAGCCCTAGCACACAGGCCTGGTTGGCCAACCCCGAAGCCAGGCCAGGTGTGGGTGGTCCTGGGCGGGTCTCTGCAAGGGTCTTTTGCCTATTTGGAGTTTGGGCTCCTTGAAACCTTCCTATGCCCGTCAATCAATTTCACCGAAGTTTCCTTCCTTCTCTGCTCCCTGCCCATGCTGCTCTGTGACGAAGCTGCCCAGGCCGCATTACACGTCATCTGAGCCTCCCTCAAGATCCGACAGGAATGCCATTGCCTTTGCCCAGGCCTTTGATGTACCTACCCTCTCCCGAGACACTACCATAGTGGACAGACACTAGGCCGCGTTGTGATCTTGCTCGGCTGCACCGGAATGCTTCTACAATCGGCCTTGGCTCCGTCTTCCTAAAGCTGCTTCGACTCCCCCAATTGCCACCGCGATCCAACAACTGCCCAGATCTTGCACGTGGCGGTGGCGGTGGGGAAGAAGAACCCTGAAAGCGGTCTTCGCCTCCAAGAAAGCCGTTGCGGGAAACTCCGGCCCTGATGATGGCCACACCCAGCTTGTTGGTACCGTAGCGACCTGGCCAAATCACCCTGATAATTAACTATGGCCTACTGTTGTTGTCGCCTAGATTGGCCAGGTGCACCATGCATGATTGGTCGCCATCCTCTTAGTTGCCTCATGGCAATTGCCAACTCATAATTCCTGCTGCGACGCCGGCGGCGTCATAATTACGATGCACCCGGCGGTGCACTATGGTGAAACTGCTCCCAGCATCAGTTGCGGCCTCCCTTCAGCGTTGCATGCCAGACGCTGGGGCTACTACCAACTGGCTCGAATAATAAGCCTAGGCATGCAACCTCTCGCCATTTCCCATTACCTCTTAGAAACCTGAAACCCCCACCCCATCGACAACTCTATTGCGTACTATTCATGTCCGGTGTATGAGTGTGAAATTACCTCTGTCAGGTAGCAGAGTCTGATTAGTTCGCCTGACCCAACCGCATTCGGACTTTGAGATCAAGCGAAATTTGGCGGATTAGAAACACCTATGCTTACTCAGCTCGGCCCTATGGCACTGCCAACAACTACCAGAATTAGTGCTTGCTCCGTACAGTGAGTGACTCGGCTTTGGCCGTCATCAGAGTAATTACATAACTTAGTAGTGGTGCTCCCATAGCTCCCTACACCTAGTAACTCAGCTTTAGCTGTCATCAAGTAATTATACTCCCTACAGCAAGTGACTTAACTTTAGCCGTCATCAGAGTCATTACACAACTTGGTAGTGCTCCCATAGTGCTCCTTATAGCGAGTGACTTAGCTTTGGCTGTCGTCAGAGTAATTACATAACTTAGTAGTGGTGCTCCCTATAGTAAGTGACTCAGCTTTGGCCGTCATCAGAGTAATTACATAACTTAGTAGTGGTGCTCCCTACAGCTAGTAACTTAGCTTTAGCTGTCATCGAGTAATTACACTCCCTATAGCAAGTGACTTAACTTTAGCCGTCATCAGAGTAATTACACAACTTTGTACTGCTCCCATAGTGCTCCCTACAGCTAGTAACCCAGCTTTAGCCGTCATCGAGTAATTACGCTCCCTACAGCGAGTGACTCAGCTTTAACCGTCATCATACGGAATAGACGAAATCGGCAGTGCCAAGCATGAATGGGCCAATCAGGCCCCTCTCAGACTCCCTCTTTCGCGCACATTTTCAAGCTCGTCGTCTCTCGTTCTCAATTCAGAATACAGTGGAGACGAATATAATCAGTCATGGACGCGGCCCAGGTGTTGGACGCGACAGAGCTAGGCAGTCTTACAGCCAGTGCAGACTCTCCTCTGAAAGCTGCCACCTTCGATGTCAAGCCCTTGGCTCCTTCAAAGCGGAAGCAAGAGAGTGAAGCGTCTCCAACCGATGCCAAGAACGGCATCGACCATCAGAGGCAACGGGGCATTGCGCCTGTCAAGCCCGAGTATCTAATCACCGAGGACTTGGACCGCGCCTCTGCACCGGCCAGAGATGCACGGGATGTGGCAGATGACGATGCTGCAGAAGAAGCTTTCCACCACAATGATCGACAGCCGAGTAGTAGCAACAATAAGAAGGCAAGGCGGCGACGGGACAAGAACCAGGGTCAGAACAAGGCCAGAAAGTTCGGCTCATCTCGTGATGAGGTAGGACTGTGCTCGACACGTGTCAAACGAAATGAGTTCTCGCCCGACGACTGCCAATTCGGAGACAAGTGCAAGTTCGAACATGACATCAGACGCTACTTGGACCAGCACAAGCGTCCAGATCTCGACACGTTCAACTCGCAATGCCCCGTGTACCAGGTAAGAGGTCGTTGTGCGGCTGGCTGGAAATGCAGATTTGTCGGCTCGCACTCGACCGAGATCGAGCATGATGATGGCCGCAAAGAACTTGTCCTGATTGAGGATTCAACCCGTGAGCCTGTCAAGACCAATGACGCTCTGGCAGAGGAGGTTGAGGCCGGCGTTGTCAACGCACTCAACTACGCTGACCGCATTCGCCTGACCAAGAAGAACTTCCCTACCCCAAAATCAGACGCTTACCTGCAGTGGATGCTTCACAACTCTCAAGATCGCGCTGACCAGGACGAAAGTGGGAAAGTCCAGGAGCAAGTCCCTCTGCGCAATTCCTCATCTCCAGAAGCGAATGGCGACGAGGTCAAGCCGGCACACAGAGCCGACAATGGGGCGAGCTTCACGGACAGCATTTTGCGCCCTTCTGAAAAGCGCCGGCTCTACTTTGGCCCCGAGACCCCCGTACTTGCTCCCTTGACAACCCAGGGAAACCTGCCCTTCCGGCGACTATGCACCTCCCTCGGTGCCACCTTCACCTATTCCGAAATGGCAATGTCCATGCCTCTTCTGCAAGGCCAAAAGTCCGAGTGGGCTCTCATCAAGGCCGACGAGTCCGAAGCAAGGGCTCCGACGTTCACCACCAAATCACCAACCAACGTCGTGTTCGACTACAACCAGGCCAACGACCTACGATTCGGCGCGCAAATAGCAGCCAACAAACCCTGGCTTGCGTGCAAAGCAACCGAGGCCCTGACCACTCTCTTGCCTCAAGGTCTTCGCTGCGTCGACCTCAATGTCGGCTGTCCCATTGACCTTGTCTACCGCGAAGGCGCCGGCTCTGCCCTCATGGATTCTCCCCACAAGCTGGAGAAGATTCTGCGCGGCATGAACGCAGTGTCGGGGTCAACACCCATCACGGTCAAGATCCGCATGGGTACCAAGGACAAGCACCCCACGGCACAAAAGCTGGTCGACCGTCTCATCCTCGGTTCCGAGCACCACGGCGGCCATCCCTGCGGCGTCGCTGCCATCACGCTCCACGGCCGGTCGCGGCAACAGCGCTACACCCGCTCCGCCGACTGGGACTACATCGCCTCCACGGCCGAGCTGATTAAAAGGCTCGAGGCCAAAGCCGACGCACTGGCCGACACCATCCGCGAGGCCGACGAGCGCGACCAACCCAACGGGCACAAAGGCAGCAGCAACAAAGTCTTCTTCCTCGGCAACGGCGACGTCTACTCGCACATCCACTACAACGACCACATCGCGCACTCGGGAGTGGACGCCGTGATGATTGCGCGCGGCGCGCTCATCAAACCCTGGGTGTTTGAAGAAATCAGCGCGGGCCAGTACCTCGACAAATCCTCGGCTGAGCGGCTGCGCTACATTGAGCAGTTCTGCCGCAACGGCCTCGAGGCCTGGGGCAGCGACGAGATCGGCGTGGGCCAGACGCGCCGCTTCCTGCTCGAATGGCTGAGCTTCGCATGCCGATACGTGCCTGTTGGACTGCTCGACGTGCTGCCGCCGGAGATCCAGGACCGGGCGCCGCGCTATCGCGGCCGCGACGAGCTCGAGACCTTGATGGCCAGTGACGACTACAAGGACTGGATCAAGATTAGGTGAGTATTTTGTCTCTTTTTCCTTTTTCCTTTTTTTGTTTTACTGTTTTTGCTGTTTCAGTTCTTCTGTGCAGGCGAGAGAAACTTGACTGACTGCTAAACAGTGAAATGTTCCTTGGTCCTGCACACAAGGATTTCCGCTTTGAACCAAAGCACAAGAGCAATGCATATGATGCACAGGTGGAGGGATAAAGCCAAAAAGCTGCGGCATTCTGAACTGGTGTGTATCTTGCTTAATCTATGTCTTCACTAACTTATCGTGTTGCAAAATACTGTACTGCTGCTACTGGTCACGACTTTGACACTACTTCTCGTAGAAAACCTAGCAGGCCAAGAAAGAAAAAGGCTTGGATCCATGATAAACTAAGCTTCCTTTGCTACTGCTGCTTATCAATGCTTGATCATAATATCAAGCAAACAACGACTGAGCTTGTGTTTCTTTCTATCAACTGATCATCATTTATTGTCTTTCTGAAAAGGTCCGGCGCCGGCTAGTGATGGCATTGAGCAAGCCCCTCCTGATATCCCTCATATGTATGCTTCCACACTGATACCGTCCGTCCTCCTCTGTTTGCCGCCTGATTGCCACACCACTCCATGCCTCAGTAAGGCCCATCTTGCTCTGTCTGCACCACAGAGTCATCTTGCCCCCAGGCCTGTCTAGCTGGTCAGCTGCACACTCTCTACGACGCAATGTCAGCTGCACGCCCTCGACGACGCAATGCCAGCCTTACTCCGGGCTCGCTCAACTCGCTCGGCTCATCGCCCCGCATCTTGGCCAGCCATCACCTAGTTGCTCTTCTTATCCCCGACCGTTCCCGGGTTCAGCTGGACGTACTTGTCGCTCAGCTCTTCGTACTCCCTCCGTAATCCCTCGCTCTGCTTCTTCAACGCCGCCAGCTCCTTGTCCTTCTTGACCAAGTCGTTCTTGAGCTGGCCAATGGTCTCACCACGGTACTCGCCAGAGAGCTTGACGCCATCCTTGCCACCGGCCTTAGGGTCGCCTTCGTGCAGACGGACCTTCTCTTCGAGGCGCAGGTTTTCGAGCGTGAGCACGTAGGTGCGGTTGAGGATGAGGGAGAGGAACAGCGTGAAGCCGGTGAGGTACATGTTACGCTGGGAATAGAATTTTCGGGCCTGCACCTCTGCCCGGTCGGTGCCGAGCGCGGCTGCTCGACTGTGCGCAAGGGAACCATGTCAGTTGGAGTGATCAACCCAGGCAAGAAATCAGACACCTACCCTGCACCCGTGGTGTCCTTGTACAGAGCGGCTAGCTCAACCTGAACCCGGTAGACTCGGTTGACACTGTCAATGAAGAGGATGAGGATGAAGATGAAGGTGATCTGGCTCCCATGTTAGACACTTGGCTGTGGCCTGAGCCAAAGGGAGCAAATTTAAAAAAAAGAAAAAGAACACAGTACCCGTAAGCCATATTGCAACTTCGCTATGAATTCGCTTTCAGATATGAAGTTGAACACCTTGCGTCTGAAGGTGAAGGGCAGTGGCACAATGAGAGCGATGAAGATCACCATCTCGGTCACCAGCAGAGCAAACACCTGTCGACATTGTCAGATCTCGGCGGCTGATTGATGAACCAAAAGCACAGGGCCATTGATGCCGCTGGGCTCATTTGATGATTCCCTACCAGGCTGAAGTAGAGCGTCATGATTGCAGAATATGCGTGTGCTCAGCTACAGTGGGCGGTAGCAATGTGGGGCGGATAGTGATGGGATAGAGGAGGAGGCTTAGAAAATTGGCTGAAGAAGAAAGCAGCAACAGGACGGTGGTAGCAGGGGAACTTGCAGCAGCAGCAGCAGCAACAGCAGAGCGAGAAAATGTGTTTACTTGAAAGCCAACAAAGAGGTAGGCGGCGGCGGCGGTGGTGGTCAAAAGCGGCCGCCTGGGAGCATACTACGTCACCCGCCGCTTCCGTGGGCCGTGCCAAGGAAGTCAGCCCTCGGCGCTGCTTTTCGCTGATCATGCCATCATCAACGCAAGTGTGCTCCGGTTCGAAAGCACGCCAGATGGATGAGAATATGAATTCTTCAACAGAGGTTTTCAAATGAAAACGCTGGCATTTCGTCCTGGGTTGACAATTACTTGTCCTGTCCCTGATTTGTACATGTCTGCATCAATGTTGCAGATAGATTCTTTGATTAAGAGCATGCCATTTTGACTCTCTCCTCCATTGTCAAATTCAGTCCGTCGTCACCTTAGCTAGCCCTTGTCCTATGCGTCAATCTGGCTACTGCAAGTTTTACCCCACGTCGCCATGGAGTAGTAAAGATTAAAGGCGAAGAGATCCAAATCGTCGAGGTTTGTATCCTACTGCACTATGCATGGAAGCAGCTTGCTCCTGGCGTCTCTGCCATGCCGCAGCCTCCTCTGACATACCCTCAATATCACAATTACCGTGATCTTGGCGGCTGGCTCGCTGGCGTCATCTTTGTGCAGCTACCACTCAAACTCACCCTGGCCTTTGTGGAAGAGATAGCTGTAATCATATGAGCAAAGGCAGGTCACGAGGATTGTGGTCGGCCACCAAGACTAAGTACTTACTCTTGACCATCAATGCCCATAATGCCGTCTTTGAGCGTACACTTCCATTTGTTCTTGACGCGCTGAACCTTGTCATAGGTACACAGCATGACATTGCCCGTGGTTTCCTCGCCTTCGATGTCGTCTGCTGCATCCTCGGGGTCGTCAAGGTCAGAATTGATGGCGTTCTCGTCGGCCTCATCGGCCTCGTCGTCGTCCCCAGGTGCATCGCCTTGAGCCCGAGTCAGCGACGGCAGTGAAGCAGATTTCTGGCCGGTTAGAATGGTGCCGATGGGGAAGACAGAGCGTTCATCGAGCGGCACCATCAGCCCACCGCCCTCGAGCTGCTGCTGGGAAGCCTTGACGTGATTTCGAATCAGTCGGTCGTCCCTTGCCCGCATTTGTCGAAATGCCTCTTTGCGACGAGCATACTCAACCTGCCAGTCATCCAGTGCATCGCCTGCTCCGTCAGTCTGATCAGTCTTGATTGGATGCGGGCGCTGCGTGGCGTTGGCGTGATAATTGTTTAGGTGGGGAAGTGCAGGCGTCGCTTCTTGCTTGATGTACGTGGGCGCTTGCTGCTTGTCTTCCTGTTTGATGTGGCCATCAGCCTGCATCTGTGGGAAACGTTGCGCTCCTTGCAATTCCGCGATTTGAGCACTGGCACGGGGCCCATAAATCTGGTTGAGGTTTGCAGCAGCTCGGGCTTGAGCAGAGTCTGGCTGGCCTTGGCGAAAGTTTGGTGCGGGGTATTGGGGAGCGGTTGACCTTGGATACGAAGATGCATCAGGCCTGGGCTGTGGTGGTGTGTTCAAAGATGATTGTACTGGTGGACTGATGTTGCCATTCTGTGAGAGCTGCTTGGCATTGCCAGAGAGTAGTGTCTCTTGTTGCTTGGCGACCGCCGTCGGGGTAGGATCCCAGGGCAATCCTGTTACCTTGAGCTCGGACAACTTGTGCTGCCACTCCTGTAGAGGGTCAGCATCTATTCGGGGCCATACTTCCACCATCATCAATAAACATGGACGAAGCGGCGTGAAAGAATTTCCCAAACAGGTTAGTGCACGGCCAAGGATGACTTGGTGTGGTTCCGGGTGGGTCTCGGCAGCCAATTTGGGTATAAGAGAGGAATGACTCAAAAGACGGCCCCAGTCCCAGCGTGCTCTTCCTCAAGAACAGCAGCCGATCCATCGCCGCTTCGGCCAACTGAGCCACCAAAAACTTCCAAGTCATCAGTTATCACCATTTTCCATCACATACATATTCGACCATTATACCACAACTGCACATTTTTTCATCTTTCTAATCTGCAGCGGTTTGCTCCTCATTGTCGCTGGTTGTCGCTGGCAGGGGTTCAACGGGAAGAATGCACTGGCATCACGCTTAACGAGAGCTCGACCTACCTGCTGCAGAAGATCCAGTGCTGACATGTCGATGCCATCCTCTTCGAATGCAGTTCTTGAACTCTCAATCACTTCGTTGACGATCTTGCCGTAGACATCGCCCTGGGAGTTGCCAGTCAGTGAAGAGAGTCAGGGAAAGAGCGCGCATGTGGCAAGTCCGACACGACCCTGTCGACGAGAGAAAGAGGGTGCGTACCACCGAAGGCTTGGTCGACATTGTGGCCGTTCCTCAACAGGCTGTGTATTGTGGCTGTTCCACAACAGGCTGTGTATTCGTAGACGGCTTCGCAGATGGTCCACGCGCAACTGTTACGCTGCTGCTGGCAACTGCCCGTTCGATCCTCGGGGTGGGTCGACCCTTCCCGCTTTGTCAGAGGCCTCGCCACTCCTTTGCCAGTGCTCGACTTTGAACGCCCTTCTCTGCAGCAGCAAAGGTCTTGGGTCTAGTGAGAGTGGTCTGAAGAGCCCAGAAAACCAAATGGTAGAGCAATGCTCGCAATCCTAAAGCGGGTAAAGTGAGGTGGTGGAGGCAAAGATTCTAGACGCAGGCAAGATCTTGACCCTGCCGATTTGCCGCTAATGGCTTGGCAGTTATTCACGTGATTATCTGTGACTATCTGTGATTATCAGGTTTGCCCAGCCCACTTCACCTGTGTTCTGATTCACTATCCACGGTGAAGTGTGTCTAAAACCAAGCTTTGTGTATGGGATGCTCTTGCTGTCTTATGCTAGTCTCTTATCCTAGAGTCAGTTGTATACAGTGTTGTGCATGTTAATCCCGGTGCTCAGTGCCAAGCTGCCTGAGTTCAGCTGAACCTAATGGCTTCCAAAGCCGCCCTCGTTGTCGTGGACATGCAGAAGGACTTTTGCCCACCTGTTTGTTCTCCAGTCCTGTAGTGCGACTAACTTATTAAGAAATACTAGGATGGCTCTCTGGCAGTGATCGGCGCTAAAGAGACAATACCGCTGATCAACTCTCTGCTGGCATCGCCAGACTTTGTCGTCAAGGTTGCCACCCAAGACTTTCATCCGAAGGATCATATCTCTTTCGCGAGCAACCACCCCGGCCCAAATAACAAGCCATTCGAGTCGTTCATTGAAATGAAGAACCTGATTGCGAATAAGCCAGAAGAGACCAAGTTGCAGAGACTCTGGCCAGATCATTGTGTGCAAGGCACTGCCGGTGCAGATTTTGTCGACGGCCTAGACGTAAAGAGCGTAGATGTATTTGTGCAGAAGGGAATGGACTCGCGTGTCGAGATGTACTCTGCCTTCTCCGACTCCTTTGGTAACCTAACCGGTGGCGCTGGTGGAGTCAATCTGGATCTTGCCAAGACCTTGAAGGAGCGAGCAGTCACGGACGTCTATATTGTGGGCCTGGCTGGCGACTACTGCGTCAAGTTTACTGCTCTGGATGCTGCAAAGTCGGGATTTGAGGTCTTTGTCATCGAGCAGGCCCAGAGGTGTGTTAACCCAGATGCCTGGAAGGAGTCAAAAGAGGAGTTTGCAGCGCACGGTGTTAAAGTGGTCGGGATGGGCAGCCCAGAGGTACAGAGAGTGCTGAAGGCGTGATGAGGTACAGAGAGTGCTGGAGGCGTGATGAGGTACAGAGAGTGCTGGAGGCGTGATGGAGTACAGAGAGTGCTAGAGGGTGCATTAAAGATCACGGTAGTCTGTGGGTAGTGTAGTGCTGGGAGCAAGCTGTCGACACGTTGAGAGGTTGAGTTATTGGAATATGCAATTTCCTCCAGATGGGGCCAACAAGCTTCTCTCAGGGCGTCTTATCTCGCCTTGTACAGTGGCATCCATCGCTCCGGAGCGTCGACAACACCCAGCTACTCTTCTGCCCATCTCTTTCGAATGCGAATGACATGCAAAGATCACTCGGGCTGTCAACGCAGCGTTTGTCGGCCATGCCTCATTCCATGCACACCCTCACCGAGGCCATAAGCACGCCATCCAGGGTTGATCTTGCTGAACAATACTGGAATGTCAACGTGCCGCATGATCAATGGACTGAAGCATGCCCTGACTTTCTGCTGGCCATCTCCGATCGCAACAAAAGCATCCTTTCAACCAAGGATGAGGACTACCAGCCCCAAGACTGGGCAACTGTCCAGCACCTTGTCAGTATGCATCCCAACACTGACCAAGACTCAAATCGCATACTGCCTACCCAGTCTTCCTTGCCTAATTACAATTCGTGTAGCCGTCAACCGAATCGATGAGTTTGGTCGCCAACCCAGCAAGCTCCGTCTTTACATCCGCTACACTGACGATCTCAAGCACAAGTATGGATCGGTTCTGTCATTCGTGCAGCATGAGCGGCTGCATTGGCAAAGCCTGAGCCCTTCAGGCGACAAGCCGTTCACGAATCCAAGCGACTACAGAATCTTGTGCAATGACTGGCCGTATGGCGTGGAAGAGGCCATCACCCATTTGGTGGTGTGGACCAAATTCGGGCTCGAGGACGATGAGGCCACCAGCAAGCTGACACCCCGAGCTGGACAGGAGATTGAGAATTTCGTCGTCAACACCTTCTGTGGCGAAGACGGCGTGACGCGAGACAGTCTGATTTGGTTCAGGAATTGGAAGTCACTGAAGAGCATTCACGCACTTGGTAGGTCTGGCTGGCCTGTCGATCCCATGTCCCTTTTGCTCATCAGCAGCACACAGAGCATTTTCATGTCATGCTATACAAAGCGCCAGAAGACTTCATCAACAGACTCACGCACGGAGACAAGCCCATGTCGGTCACCATGCAGGAACCATCAGATCGTGGCTAGACGTCCGGCAGGGCTTATGCTCTCTTCTTTGCAAGCTCAACGGTGTGATGGTTCAGTTCATCACGCTCTGGGATAGTTAAACCATAATTAAATGGCAGTTGCATTTTTCAGTCTCGAGTAACCAATCTAGGTGTCAGGTCAGTTCAGTGTCAGGTCGGTTCGGTGCCAGGTCGGTGTCAGTTCGGTGCTAGTTGCCAGGTATTAGCCAAGCTCAAAGCGGCCGCCGCATGACGTCTTGTTGGGCTTGTACCCCTCGGCAGCGCTGGGGACCCCGGCACCCCCACATGCGACCAATCTAGGGCTCAGTAAGATCGAAAACGAATGAACTGGGCCGGGCCAATGCCACCACCGTGCTTCGTCCGGGGCTGCCAGGCAAGACCGCAGACGGTCTGTTGACTTGGGCACGGTGGACCTTCCACGCAAACATCTCATGGTTGCGGCCTCGTGCTTGTAGATCACCGTCCACAAATCCTGTACGTGACTCAGTTGACTTGCAAGTAGTTCTTCTCCTCTTTCCTGTTTTTTTTTTTCAATCTCCTCTTTCCTCTGCCGCACCCACCGCTACCCGCACCCGCACCCGCACCGCCCGGCGTGCCGTCGGCATCCAATAATTTACATGCTGGCTTGTCGCCATCCCACGTCATACACCATCATACCGTATTCTATCTCCGGGTCACTCCTTCCTGCCATTTCCTAAGGCGAGACACGCACCGCACCCACCCACCATGAGGCATACTCTGGGCCAAGCTCTACGGCCCCGAAGTGAGTCGACCAAGATCGAGATGGTCAAGCAAACAGTAACTAAGGCCCATGTAGTAGCAAGCACAGGCGGCAAACCGTCGCCCGATGAGCGTGAGCCCGATGGAGACGAGACCATCGTCGAGCCTGAGCAGAACAACAGTCAGTACACATTTGAGCTGGCTGCCCTTCGAAGCTCCCTGCTGACCCGGCCAGTTCTTTCCCACATCATCTCTCAGTTGCGGCCTGGCGCAGATCTGTCGAGGATCACGCTGCCCACGTTCATCCTAGAAGAGCGATCTATGCTAGAGAGAATTACCAAGTCGGTAAGGGCTGTTCGTGAACCGATCTCAATCCTGACACACGTCACAGTTTTATGGCCTCTCCCGACACGCTCCTTCCCATGCCCGAGATTGATGATCCGGTGCAGAGATTTGTGTCTGTCATAAAATTCTATCTGTCGGGATGGCATATCAGGCCAGCGTAGGCATGCTCGCGTCGAACCTTGGCATATCGACTAACCAGCAGCAGCGGCGTCAAGAAGCCGTTAAACCCCATTTTGGGCGAAACCTTCACCTGCTGGTGGGAGTATCCAGACCAGACCAAGGGATACTATATTGCCGAGCAGACCTCACATCACCCGCCCAAGTCGTCGTACTTCTTCATGGCGCCCGAGCACCACATCAGAGTCGATGGCACCCTGAAACCGAAGAGCAAGTTCCTCGGTAACTCGGCTGCCAGCTTGATGGAAGGCATATCCTACTTACGCTTCACTAACAGGGGCTCTTCTAAATTGGGAGAGAAATAGTATGCCTTCTTCTTGTCTAGCTTGGCTTCTTTCTGCCTAACATTTTTGCTAGCATTTTGACACAGCCCAACATGTATGCCCGAGGCATCCTCTTTGGGAAAATGAAATATGAATTGGGTGACCATTCCTTTGTTCGATGCCCAGAGACCGGCTTATCCGCCGACATCGAGTTCAAGACGAAGGGATGGGTTGGTGGCACGTACAACGCCATTGGAGGCTATATCAAGAACGACAAAACGGGAGAGCAGCTGTACGAGCTCTCAGGCCTGTGGTCAGGAACTATGTATATCAAGGATCTCAAATCTGGGCTGAAGGATACGCTTTTCGATGCAACGCACGCCAAATATGCGCCACCCTTGACGAGACCAATTGAACAACAAGGGGAGAGAGAATCACAGAGGCTTTGGCTGAGCACGGTGAAAGCTGTACACGTGTCGGACCATGTCAAGGCGACGGACGAAAAGGCCAAGATCGAAGATCGTCAACGAGAAGAAGCCAGGCAGAGAGAGGAAGCCGGCCAGGAATGGAAACCCACTTTATTCCGCCGAGTTGATGCCAGGCCGGGAGGGGGCGAGGAAGGCGAAGCTGATCTGGAATGGATCATCGATGCAGACATGTGAGATTCCCCCCTTGCTCCATCCCAGCCGTCTTAACAATGCGCAGTCATCCACACGATCCCAAGAAGGCAACCGAACAGATATTGAACATTGCACCCATCCTGCCAGAGTCAGGCTCCGGTAGTAGTGCTAATGAGCCTCGGTCCTCCACATCAGACCCCATCTCATGTGTGAGCGCGGCCAACAAAGACATCATTAATGATGCCTCTGACACTCTGATTGATTTTGATTCCCATCCTGCGAGCAAGGCACCGCCGTCGGCACCGCCATCGGGGCACCTGCAGCTGAATCAAAACCATCTAATCCCTACCTCCAATCACACTCAGGCCCCAACCCCTGCTGCTAGCGCACCCAAGTCAACCAGTCTCCTGGATGATGATGACCACCTGACGTCAGATGTGAATAGTGGCCTGTCCAACTTGAACCTCAATCATGTGCCCGTCTTCCCTACAGGAACTCTACCGCTCAAGAGGGCCGACACGGCCACCGGCGACACAGATTTGTTCGTGGATGCAGAGGGCTAAGAAGGTGGCTCCTACACGGAATATAGTTGATTGAGCGAGTTCTTTTCAGCGGCAACATACAAGCTCAGACCTGGGATCAAATGGATAGAAAGCGGAGGATCACGTAGCGAATGAGAACGACATACGACTGTCTTACATTGTCTGGACCATGGACGTCAACGATACAGATGCAAGCCCTTCAACAATACAGATGTAAGCCCTTCAATAGCAGGTTGATACCATTTTTGGCCAAGTACCATGCTTGCAGAACAGCCTGCAACAGAGACCAGACTTTCCCCCTTTTTTCCTCGTGATCGCAGGCGTCATCTTTGACTAGAACTGTTCAGGCAGGACGGGATGCCGAGTAAGAGGTTGGAAACTCGGCCTTGGCGTATTCTAGACCTCGGATCCTGTCTCTAAAAACCACATGGACTCGGGGTTGACACCCCCACGGCCTAGGCTATTCTCCTGCCAGTTATTTCATCATGCCTCGCTTTCTTCCCTCAACATCAGGTAGCGGACACCATATGCATATACCCCTGAGACATGCCCCAGCGCCAAGAAGATGGACAGGCAGTCGGAAAGCAAGTCTTCTCTGGCTGAACTGCAGAGCAATGATCAGGGCTATAAATGTGGCTACGGCTGACTGAAAGAAACAACTGGCTTTGCATGAGCGGCCTGTTTTGTTAGCTAGGTATGTCTGCTCATTGACACAGAGGGAAAGCAGACATTGGAAGTTATACCTAGTCAGGCAACAGGGTACAGCTTCCCCAGCTAAGGAGCTCATGTGCATCTTGGCAGGTCCTGCATGTACCTTTAAAGACTCTCTCCATCGGACTTCCAGAATGCTAGCTACCAAGGGCTGGGCTTTCTCAAAGCCTCGTGTTAGTTATCATAGATAGGGTTAACTTTATCCTCCCGAAATCCGAAGGTCATCTGACATCCACAATGTGATCGGGGAGTAGAGTTACTGAAAACGAATCATCAACGTGGCTCAATCACGCATACATTTGTGATCACATGGAACAAGTCCTTTTGGGAAGAGATTAGAGAATAACAGTGCAAGATCTGAGATGTTAATGTGAATCATGATCCGAAAGTATAACAAAGCAAGTCAGGACCAGCGGTGTATTTCCCTGTAAAATTTCAGTATTTGGTGGGAAGTTATCTAACTGAATGGGCTGCAACTGATCCTTAATAGTGCGGGGATTTTCTGGGGAACGGGGTACCCCTCACCAGCCTCACAGACCAATTCTGGGGGAGGGGCTTCCCACCTGACAGCCACAGCCCACTTTTCCAACCAGTGACCGCGAAGCCTATGACCACCCGCCTCGCGGCATGAAACGTCCGAGGCCAAAACGGTGTGCGCCAGCACAAATAAAGGGGTCTGCATCACCACGTTCTCAATGATCTTCCTTTTCACTTAGTTACAGCTTGCCGAGCGAGTAACTCTTGTACTGTACTTTGGTAGGGACAGCCTGTACTCGCCTGCGTAAGTTCTAGGTGATCGCCCCCGTCGCTCCTGCCGCCAACCATTCCGACACCGAGACGCGCGTCTCCCAAAAAGAAGTAAGAATATCGGCATCTACACCGACATAACACTGTCGACCAGTAATCAACAACGTCACATCATCGTTTCCTTCCCCCGCTATCAACTCCACCACCTTGCGCCATCACCACCCTCGTTCGAATTGCCTTTCGCCGCCCTTGACCTCAACCTTCAACCATTTTACAACGAAAGTCCAGCCCAAGCCCACAAACCATGAACACCAGAGTCGTCCTCGGAGCAGGCGCCTTCCTTGGAGTCGCCGCCCTCGGCCTTACCCAGATGGGCTTCTCCGCACAAGATCGACAATACAAGAAGACTCTGCAGTACATGCATGACGCCCAGGACAAGATCGCTAAGAAGATGAAAGATGCTGACGCACTTCAACCGAGCACAAAGAAATAGCTATTCCCGTGATGGCAAGGAAGGCCGACAGCGGTGATACGACCGTGTCAGGGCTAATGGCATTGAACTGAGGGTGCAAAAGCAGCCAAGTAACGGGATTGGAGGGTGTGTGTGAAAAAAACAGTGCAGAAGGAGGGAGTTAGGTAGCTTTCCCCCAGCCAGAAGGGGCATCCTCGACCAAGTAGACAGTTGCATCCCTTACTGATGATACCAATTAATTACATTGAGCCTGCCATTAACTTTTGCCTTTGTACATCCATCCCCTTAGCTTTCTCTTCCCTCTTGTTCGAGTGATATATGAGGGGCCATGGTTGGGAATTGCGAAACCATGCAAGGCGCTCAGGACTTCAGTGGATGGGATTGAGTCAACCCCCATGCAACCAAGCTGCACAGAGGAGCTACCCACAGGCAGCCTAAGGGCGCGTATTCACCCTCGCGCCAGTACTTCGCGCCCACATACCATCCGCCCACCAACAGTGACCAGAAGATGATCTGTTCATGAACAAGCAGGGGTCCGCTTGTTGTGCTCCAATGCCAATTCAACGCAGCTAAAATTCAAATTTGGCATCAGAAAAAAACAAAACAAAACCGTAGGTGCCTAGGAGGTGGTGGCGTACCAGCTGATATGAGGCCTACAGTCATATGAGTCCAACCAACACGCGCGGCTGCGATCGGGAGACTGAGTGCACGATTGGTACTGTAGTCCTGCAGAAACGGATCGAGTTTCTGCCATCCAAAGATGATGTGGCCAGGTGCGGAGACAAGATTAAGTACAGCAGCGGTTTTGAAGAGGTTGGATGAGACGTTGCTTAAGTTTTCCATCTTGTCTATTTTGCGCTTCAAACAGACACAAATCGATCGAAGTTAAACTAAGCAGATAGATAAGGAAGGGAAGCTAGAAGCTGGAAACTAGAAGCTGGAAACTGGATAAGCAGGGCTCAGGGTACGCTGTGGTGCTAACGACTCAATGGCGGGACTAGTTAGATCCCCGGATGTAAATTAATTGCACAGCCGAAAGATGGTTTTTCTCGGGGCCTGCAAATAAGCACAATCTTATTAGAGGACTAACTCTCTCGAGTACTCGTTTGCCAATGTAGAAAATGGGGCCATGCAAGTTAAGTCCGGCGGGCGGGCGGGGTTGCCAAGACTTGAGAGTGTCCTACTCCAGAAACGGATCGAGGCTATACCAGTTATGGAATACTACTGGCCAGCGCCTGTTGTGCATGGTCAAACGACTGTATCTGGCAGTCACATCCCTCCAGATGACACAATAATTTGAGGACGCAGCTAATACATAGCTTTCAAGCTCTGCCCAGACAGGGGCACTGACTCGAGCCTGCCTCTGTGAAAGATGATAATGGCCACTACCTATTGTTTCCTGCATCACCTTGGTGGAGAGGCAGGGTCTTGGACAGTCAGTCTCTATTGACAAACTAGACCGCAATCGAGGCGGCTGTGGGTTAGGGCTGCCTGGCAAATCTGGCATTGAGGCAAGACCAACAGAGTATGGTTGCCAATAGCACCGAATGTATTCTGATCTGGGCGACTCGTATGTATTCTGATCTGGGAGACGCACGAACATCTGAGATATGCCAGAAGTTTAGCAACACTATTTTCAGAGGAATATTTGCAAGTCTGCTGCGCTCATATGTCTATAGAGGGCTAAAAGGCATTTTGAAAGGCACTTACCCTTCCTACCTACCTCTCTTCGCTCCTCCCTTCTCTTGCTCTTTCCTTCTATAGACAAACAGTACTGAGGGCGCTCTGGTGTACCCCTTAACTAGAATCTCTCTTCCTCTTTCTTTTCTTTTCTTCGGCAACGAAATAATTAATTTTTGTTACCATGGTTTTCGTGACTGATATCTTGGCTATTACGGCCACTTTGGTCTCTGCCTTCGTGCCTGATTAGGCCTGTTGCGTGGCAGCACGCTGCCGCCAAGTTCCCATTTGCGGGCGCCGGCCTGCATTTTGTTGTCCGGTCTGCCTCCCGCTCCGCTCCCGCCTCGCCTGCTCCTACTTCTCCTCCTCCTCCTCCTCCTCCTCCTCCTCCTCCTCATCATCATCATCCTGCCGCCGCTGCCGCCACTACTACTACTACTACTGCTGCTGCTGCTGGTCCGCCTGGTCCTCCTGGCCTGCCTGGCCCTCCTGGCCCGAGTGGTCTGCGTGGTCCGCCCGGCCCCCCTGGTCCTCCTCCTCTTCCTCCTCCTCCGCCATCGCCATCATCACTACCACCACTACTACCGCCATCACCTCCTCCTCCTTCTCCTCCTTCTCCTCCTTCTCCTCCTTCTCCTCCTTCTCCTCCTCCTCAGATTTTTGTCCTCGCCTTCGAGGCGCTGGCTGGGCTGGAGGCCGCTGTAGCCACAGGTGGTGGCGAGGGGGATGCGAGGTGTGGTGGATGAGTTGCGCCAACTGCGTGCCGGCCGTGCATACAAAAGCAGAGGCACCAATACTGGGGATGAGTGAAGGTATTTTTATGCATACAATAGAAATTATTCACTCGCTCTCATCCTATGTCGCTTTATTTCCTTGCTTGCCAGGTGCTTCGTACACGAAATAGCCATCCGGGAAAAGATCCCATTCCCATGATTGTAACCAGGTCCGTTGACTCGAGCCTTGGAGCTCTGGAGCTAGAGTAGAAAGACTTCTACCTGGGGCTTCTTCGTTATAGAGCAACTCAAGTTTTCGTGCTGGAGGTGTGCGAAGGTCGAATTCCTTACATGATACTTAGAACATGGCTTGTATCATTTGGTCTTCTTGCTCATGATCTCGGCCTCCAAAGCAATGCCATAGGTCTACTTTGACATTGATGTTCTCAGCATTTTGAGGCTCGATTTTAACACGCAAATCAGTGGCGCACTGTGCACAGTTAATGACGCCCCAGCATTGCTTCACGGTTGAAGAATGCTCTATCTCTTCCTGGTGTTCAATTGCATCCATAATGACAGCAGGAAGGGTTATGTATGAGTGGTAACAGCCAAATGAACAGAAGTTATCAAGTTGTAATACAATCGAATCCAGCAGGCAGATAGGTGTATTAAGGGCCCTGTGAAGCATGAGCTTTCCCTGGGCCACACGGGCTTGGACTGAATGCTGTGTGTTCTGTTTCTTATCACCAGGGAGAAATCCATGACAAGAGTGGTTCAGCTCTGAGAGTGGGGGCCCATACATAGGGCCCATCTCATATCCTCTTATATAGGCCTCAACAACGGAATAGTGCATGAAAGGATGGCGGTAGTCATAGCAGAATCCTAAGCCTCTTAATTGGGAGCTGAATGGGCAAAGACAGTCCCAACGGATATTCCCGAGAGGTGTGTTCCAGCGGTACACGATATTACAGCCATGGTAGGCCATCATATCGGGCCAGTCTACCTCAAGCAGGCGTAGTAGACGCCTTTTCGCCCTGGGATTTTGTTAACGACAAATTAGATTCCTTCTGGCGTCATTACACGTTCGAGAACTAGGAGATCAGCCTTCAATTCGCGATCTGATCTTTGCTGCTAACAGCCTTCCCATCAATCGCCACGATACATATAAGACAGCCATGCAACAAATCGAGAAACTTCCTGTGATGAGTCGGCGAAAATTTCAGCTAGACCTCATTCTGACTGAGAGTCAAATCGATATGCGGGCTCAAGATAGTATAGTAATACTTGGATATCAAGCTCAGGGAGATGGCAGACTCGGGGGCCAGGAACGAGCTGACAAGGAAGAGGACTTCCACTGGGAACCTGGCTAGGAGAGAGGTCGTAGAGGGAGCTAGAAACGCTTCCTCGGGTAGCGACGGTGGCACGTGCTCTAGTTCCTGGCGATGTTGAAGCCAAACATGGGGAAGAGAGAGTAAGGCCCTCATTGATCTTGACTTTTTCTTGGTCAAATTTGTGAGTTGGTGGGGGTGAATAGATTGTCCGGAAGTTGGCGTACCAGTACTGTCTTGGAGCTAAGAGATAGGGAATGAAAATGCTGGTAATCTGGCGCTGAAAGCGAGGGACAATTTGACATTGGCCGAACTGGCCTGGTCGCACTGCAGGGCTATTGATTGGATGGGATATTGATTGGATGGGATATTGATGGACAGCTATGAAAAGCCGTGTCGTCTCCAGAGGAGGGTGTTTGGGTGGCGGTTGGAATGGACAGTCGGCAGAGTGAATTCGGTGCACGCTACCTACCTGGCGAGGAGATACACCTTGGTCAATGGCTTGATAGTCCCAGCGATGTGATGGCAGGAGAAGTGAAGGATGAGAGAAAGAGACAGAAAGGGTAAGCTGACCTCGGTGCTGCCGGCCGCCGCTGCCAAGGGGAGATATTTAAGGAACGGCTGAAACAATGTCGAAGTTTGGCAGAGGCCAAATGTGGGCCCCAAGACTCCTCCCTGTTCTTCGGTCGGTATTCCAGATAACCCACCAAGTTATGTATGTGCCGAGTTATGTATCTGTTTGTCTGTCATACCAGCTAGGGCTGTATCCACTAGTTAGTTTGGTAATAACCTAGGCGCCCCACTTATAGATAGTTTTAGAAAAAGGTCACGATAAATTAAACACATGGCTTGGCAGTCTAGCCGAATCCGTGCTTTTAGTTCTGAACACTTTGGCATGCCGACATACTGAGCGTGCCTCATTCACAGCATTGACATTTCCTAGGGCCACATTCTTTTCTGACTTCGCGTTCCTTCATTCTACATGGTGCATGGTGCATCTACCTCCCCTCCTTTTCGCCCACCGCTCCTCGATATCAGCCTAGAAGCGCAGGGCTCCCCCTCGCCAGGCCACGATGAACGCCGAGTACAACTACGATGCAGAGGGGCACTTCTTCCCCTTCTTTCTCTTCATCATGGATGCCCTTGTCACGATTCCCCTGACGTGGAACGTGCTCAAGCCGTCCACAGAACTTGAACAGACCGCCGCCAGGATTGCGTCAGACTTCAGGCCCAAGGATGAGCATTTAATACAGGAGCAGCGGCAGCGGCAGAAGAAGAAGGCGCGGAAGACCAAGAGAATAATAGCGGTTGTCCTGGGGTGGCTGACCATGGCCTATCTGCTGTATCTGGTATACAATGCAGAGCAGACGAGGGTCAAGTTGTGGGACCCGTATAATATTCTAGGCGTGTCGAGGGTGAGATGAACTTCCTACTGCGAGTGTGAGGTTTATGGCCATGTATTTGCTGACATTTCTGACAGAGCGCCGACGAAAGACAAATCAAGAGACATTATAACAAACTCGCCGTCAAGTTCCACCCAGACAAGGCCAATCCAGATGCTTCCAAAAACGAAACCATTCAATCAATTAATGACCGATGGGTTGAGATGACAAAGGCATTCAAGGCACTCACCGACGAAGACATCCGCAACAACTACCTCCTCTATGGCAACCCGGACGGCAAGCAAGGCACTAGCATCGGCATTGCACTACCGCACTGGATGGTTGAGGAAGGCAATCGGTATTGGGTCCTAGCCTTTTATGGTGGCTTGCTTGGCATCGCCCTTCCCTATCTGCTCGCCACGTGGTGGTATGGCACGCAGTCCAAAACCAAGGAGAGAGTCCTGCACGCGACTGCGGCCAATTTATTCCACGAGTGGAAGGAAGATATTGATGAGGACGGCGTTGTGGCTGCTCTGAGCGTCGGCCAAGAGTATAGCGACTACGTCAAGGCCGATAGCAAAGCAGCCAAACTCGAAACCAGAGTTCTTGGCAGCCCAGTAGTGCCGGCGGCGGCGAAGAGCACGATCAGATCCATCGATGATCCTCTGCGACGGAAGACACTCTGCTTACTCTGGGCATACCTCGCACGCATCGACCTGGGTGACGCCGATCTGGAGAAGGAGAAGTACTCTGTTGCGCCCACGGCCATCTTGCTCAACAGATCCTTCTCGGCCATCACTCTGCCCTTTCAGCTGCTTCAACCGCTGCTTGCTTCGTTCCGAACCTCACAACATCTGATCCAGGCTACGACGCCGAATTCTTCGCCAGTTCTGCAACTGCCGTATTTCACGCCCGAAATCGTAGCAAATATTTCCGGTGCCAAGTCAACGTCACCTTTGACCATCCAGAAACTGATGGCCCTGCCAGCGTCAGTCCGACGAAACCTCTGCTCTGACCTGTCCGATTCCGAGTACAGCGAAGCGATGACAGTGGCATCCCGTATACCAGAACTTCGTATTGAGAAGGCTTTCTTCAAGGTTGTGGGCGACAGGGTAGTGACCCCCAGTGCCATGGTCCAGCTTGTGGTCAAGGCCCGAGTAATCCCCCCCGCCACACCCGCCAAAGATATCCCAGCCTTCAGCGTTAAAGACCTTGAGGACAAGGACCCCGATGAAGACGACCTTCCAGGCCAAAAGTCGAGAGAAAGTTCACGTGAGAACGCCGAACAGCCACCGCTCGCCCACGCACCCTACTATGCCGCCGATCATGCTCCTCGCTGGCACATCTTCCTTGCCGAATCCCGCGTTGGCCGCATCGCTGTCCCGCCCTTCACCTTCACTGCCTTTGACAGGGCGGCGTTTAATGCTGACGGCACCCCCACGTTCAACATGCTTACCTTCCGCTGCCAGTTCCAGGCGCCGCCTCAGGTCGCCTCATTTCACTTCACCATGTACCTGATGTGTGACAGCTACGTGGGATTTGACTCAAAAGTGGATATTGTCCTTGATGTCAAGGATCTGAGTCAAGCAGATGTCGTCGAAAGCGATGATGAGATTAGTGAGCCGGACGAAGACAGTCTGGCAGGTCAATTGCAGGCGATGAAAACTGGACAACCGCCACGCAAGAAGAAAGTGAAGAGGCCGCCGCCGAAGCGGGTAGAAGAAGTGGCCAGCAGTGACGAAGAGGAGAGTGACACCGATGGCAGCGCCGATGACACGAGTGAAACCAACACCGAGACCGAGGATGAGAGCTGAGATCTGCATAGGCCATGACGAATATTATGAGGACTACCGTGGTACATTGCTCTTGGGGCCTTTTAATCGGGCGTGAAAGTGACCGGCGACCAGGAGGAGCATTTGCCCATCCATCACTGGCCGATCGTGGAGTCAGATGGAGGAAGATCAACTCTCTGCCATCAAGCAGGTTTTGTATCCATGTAGCCTGGCCAACACATGCCTCAGCGCTGTACCATGATAAGTGATATGTACAATACTTCATCTCTTCCTGCTTTCGCGTTCTTGGTCGAGGGACGGTCCGGACCCATGACTTCTGACTAATTCCTAACTAGTCTGATGGGACATACCTTAGCGTGAAATTTACGGAGAAAGCCTAAGCAAAGTCCTGGATCTCTTGGGCGACCAGGGCACCCACCTACACGTATTTGGTGGGAAGTTCGATCCAATGGCCTCAAGTGCAACATTTAGGAGCATTTCAGACACGTGGCAAGCTAAACGTGGTTGTTGACAGTGCGTTCACAATATGACAGACACTCCAGTCCTTCTGACCTTCTGTGTCTGATTTTTAGTAGTTCAATATTTCAACTTGGTATGGGCTCTTGCCTAGAATCCCTGAGTATGAATACATACAGCAGAAAATCAGAGGCTGGCGATGAAATCATCCAAGCAACTCTCCCGAAAGGTGCATTATCAAGTGCAAACTTAAGGTTTCGATGGGCCCCCAGCCTCGCCCTAGTTTAAGTCATATCGGAAAGATCCGCCAATCAAGGCGCCTTTCCTAAGACGGCTTACGGCCTTCAATTCCAACAACTCCAGCTTCCCAGCCTCTCCTTCTCCTTTTTGAAGAGTCGCTCGCTCGTTCGTGATTTAGTGTATACCTTCCGCTCATTTGCTTCCATTCCTGCATCTACTATGCCTCCTTTCAACTTCTCCATGCGAAGATTCAGCAAGTTTTCGGCAAATAACCAGAACGAAGCTCAATCTCGCGAGACACCCCCTTCATCATACGCGCCGTCTCTATCTCACGCCGCCATGCTTCCCAATGGAACCGCCCAACACAGCCAGCACAGCCAGCACAGCCAGCACAATTCGAGGCCTGTGTCAAGCGGAACCGACGGATCATTTGACTTCACCAGTCGTCCGATAAACCACCCTCTGCCAGCAGCTCCGCTCAACAATCTCTCCCGGACCGATCAAGTTGTACTGCGACATTTCTGGGACTCCAAGTACGAAGAGAATAGATCGCGAGATCTCCATTTTCTGAAATTTCCTAATTTTGGACAATTTCCCAGCCACAAAGATCTGGTTCCATACTGCGAAGTCTACCATCTAATCAAAACTTCCCCTGGTGCCAAGATCATCAGCTTGGGAAGCGCGAATGGCACCTACATTGGGTATGTACCAGTGCACGGCCTTGACTCAATAGCTCTTTCTTTTCACCGAACTAACCCACCCCCTCAGATTTGAGCTCTTCACTGGGTCACAACTTCATATTGATATGGATGAGTCCTGGGACAGTATTGCGCATTACCGTGTCGGCTTCAAACCATATAACCAAGTGCTCAGAGACCCTTCGGCTGAGTCAGCATTCAAGTCATGGCCCAAGCCTCTCACCATCGAGTTTCTCGAGGACCAATACCGGCAATGGTGCCTGAATCTTACCAGCTTGTGCTGGGATGCTCAGGAAGTGACTGAGTTGGGTAGGAACAGCCAGGATGATCAAACGCTGGCGACACTCTAATTTGTCTGTTAATTTGCTTGTTTGCTTGTTGCTCAAGTTCGGTGACACAAAAGAACGAAAGCTTCACAACTGGGCGTCCTTTTGGGACCCCACAGTGAAATTACGATTTGTGGATCTTTGACTGGCCCGATCCCCACCAAGGTTTTACCAGCCATCTGCCTCACCCTTGCTCTTTGAAACCAGGCGGAGGTCGAGCAGCGACATATCTCTGGCAAAATCGCATTGGATGTCGTGTCTTCTTGGGTATCAAGAATCTTTCTCTCTCCATAGACGGGGCCATGTCGGGCAAGGCGTTCGCGGCTGACTTTTATCTGACGACTGAGAAACGACTTAAGACAGAAACAACCAACTATGTACCTAGTATTAGTCACGAAGCACACTAACAGTTCTTCCGTGGGTGGAAGATTAAATTTGATTTGTTTGCCTCGTTCGAAGGCAACTTTTCTCCATCCTGTAGTCCGTAGATGGCTAGAAAGATCATTCCTATGCGTCACGCAGCATGACATAGCATGACATGTCGTTTTGGCCATCGTATGTCACGGGGCGGGCGCCTCGTGATATCCCCCCCCCTGGTGCCATTGTATGTCTGTCCACCTGAACTGAGCATCCACGTATGCCTGTCCAACATCCCATCATGGATTGCTTTGCAAAGCACGGCGCCTTGCACCCATCGTCATTGGGAACCAGGAACAAATCTTCCAACTGGAGTAAAAGTCCCCAGCCTTCTGAGCCTAAGTTAGTCTCGGTAACAGCCTTAAATGAGGGTCCCCTAAGTTAGCCTCATGTGCACACCTGGTTAAAGAGGGTATCCACATCAATTGCCCCCATTTTCAGCGTTGTTCCTTGCATAAGTGAACTTTTGCGCCCGGTCGCCTTGCGTTCAGGATTTTTATCATGTATCTCCACAATTCCTAGCCTCATGCATATCACCTATCTATTATTACTGGAATAGACAAACAGAAATTCTCCATAGGAATAATCATTCAAGGGTGTCGCGGGAGAGAGTGAAGTAATTTATGATGGCGAGGCTGGATTCTAATCGAGACTTCGCGCGGCGAGGCAGTAGGTGGATCAACGAAGAAGGATAAAAGATACACCGTCGTATTGTTTCTGCTGGTAGCCGCCCCTTGCCAAAGAAGAAAGAAAGAAAGGGGGATGAGTGAAAATCAGGAAAGTCAGGGGGTTCCGAGACAATGTCTTCTTCGATATCTCAATTTGTTTGCTCCGGTGCTCCGTTTCGAAAAGGACAGATTGTCTGTCAGAAATACGACTGTAATTGAGTTACACTGTTTTGTAAGTTACGCATTACACAATTAAAAGACGTGACAAGCGGGATTGTGCCGCGGCTCGGCCCTAGCGGCCATGCCTGAGCTTATCAGTCCAATCCTACAAACAGTGGGTAATTATCGGTAAGAGCGTTTGTTGATTCGTGCATAACAGGCGAAACCTAAATGCCACGCTGCCAACATTCTTACCAACAAGCCCTACTGGTTGATTGTTTGTGTAACTCACAAAGTTTCAAGTGCGCCAATAGACCGGTCAACTCCATAGCAAATGACAATTCTTCGGCCGCGCACATGTTAGAGAGCCAATCTGAGAGCGAGCTGATCCGCAACATCAGCTGGAGGAAAGGCGCCTCAGGCATCGGAATAGAAGACGTCACGGAAATTACAGGCATTAGTCCCGAGATGGCGTTGATGTGACGCATTCTGAAATGTTGCCTATTGGTCGCCTTAGGAAAAGGTGTGTAAGCGGCACGCTTTGGATGCAACATGGATATTTACGTGTCCGCACAGCATGAGTCTCATGACCACCAGTCGTCGCTTAAATATGCATTTGGTGTGGTATCGAAGGAAGCACAAGCCTTAGCCTGTCATGAAGAATCCTGCTTGATGCGGCTCTGCGAAATACTCTCTTGCGGCGGAGATATTGGACAAAAGTATAGACAGAAGCATAGAAAAGCAAATTCAAGGGAGAGCTAGGGTATTCCCCAGAAGCATTTACAATCAAAAAGCAAACCTAACTACCTAGAAGCCAATACTCCTTCAAATCGTCTCAATCTGGCAATGTCATTGGTGCCTTAGCATACGCCGAACATTCTCTGTGGTGTGATTTTTACATTGGCCAAAACTGCAATTCGAGTACGAGAGCGATCCTCAAACTGAGAGTGCGTGGATAATTATGTCGTCGCGAGGCGCTTAGAGCTATTCGTTTTTAGTCTAGATGCCAGTAAAACCTAGTCTGCCATCTCTTCCTGATAGTATCTGAGCAAACGACCCTTGGAGTCCTCTGAAACCATGCCGATAGCCATAGTACTTATATTGTATTGAACTGTGTGAATTTTCGAGAAGTCAATGCGGCTGGCCTTATGCAGTGTTTGATTGCCGAACGGGATGACTTTAATTGGGTGTTTTTTGAGTCGTGCCTCTCCAGGTAGTAGTGTAGGCTCAGTTCCATCCATATAAATAATAGCATGTGCTTGACGGTTTCTCTTACTTAATCCTTTCTTTTTTGTAGCCTGGTACTCATACGTGCTAACAGGCATGGCTAAGCAGAATCCATGGGTTTCCTTGACAACGACCATTCGCTGGACATGCCTGATTAATTTCTGGCCAGCGAATTCGTATGACCATTCCGTGCGTTTGGAGCCGGTGTCTTCCTCATGTAAATGTCTTGCAAACACAAGGCCAACCTTCCAATAGGAGTTCCACTCCTTCGGCTCTCTTTTGCAGTATCGATGATCTTTGCCTTCGGTAACATCGGGCGTGGCCATACTCTCTCGACCATACTTACCATGGCCATTATCCCTGGCACTGTCAGCATGTCTGGTGGTGCTAGCATGCCTTACATTATCAGCATGCCTCGCATTATCAGCATGCGTTGCATTATCAGTATGTCTGGCAGCGATATCATTCCTGGCAGGACCATGATGACTGGTACGACTATCATGCCTGTCAGGCCTTTCTCTTCCATTGTTACTTTTTACCAATCCCGTCATTCCCATCATTTGGACTAGGTGAGCGTCATCGTCATCGTCATCGGGAGCATCCATGGTCCCAAATGATCCATGATCTTCCCGGCCTTGGCCTCTTCTACTGACATTTTCCTCAATGAAATCTCGACTTTCGTGAAGGGGTGGTGAATGTCTCGCTGCTGGATGCTGTGGTCGTCTGTTGCTAGGTTCGTTGAAGTGCCTGGATATTTGGTACTGACGAGGTCCTTGGGTAGTTCTGAAACACTTATTAGGATGACTCAAAGATATACTTCGTTTGCTTTTGCGTACCTTGGATATCCCTGGTCTCTGTTTGGAGGGAAAATCGGGTTAGCAAAGGGCGATTCTGTGTCATCAGGTGGTGACAAATATGTTGCTGGCTGAGGCTGGGGCCGTTTATTGCTAGGTTCATTGCAATGCCTGGATATTTGATACTGACGAGGTCCTTGGGTAGTTCTGAAGCGCTTATTAGTATGAGTCGAACATATACTTCGTTTGCTTTACGTACCTTGGATATGCCCGGTCCCTGTTGTGGGTGGCAGTCGAGCTCACGGAGCGCGGTGCTCCGTCATCAGGTACTCTGAAGCTTCGCTGGCTGCTTCTAGGAGTTTTTTCTTCATCGGATCTCTCGTCATCGGGTCTATTAGAGCGTCGCGACCATGCATTCGAAGACATTTCTTGTAAACCTGGACTGTACGGCTTCTAGGACGCTCTTCGAGACACCCCTTAAAGAGTCTCGATTGCTCGATCTCGTCTCTTTCCCCTACTGTTGAAGTGTGGAATGACAGTACTGCCAATGGAAACCACGGGCCTTCTGCTAAAATCGTGAGCACAGTTTGGGAATGACTAGCTATATGTTCAGAAGTTGCGGCGACAGTCGAACCTAACAGTCAAACCACTGTCCATGAAAATAAGACATGGACTTAAAGTCAGCAAGCCCCGTATCATATATACATACATAGCTTTAGCCATCTCCACAATAGTGTTAAGCTACACTAAATCAAGTAGGATATCTGTGTTATGAATGATGACGATACAGAAAGGTATCGTATGTCATTAAGAAAGTGGATCTCAAGTTCAAGGATTGGCGTGTCTATTAGACTGAAACTTGATACTGTATTTTTTGTATATAGTTGAAATGACTGGTCAGACCTCATGGATATTCTAAGCTATCTGAAGCTGGTAACTGAATTCTGACTTTGCGTCCTCTTCTTCACTAGCCAGTGTCCAGTATCCAGAATGTGAGCTTTGTGTTCTGAGATCTACTAACTGGATAGATGGACGTGCCTATCATCCGATCTCTTGTTACCCGGCTCCAAAAGCTCTAGTAAGTGGGCGCGCTCGAGATACACAGTCATGTATTAATGAATCCCTTCCCTTCAAGCCAAAACCTTGTTTCGAAGTGTACAGATGATGCCCCTAAAGGCAGAAAAGATGTCAGCAGATCCAAACTCTCACGTAACTCCAGGCCAACTTCCCTGGTACGAGAACCTCATGGCCCTGCTTCGGGCGCCACGAAGCAATCCAGGAGCCAGGAGAAGCGGTTTGAAGCTTGGACTGCATTTCTTGCAAGGCACGACAATCTTGCACAGACCAGAGTGAAGGCTAATGATATACGGAGAGAGCTTTTGTGCCAACGAGACACCCTCTCAAGTTCACTCATGCAGCTTTCAGAACAATTGAGTGTAGACGTTCCTAGCCAGGAGACTACTTCACTTTCAGATACTAAAACTAGAATTCACGAAGTGTTGGAAAGTATGCAATACCTCCAGGAACAAGAAAAAAAGCTGTCAGATATTGAAGAAGAAATAGTGCAACAAGAGTTTCAAGTTGATCAGCTATTGCCTCGTCTATTTGGACACAAGAAGAAGATGACATTAAAAATGCTGGAAATCTATGGCTTTGACATTCCTGGCGAAGAAAGTAATTTGGACGACTCTGTCTCTCGGGATCTGGATAAGGAAACGACCGGGCATGAGAATGATCCTATTGTCCAAGCATACCTTCAAAAATTGAATAGGATTAACGAACTAGAGGACCGCCTGGTGGACCTGCGGCTTGAGAGGCGCAGAGTTCAAGATGAGAGGGACGAAGAGCGCGAACTGAATAGTCAAACCGACGAGATGGAGGATTTCGAAATACTAGATGGGCACGAGGAGGAGTATGAAGAGTTGGTCAGATCTCTAAGACAGGCCAGAGCTGAACTTGAGGAATTTCGTGGAGATTTTGAAGGTGTTGATGACCAAGACAGTGTGAAAGATCCATCCACTATTGCTGGACAGTCGTCCACCGACGGGCATAATCATGACCCAACAACAATTGTAACAACACAATCGCAAAATTAGGGAAATTTGGTTGCTACTAGTTCTAGTTCATGCAATTGGTTTTTCGGTTTTGGAGGAGTGGGCAATATGTTACATTATGGGGCGTACTTGAGACACGCATGTCTGACTGTTGATTCATGGCTAAGTAGAACACTGGGGTGCTACTGTTTCTTTGTCACCCTTACATGCACCTGGTAGCTGTCCTGAGAAACAACCCTTTGGTTACTCTGTGCAGAAATATGAAAGGTAACAACTAGGTTGTCAATGGCCACTATCCTAGCTGATTTTCCTTTTATTGGTCGCCTCGCTAAATATGACCTACGAGGAAGCTAATGCGTGTTGGCATTCAGCTGTCTGAATCACTGTTGCCTTAGCTAAATATGAAATATATCTATCCCATAGGAATAATTGTGCCAATAGCCCGCCAACTAAGTTGCCCCATCTGTCATTTGTCCGAAAACCTGTTTGCTCATTATTTCGCGCATGCTCCGACAGGGCTTGAGCTGATGTAAGAGTGTGACGACATCAAGATTACCTGAATTACCATCCTGGACGTTCACACGGAAGCTGAGTGATCCGAGTTTGGGGATCAATTGGTGTCAAGATTCCACAAGATTCCAGCTACCAGAACACACGATATCACGTGATATCACGTGATTAGTGCCCAGACATCTGACTATATAAGAACTTCTGCTGGGATATCAATCGATCATTCTTTCATATCACTCTTGATCTGCCAGATTGACCCCCAGATTGACAGCTATATCGACTGACAGCTGCTCTCTTGATTATCAAGCAAGAGATCCTATTCGCTCGTTCCAACAGCCAATCATATCGTTTCTTGGCGCTGATCACTCACTCATTCCAGCAGCCAATCACATCATACGATTCTACACTGATTCCAAGCTCTCTTCCGCTCGACCGAGCATACGAGGTTCTTGAACTATCTATCAGCAACTATGGAAGTCTACAAGATTCCAGAATGATCTATGAGCAGCCAGCTATTAGGTAATTGTACTGCAAACTACGCTGATGGAAGAACAGAGAACCCCAGGGAAGATTCCATAGTCACTCCCTCATATAGTTATATATACTGTCCTTGAGCTCCTTGCTCAAGAGAGAATCAGAGCAACTTCACTATCAAATTGGTCCCATACAAAAATATCTTCCGCGTCAATTGGATTCGAACAACTTGTTCAGCCCGCCTTTTACTAGAGAAGTGTGGGCCTGTGAAGCCACCCGATTGATTAATTGAGAAACATCCGATTCAAATGTGTCAAAATTCGGTCTGATCCCGTCCCCCCTTTTCTCAACTGATTTGACGTCAGTCACAAGATGAGGGGCTCTAGGTCACAAATGTGCTATGCTCCGAGTGGATGGAGAGATCGCGACATTTGATTGAGTTCCAAAAAGGAGGGGTACACGAGAACAACTGTTCTTAACCATTTAGCTCTGGTCAACCTGCTCCTCTTTCATCATTTCGTTGCCCCCACATAGTATGAAAAATTGAAATTCATGTCTGCCCATACGTTGCAAAGGTCTAGGAGCCACGAACGGTCATATATGAGACGCATATTAGATATCGGAGCGTCTGAATTATTCTTGGAATTGACATAATTTACTGTCACTTTTGAGGGGTCGGTGGCCTTCAGGCGGACTGGTGATCCAGCCATGAGAAGTGTGGGTAGTTGCTTCAGAAGTCCTCTTGAAGATATTTCTCAAGCAAAGGAATGCAGTTCGGGGTCACCATGCCAATATCCTCCACTCTGGGAACTCTCCATAGAGTTTCAGTCTGGTGGAAACAAAGCACACTTGTCTTGGGGAGGCATGCGCCTTGGGCTAGTTTAACGGTGATGAGTCTTTTCGACAACGGCTCATTTGGAAGGCACTCAGTTTTGGCATCCCCTTCTGCACAAATAATCGTATGACTTGAGGTTTCGTGTGAGCTGGCTGGACCAACGGGCCGTCGTCCGTCCGAGCTTACAATAGGCACACACAAGTACAGCCCAGATCTTGGTCGTGTCCTGACGACGACCAGATAGCGCAGGGATTCGTGCTCGCTATTGTGGCGACTAGTGTCCACGCCAGTTACCTCGTCGTCTGAGCCTTTTCCGTAGACAGCGATTGCACGGCCAGGAACAAGAAACTCTGCTCGGGACATAGTTCTGAAGGCCGGTATAGGCATCTTTTCTACCACCGGCTTGCAGTTGACTTTCTCCATTGTGGATCTCACCCTGTTACTGAACTTGACGGACTCTCGAGAACTGGAATCGTTGAGGTTTTGAAAGTACTTTTTTGCAGATGCTGGATCATGATGCTCCCACTCGAAAAGCAGCAACGCCTTCTTCACCATTCCCTCTGCTACCTCGGGTGTAGGAGCCTCATGAGCCGCAAGCAAAATCTGGTTATGGTTGAAGTCAAGCTTTGGATGCCTGACAAGGAGCCTATAGCATTGCTCATAAGCATCATTGTTGATACCAAGGAATTCCTGGCCGAGCTTGGATAGAGGTTCACTTGAGTCGACTGCCGCAACTCCATGGTTGGATGGTCTGCTTGTAAGAAATGGAACTTGGTTGTCGGAAGAATGGCTACCATTGGAAGTGTTTCTGGTGTGCTTAGATATAGCAGAGCGTTCTTGACCCCTCAATGGTGTATTGCCTTGATCTGGGTGTGAACGGCAACCGCTATCGCGATTCAACTGCCTTGCCGTATCTGTATCTGCACCACGCAAAGGCTTTGTCTCGGTGGCAATGTTGCCATGTCGACCTTGACTCGAGGCCCCGGCTGATCGCTGCTTCTCCTTCGGCCTGTTGAATTTGGAGGTGAAGGGAGCTTTTCTCATGGCACCTGGGTGTATCTTTATCAAGTACGGTCTGTAGATTGATTATGGGTAGTTAAATTATCGTTTCAGTAATCGGGGATACAGTGCTCTGGGTCAGAGTACGGTCTAAGGCTGGTGAACAGGGATGTTATCACAGAAGAAGATATGTTAGTCTGAGGAGGAGGGGCGATCTAACTAATACAAAGCTAAGTTGGTCCTGTAATACGTTACGAGACTGGTTCGGTCACGGAGTCCTCGGGTACGCTAGTTCGGTGGGGCCAGCTGATAGGTCATATAGCCCTGTCAGGGTGTCGGGAACTTCCAGTGTTTGGCGATGGTATTGGTCCAGGCTTGCTCGGCAATTGCTAGGTGTTGTTTACCTGCATCCAGCGGCGAGTAAAGCCTTCGCCAGTGCTCTCCCCACGAAGCTAACACTGGCGAATCTTCTGAGGCTCAAATTGAAGCTGAAACTTTTCCTACTTGTATATTAAGGCCGTGTAGTTCTTCAAGGCCGCCACGCAATCAGACCCGGATGAAACAGAAGCGCCTGTGAAAAGTCCCTCGTGTCCAAGGCACCCCTCTCCCCTAGCAGGGGCGAGAGACCACCGCTTGCGAGCAAGTGAATGAAACACTACCTACTTAGCGCCGGGGTCATATAGTGGCTCCGACTCGCCGGGAATGGAAGCCACAACGCTATCTCCATCGATAGCCCCGAGACCAGGAGAGAGGTCTAATGTCCATGATGATGGACCACCCCGGGTAGAGTTGCACCCAAGCGTGCGGGAACTGTGCTACAGGGCTCCTGAGGTTCTACAACACACAGAGGATGAATGGCAAGAGTACCGGATAAAAATCCATGACCATGGAACCACCCTTGCCAGAGAAAACCTAACGGATACTGCGCGAGAAGATATAGAAATGATGCGCAAGTGGGAATTGAAATTTGACAACGCAATCTCCTGGGTGGTGAGACTGAAGGAGGAATTCAAAGCCGCGCGTCCGCATATCATCTTGACTCATGGTGATGAGCCACAGTCAGACAACACCGCAACAGCACCACCAGAAGACCAAGCAACGCCGGATGACTTATTGCAAGTGGATATCAGCTCTACCAGGTATACATTGTTTCGTTCGCTTGGATTAATGAGGGGTGAAGTTAGAGATTTGAAGGACGAACTGGCGAACTTGACCCACAGAATCGATGTGCAGAGAAACTTGCTCCCAGACCGAACCACATTTGATGAAAACATGGATCTCAGTGACTTGGAGGAATATCAGGAGCTGCTATTCGAGAAAGACACGTGCAAGACCAAAATCCAGCACCGTCAGAGGGCAATCTCCAAATTCAAAATACAGTTGGGCTTACCCAGTGGAGAAGGTAATGACTACTCTCCCTGACACTGTGGAATTCTATCAGCTACCGGTCAGGACATATCCAGGTTAAATGAGTTCAAGAATTCGGTGTCGAACATTTCTTGATCGACGGGCGGTGAGCCCTGTGGAATCATGCTCGCTGTGTAGTAGGCCTGGTCCAGAAAGGTGTGGTGACATTTCTTCAAGCGGCCCAGGCATTTATTGGTTGATTTCGTAAACATTTTCGAAATCTTCTTGTGAGTTTCGTTTCCTTGACCTCCCTCATTTCGAATCAGAGATTCCAAGAATGCTTCCCAGGCCGCCTCGGACAGCAGACTCCTGGCCCACACCAGGTTCATGCAGTCCAGGTAGTTTCGGGCAGTGGCGGTACGATCAAGCAAGACGGCTTGTTGAGCCGCTTCCAGAAAGTCGGCCGCCGGAATGTTAAAGATCTCCGAATGATCTCGGAGATAGGTCCGCCACTCTCTAGGTGAGAATCCCAGCTTGGCAAGGCCCTTTGCAGCTTCACTAAGACGCGGAGGTTGCATCGGAGCACGCAGCGGCTGGAAGCTGAACATCGGAGTGTCGCTAGAGCTCTGTTTACTCCACGCACTTGTCGTCGAAGTGCTATCGCTCTCAATCGGGTTAAGAAGCGCCGCGGAGAATGCCTTCAAGCCGGTGACGTCGGGCAAGGTCAGACTAGGGTCCCAGGTGCCAACTAATGCGACTGACGAAGTTGTGTCAGGGCGGTCTGAGCCTTCTGCATCCATGGTGCTACGATGAATCGTGTTGCGGTTACTGCCGATGCGGGAGTCGCATACGCCACCCATGGTATCTGAATGAGCCTCACCAAGAGCCCGAGGCGTTGTGCCAGAAGTCAAGGAAGGAGTAGAGTCCTCACTTCCCAGTCGTCTAATACCATATTCTTCTTCAACTGACCCACGCGATTGCGAACGAAGAATGAAACCAAGCGGGGGTGAAGCTTGGTCAACCATGTAATGATTCCCTGGATTGGATGCGATTGGTCTGGTCGAGCTCCTGGGATCAGTGACTAGCTGGAACTCCGAGTCAGACTCTGATCCCGCAAGCCCAGTGTGTGCTGGGTTCCTCCTAGATGGCCTTCGTTCTCGGATCTGTGCTTCGAGTTGAGACAGGCTTTACAGTATCAATTAAGATCGGGTTTGTGGAAGAGGGTTTGTTCTCTTACGTTGGTTGGAAGTTGAGGCGTTTCGCCTCCTCATCTCTCGAGATTATCTTCACAGTCATTGATTGCGTTACGCCGTCATCAAGAAGTTGTTGAATTTTGGGCCACATCTGATCCCAGGTGTGTCGCGGATACGACGAGGCACGCTTTCCGGGAGGACCAGTATAAATCCGAAATCGAGGAACTGGTGGCCTTGAGTTCAATATCGTCATCGGTTGGGAGACGTGTGATTGCAGGCGCTCAGGCCCCTCCTGATTACTGCCAGGTCCAATATGGAACGGTTCCATGCCGGCTAATGGCTGCCACCGGTCTCTTAAATTCGTGGTGCGGAGAATGTTGTTAGCAGCCGCCCGTGTTTTGGATATTCCAATGCAATATATGTGAGCAAGAAGGAATGATTTAGTCTCTGTACCAGATGCTCACGCGGAGGACTTGTTGCTTTCGCATCCTTCAGCGCTGCCGTACAAACCGGGCAAAATCTAATGCATCCTGGATTTCCTAATATGGAATGTAGATGCCAACGGTAAGGATGACAACCCCTTAAATCCGAAAAGCAATCTGCGGGGCGGCGTCCTCCACGCCATGTGGGGTACCCAGGGTGGAGACAAAAATATGGTGACAGAGAGAAAGTGAGGAAGAAAGCGGTTCTGAGGTGTGAGAGAGCGCCGCGAGTGTATCAGTTAGCTACTTAGCATTGAGACTGGGCTTGCTCTAACTCAAAAACATGGCTGGTACTAGCACTAACGGCCATTTCGACAGCGAAGATGTCGGCCACAACCAGCTCAACGCTCTTGCGCTCGGGTCCATCTCGCCTTCCACTTTGGCAGTGCACGCGGACGACGCTTTGAACGTGGTTGCCGATGTCGCACCGCCCATCCACGTGAGCACGACCTTCCGGTATCCCCGTGATCCAACAAAGCTGGTCCCCGTGTATGGCCAGCCACTCGATCAGCGCAGCTCTCCTACAGAGCATGTGTATTCTAGAGACACCACGCATGGGACCACCAGGCTGGAGGCAATCTTGAGCAGCTTGTTAAAGAACCCCGCATTAACTTACTCTTCGGGGCTATCGGCGCTGCACGCATTGCTGACCTTCTTGAACCCTAAAAACATTGCCATTGGCGACGGATACCATGGCTGTCACGGGGTGATACGGATCCATCAGAGACTGACGGGCTGCAAAGTCCATGCCCTGGACTGCAAGCCTGACGAGCTCGGGGAGGGAGATCTGATCTGCCTTGAGACGCCCGTGAACCCGACGGGCGAGGCGTTCAACATCCAGCACTACGCTGACGTGGCACACTCGAGAGGAGCATATCTGATGGTGGACGCCACCTTTGCACCGCCACCACTGCAGGATCCGTTCAAGCACGGGGCGGATGTGGTGCTGCACTCAGGAACAAAGTATATTGGTGGCCATTCGGATCTACTATGTGGCGTGCTGGTGGTGAAGAGGAAAGAGTGGTTGCCGAAGCTTCAGCTTGATCGCGTCTTCCTCGGCTCGGTGATGGGTGGGCTCGAGGCCTGGCTTGGCGTCAGAAGCGTCCGCACGCTTGAATTGAGAATCCTGCGCCAGTCAGAGACAGCCGGAAGAATAGTCGACGCTATTGATGGTGCTCTGACTGGCCATACCGTAGGTACCGGGCTCTCTCAGTCAGACGCCGAAGCCATCAAAGCGGTCGTGGCCAAAGTGCGACATGCTAGTTTGCAGACCGCCGACTACAAAACGTGGCTAAAGAAGCAGATGCCTAATGGCTTCGGTCCCGTCTTCACTGTCGTCATGAAGACCGCCGATCTAGCAAAGCGGCTGCCGAGCAAACTCAATCTCTTCCACCACGCAACAAGTCTTGGAGGTGTTGAAAGTTTGATCGAGTGGCGGACTATGTCTGATTCAACAGTCGGCAAGGATGTATTGAGGGTCAGCATCGGCATCGAAGACGAAAAAGATCTGCTTGATGATCTTCTGCAGGGATTCCGAGCTGTCGCAGAATGGCATTCCTAAAGATACAGCGATATATTACGGCTGATCTGCAGAAGGTGTGTCTAGATCGTGGTCTCAAGGCGGGCGATGGTTGCTTTCCACATCATCTGGCGGCGAATACTGTTGCTGTTGTTGCTCTTGGCTCAGCTGCCCGTAGAACCTTGGTGGTTGCAGGGGAGTTGGTGCTGCATCATCATCCAAGAGTAGTCGTGGTTGTTGCTGGTATCTGTCGAATTTCGATCTCAGGTTGATGGTGCCATGGACTGACCTGAGATCGTGAGCTTCAGGGATATTCTTGACGCTCGGGTACGGTACGGGAGGGTGAATTGGTTTCGGAGCAAAGAGTGGGGTTAGTTGGGAAGAACCGACATTCCATGGCGCTGAATTCATAGACGCAGAGCCTACACATAGAGACATTTCAAACTCTTTCTCCAGAGCTCGCTTAGTAGTACCCTGAGCTGATGAAGGTGACATCCCCGTCTGTATTTGGCTGATACCAGCGAAAAGGGGTCCTTCTCGTTCGCGGGTATCAGCGGGTGCGCGACCAGGCCCTTGTCTTAGTGGAAGAGGCGACTGAGCATCCCAAGACGGGTTGTGCATGTCTATGCCTCGTGGCGTCCCCGCTGGTGAGAGAGACCTCGCCCTTGCAGCTATCCTTGAGATCTCGATAGGCGGAGTCTGTGCCTCGTCTCCGCCTTCGCCAATGATCACAGGAGGCTGATTAGTGAACTGGACATTCAATCCGCGGGCCCTGCCTGGTCCCTTCGACAGTGAGCTGGCAGATCGACTGCGCGCCTGATGGTGCGGTTGCAGGAAGCCATCTTGGGCCTGGCCGTGCGATGGTACCTGTCTGGCGTGAGGCCATCTCTGAGAGTGCGAAACGTCGATTTTAGGTACGACAACCCGTCGAGGAGAAGACTGGTGCTGGGCAAGGGCGTTGTGAACCAGTGATTCTGGCGAAGGGTGGTGGTGATGGTGATGGTGATGGTGGTGGTGATGCAGCGAGTCTGATGTTGACGGTCTGCCACTTGCGAACGAGTCTGATATTGATGGCCGCCCTGTACTGGAGGAATTCCTGCCCGCCGCTAAGAAATCTTCGACATCGTCATGAGTATTATCAGAGCGGCCAGTCTTCTTCTTGAGCCTGGTCTTGGTTCTGTTGAGAACTCCCTTCAGACGATTACGCCTCAAGCCTTTGGTGACGGACCCAGTCGTCTCTCCATCATCGTCACTGATCGTTGTCGAAGAGCCCATTTTCATTGCCCATGACTACCACAGATGGTCGTGGGTGAGAGCGATAGAAATGGCAACCGAATGCAGTGGACGCGACAAAGCACCACGAGGCTGAAACGATTATGCGCTGGCAGAATGCTGGTTTGGTGGCAGGTGAATGGGCTAATTACTAAGGGTGGCAGTGTAGCATTCCGGACTCGGCAGCGTGCGTGTCAGGTGTCGAAAGACCCGTTTCTGCCGCGTCAATCGTTCGCATGGCCAAGCCACAGGGGATGGCCCAAGCTCTGCCCATGGCGGGGGCGGGCCTCATAATCATAAGACGCGGCTAATAAGCCGATAAGCTAGATTGTGGCCAGGGGCTCGCCTAGTGATAATATAAGACCGGTAGCGGAACGAGGATAGTTAGTTACAGTAATAATACCATCAGTTAAGTCAGTAGCTGATTTTCTTACCTCGGCACTGGCCCCCAACCGGACTAATCAAGGGCCAATATTTGACAATGATATTAAAAACACTATAGACACGAAGTTACAGTACATTGATCCTCTTCGCAGAAAATATACCCTTCTTTAGACACAACAACCACACCACTCTCCCTACTCGCCTCCACCAGAGAGTTTCAGACTGTCTTGACGAGGGCAGCATGACCAACCCTTCGGATAAATCCGAGGAGGATTCATCCGCCATACCCCTAGAAACGATGGAAGACCGCGTCAGAGCCCTCCACCAGCTAGTCACCGAAAAAAGCATCCATAGTAGGTCGCCCTCCGCTCTCGCCACGCTACGCTCCGCCACGCCACGCCACGCCATCTCTTTCTCATCCATGTCTTCATAAACTCATAATACATCGTAACACGTTTACTAACACTACGTTCTCCCCTTGCACAAAGATGGCCCCGATGCCGTTCTCCTCAAAACCGCACGTCTGACCGGCGTCAGCCGCGGTACAACATCCTGGGAAATCGACATTGAAACGCACTTTTGCAATTTGAACGGAAACCTTCACGGCGGCGCCGCGGCAACAATCCTCGACAACCTCACTTCCACCGCTTATGTCACCCTCTCCGAGCCTGGGACCCTGAATACGGGGACTGTTAGCCGAACAATTACGATGACGTACTTGCGGCCGGTGCCGCTGTACAGTACGGCGCGGATTGAGTGCAAGGTGGTCGCCGCGGGGAGGAATCTGGCCAATCTGTACGGCGAGATTTTGGTGGATGGCAAGGTATGTGTGACATGTACGCATGATAAGGTGATTTTACGCGAGAGTAGGCTGTGAATGAGTTTGCCGAGGGGGACAGATGGATGGTTTGGGGGATTGGTATACTGGTGCATTGCCTGTTGGGTTTGCTAGACACCGTGCATCATAGAGTAGGAATCTGCCAACCATTTTTCTACAATGCCGACCCTCTTCTCCCTCACTCCCTCTACCCTCCAACCTCCAACCAACCTATTTCCTTCCCGCCGACGCTACATCACCATACATAACATTCGTTCTAAGCAGTAGAATCCGTGCAGTGACCACTGGTCTGCCGAGCCGATTTCCGGGCCTTAGGCCTTAGAGGAGCCTTCTTCGGGGCCTTTGTGGGCGTAAGAGGATCGCTAGCATCGCTAGCATTGGCCATAGTCGCATCCACATTGCTGAGGGGCGAGCTCATCGAGTCTGTTTCTGCTGCCGTTTGAAGGCTCTCGACCCTGAACGAGAGTGTTTACCTGGACGCAACCAATTTTTATTTATACTTTTTACAAAATTTATAATAGCGAAGCCAGGTTGTGGTCGCAAAGCAATCTCAACATCCGACCCAAAAACGCTTAAGCAACGTAGCATAGGGTAGAGCTGAGCGAGCTCGACAACCCACACATGCGGAACAGAGGGATGATCCAGCAACCCCCCGGTGCTCACTCTTCCCCTAACTTCTCAAGATCCTTCCGGCTGTCTTTGGTGAGCTCTAGGAACGCGTGCTGTTCAGCCCGCGCCTGCTCAACTTCTTCATCCACGGCAGCATCGGCCAGAGCAGGCTGGATGCCGTTTTTGATCGCCCAGTCTCGCAGCCTGGCCTTGAATCTTCTTGCGGCCAGCTTACTCCTCGGACACGTCTTAGCTTTCTCGAGAAGGATCTCGTAGCGCGCATCAGCGGCAGCGGGACTCTCGTCCTCGTTACGCTCTTGGAGAAAGGACCTCGCCCATCGCTCAGTCTGACGGACTTCCTCAGCTGCCGATACAGACTTGTTCCTCTTGGCCGCAGGGAGCTTCAACGTTGGATCCGGCTTGCCGGGCGCTCCGCCTCGGAAGCTGGCTACCTTGAAGTCCCTGATCAAGTCCAACTTAGCCCGCGCAAAGGCCAAGAGCTCGGGCACCTCTTCCTCCTCCGCCGTCTGCGTGGCCTGGGCCAACCGGACCTTCATCCGAGAGGACTTTCGCATCTTGGCCGGCGACTGGTTCCCAGCAACTGCTGGATCTCCGTCCACTTCAGCTTCAGCCACTTCCTCAGTCTCTCCCGTCGATTGCGCATTGCGCGAATCAAGCGGGTTGGAGACTGGGGCAGGGCTGGTCACGGCCGCGGCCCGCTGACGCTCAGCGTGTTTTTCGAGCTCGGGGACCTCGGGCTCCGCAATCGGTAGCTCTGGTATGACTGCCGGTGTCCTCTGCCGCCGGGATCGTGGCGCGGCAGGCATCTTCAGAATGATCTTTGTGCGCTTGGTCTCCGCGCCTCGGCTATCATCCAGAGGCTTGGAAGGCTCTGTAATCAGAGACCCTGCCCTTGACGATTTGTGCTCTTCGGGCAGCGGCTCAGTCACTTTGGTGGCACATTGAGCCTTTGACGAGTCTGATGCTTCAGTCAAAGGCTTGCAACCTCTTCGGCTTGTTTCAACGTACTCTACCGCCTTCTTCCGAGAGGCATGCCTGCGGTTATTGTCCTTTGTCGGAGCAGCTTCGGGCTCGGGCTCGGGATCATCTTTCTGCTGAGAGCTCTGCTCATCAGTTTCCCGAATGCCTTGCACTGCCTGCCGCTTTCTTGCTCGGCCTGGTTTCTTGCCAGCCTTATCTCTATCGGCAGAAGCGTCATCTTCTTTCTCAGGGTCAGGGTCATCAGCCTCCGGCTTTCTCTTCTTGCCCCTTCTGCTCTTAGTATTAAAGACAGGGGTAGGGCCAGGGGCGACTTCAGGCTGCAATTTCATTTTGCCTTTGTTTCCAGCATCGTTTGCAGTGGTGGCTGTGGCAGGAGCAGATTCAGGCTCGGTAGACTTGGCCCTGGCTTTCCCCTCAGGCCTCTTCTTCTTGCCTTTGCCACCGGTGTCGTCGGCAGCGGTAGTGGTGGCAGGAGCGGGCTCAGGTTCTGTCGTCTGGCTCTTGGTTTTGCTTTCAGACTGCTTTTTCTTGCCCTTGCCACCAGCCTTGTTTGTAGTGGCGGTGGTAGTGACGGTGGTAGTGGCAGGGGCTGGCTCAAGCTCGGTCGCCTTGGTCTTGCTGTTGCTCTCGCCCTTCTTCCTGCCCCTGCCGTCGGTATTAGTGGCAGTCTCAGCGGCAGTCTTGGTGACAGGGGCAGCGGTAGGAGCTGAAGCGGGATCGTCTTTCTTCCCCTGGGCCTGGGCTTTCTTCGCAAGCGCCTCTGCTCGCGCGTTCCGCTTCTTGGAACGCTCTCCGGCAGCTTGACGTACTTTCGAACCTTTGGGTTTGGTTGAAGCGGTAGACACTTCGGCAACCTGAGTGGTCGCAGGTGCTTTCTTTTGTCGCTTGGTGGCTGGCACCTCGGATGTTGCAGGTGCCCCCTCAGCAGCGTCTCTGAGCCTGAGAGGTCTCTTGATTATAGACCGGTCACGCAGAGTGACCATGGTGGCCGTTCTTCTTGGATATCTCACTATTGGTCAACAGGGGGAGTCAAAGAAGGTAGAGAAGGGGGGGGGACCAAACGGAAAGGGCGTGATGTAGAAGTATATGTGTCGACTTGTTCTCGAACAACCAAGCGAGAGAGAAAGGGGTCAGTCAGACTTGATATATATGTAGAAATTTGATGTTTGGTGTTGATCAATGATCAGTGATCAATGATCAATGAAGGTGGAGGTGGAAGTGTCTTGGGATTCCTCAAGTCGGGGAGGGTGCAATATGAAGGAGAGTAGTCAACAAAGGCCAGCATTGTCAAATAATGCAGCACCGCAATTCGTCTTTATCCATCGCGAAGTGGTCACCCACCTGTCTTGTGTTCAATCTTGCATTTTTGGCAGATTTAAACACAACAATCGCTGAATCGAGGTTCAACAATGAATTCTGTCGCGCTACACGTGTGTTTATCTCAACAAAGCAAGGCCGCCATACAAGTCTTACTGACTAATCCGGTCTTCTTGCGGAGGGGATCAAAGTAGATACTTACGCTAGCATTACAAAACGGCGCAATGCAGTCTCCTGATAGTTCGCAGTTTGTACGCAGCATCATCATGGCCAGAGCCATTGCAAATCCAAACAAGGTGAAAATCGCACACAGGCCTGGTAAAGATTCATTGGTGCAATGTAGTATCTCCATGATCGACTCGACAGTGCATCTCAACGTCGTTCTGAGCAAGTCCATGACGATAGTCTCCGCACTTCCAGTTCCAGCCACTATTCCGGATCGATGGATGGAGTGCCAACCATAAGGCCGTTTCGCCGCACGAGTCTTTCTAGTTTGATCCGCCTCCATACTTTCTGAGAAGCTGGACGGCCTCGAGATCACAGTGCTGTCCCAGAATTGGATATAGATCAATCTAACTGTGCTTTTGGCATTCACCTCACCAAGCAGGGATTCTCGTTCAATAAAGTACCTCGCCTGGCATATCGATCGGTCGCACTTCGAATGCAGACATTTGGATGAGCCATGCTGACCTTATATTTGAAAGTCGATATTTAAAAGTTGATACCAAAAGACTGCTCCACCAGGCTTCGCATTGTTCTTGTCCAGTAAGAGGGCCTTGCCCTCACTAATATATGGATCATCCTGCGCACTCGGAAGAAAGGGGGCCCGAGCGCTGGCAGGACAAACTCACCTCACCTCCCTAGTTTGTTCCATTGTTAAAGACGCGACCGTCCGTTAATTACATCTCCCATAGTCGGAGTTATGTCACATTGTTCAAGGCAACAAAGCAGAATGGAAAGGGGGAGCCCACGAGTATGAAGCTGGGATGAAGGATATTTGCAGTGACGGCTGTGCGCAAAGATCACAGTTGGTAGGGTTGGACCTTGAATGATCGAATTTCGCCCGACCAGGTTCACTGGTTGTTTGCCTACGCATCGCATAGGGAGCAGGGATGACTCAAATATTAGGGCAATTGCGCCACCAGGGGCTAGCTATTTTCATCACTCATTTGCAGTCCAGTCTTTGGAGTTATCATAGAACACAGATTTAAGCGCTATCGTAACCATGCTCCTTATCTCGCTAGAGGTGATACTGTATCAAAGGACTGGGATACGTGGGACAGGCATCCTCGCGCTTGGGTGGTGGAATGGCAGGTTAGCCGAGGAGCAATCAGCAAGTGGACCCCAGTCTACCGCAGAGTCTCCTTAGTTTGAGCGCCATCAAATCTCCCAGCGACTCCACCTTCATGTCTCTCGTTCCCATTGATCAACAGCAAGCCAAATTGCGAATTACCGCAGCCACTCGATAGTCGCGTGGCCACCTTGTTCTGACTCCCACCCTGCTGTTCCTCTTAAACGCAACAAGAGTGGCTCCCACACACTCCCCTGGCTTGCGACTACCATGCAGTGTGCTGATAGGTCAGGGATGATATGAGCACTGCAACCCCCCTGCACGTGAGCCACATTTTCCTTGCACGTCTGTATGGCTGAGACAGGCGGTATCAAAGATAGATAGAATGATTGTCCTCTTCCCTTATCCTTTTAAGATTCCTCCTGTTATCTGCCATCGATGTGAGCTTGGCTGCTAACAACATCGTCTTCTTGTGTTGGATCTTTTGCTGCATCCCTAAGCACTTCACTCGTTCAGTGCTTGGGGAATTGTCCACTCTTTTTTAAAAAAAAAATAGCAGCAGCTCGTTCTGATCATCGAACTATTGCCTACTTGTTACTTTGCTTTGATATTTCTCATTAAAAATTCGTTCCTTCCCTCATTGATTCAGGCCTTTGATCATCTGCTAAGCAGATATGGCCGCCGTCCGCGATCCCGCATTCTGGAGGCGCTTCTCCATGGCAGTGCACCAGGACGAAGAAAAGGGGAGCGTTGCTGACAACCAATCTACGTCGACGGAACATTCCAAACAAGCACTCAAGCACACGTAAGCCCCCAGCCCAGGCCCAACAAGCTGCCACCTATCAGTCGCTTCTGACCATTGCACAGCGACAGCTGGCTCGAACGCACTCGGAAGAAGCAACGCCGAGCTTGGATTTGTGGCTGCGTGATTGCGCTGCTAGCCGTCGCCTCCATTGTCACCGCTGTCTTTGTCATCATGTATGTGTTGAAGGTCGGTGTGTTCGCGCCCTGACCAACATCGGCCCTTGGCATTTACGACAAGATTTGAGCGAAAGAGACACAGCTAGAACTCAAGTCGCAGAACTGCAACCTACGTTCGCGAGCAGGAATAGGCGAGGGAGAGCTAGGATGACTAAAGTCGGGAAGTGAGACATACACCTCAACCGTATGCGGCCGGGCGAGCATGCGCCTGAATCTTCATCCACAGCTGGGAAGGATATTCCGAGAATGGAAGCCTCACTCGTCGTCAGACAGGCTGGCCGGGGTAACTCGTACCTAACCCCGAACCCAAGCGGCTCGCCTGGTCTTGGAATGATCTAATAGACAAGAGGAGGAAGGAGCGTCGGCTGCGCTCTCCGATGCTTTTTGCGACATGCATAGCATACGTTCAGTTCATCATCGGACGGCTGCTGACAGCATGCACAACATGGTTGGGGCAAAAGGAAGACCTCTATCGCGGTTAGCTAGAATAGTGGCGATGGCGATGACGATGGCGATGGCATCGGGGATCGACAGCTGAGGGAGGGCCTTATTCTGCCTGGTTCTTTTCGAGCAATACGCATCACGAAATTATGAGAAACGTGAGCCTGGCTTGATGCTGGCCCATGAATTTAGAGAGATACCACTTATACAGATTGTATACTTTGGAAACAGAACTTTTTTACAAAGTTGCTTCCAGCCTGCATTCCAGTGCTCAGTTAATGTACACGATTTGCTACATCTTGCTGCCGCGAAGCCTGTGCTGACAGGATTCTCCTGCGTTTGGTGGACTCTCTATCAAGACTGCTGTCTTTGATATACTTGACCGTTGGCAACGGCGTGCTTTCCAGCACCTGAGCTTTGCTGCCTTTGACTGTTGGCATCATTATGCTAAAGCACTGTAACGCGTGCCCAATTTAACTGTCAGGGCGTGCCTAATTTGACTGTTAGGATGCTTCTGTTGTGACTTTAGTGCGTCTGTCTGTCGCCTTGGTCCATGTTGCCTGGCACTCTCTGGATCCCAGCCTTTGAAACTGGAATCACTGGCTGGCTGGCAGTTGGGCCAGTGACCCGGACCGTGCTCTATGCAGCTTGCTCCGCTTTTGTCTTTAGCACGACTCGACTATTTCCTTCAGGCTTCACAACCGCTCTTCAGAACCGCTTCCTCGTCGGCTCCGGGCTTGGACTCCGGGTCACGCTTCGCTCATCCCGGCCTCTCTCCTTCAGCCACTTCTTCGTGGCCAGTTCTAGCTCTCTCTCCAGCTGCGGACTCGGCTCCTTGCGATGGATGAAGTTGCAGAAGCCACCTCGGACACAGCCCTCGCCACTGTTCAGCCTGCAACACGCCTCCCTGAAGTCTGTGACTGGAGACAGCTCGCAATAGATGGGCCTGGCGGCGTACCAGCGGCTGTTCAACGCGTCGCAGGCCGCCTGCGCGCTGTCCTCATACTTGAAACGCGCGTACACGTTCCCGATCAGGTGGTCATTGTTGTTGTCGCAGACGACGACTTCCTCGATTTCGCCGTACTTGCACATCTCGCACCAGAAATCCTCGTAGAAGGCATCGAAGTGGTTTTGGAGCTGCGACGCGTTGAGTTTGGATTTGGGATCGTACGCCGGGTTCTGGTACAGATTGGGCAGTAGAATGGTCTGTGAGTAGGAGGGCTTGACGTGCTTGCGCGAGCAGCGGTCGCCGTGGCGGCAGGCGCCGATTTTGTAGTAGAAGGAGCAGTTGACTTTGTCTTGCTCGGTGCCGAAGATAGAAGCAAGGTAGTTCGCCATGGTTTTGCGAGATACAGTACAACAATGTAGATTACTTTGATGCGAGTGTGTACAAGCGACGTCTTCCTGTGGCAATGTAAGTCGATAACATAATATATCTAAGTCACCCTAGCCGAGTCAAGACGGGGCTCTAGAAACTTCTTGCCAAGATGCTACGGCAGCGCAGATAAGCCAACAGCGCAGCGCATCGCCACATCCCTTCACCTGAACTTCGACGCCGTAAGTTAAGCGTCTCTGTATCCCGTACCATAATATCGACATTGCTGGAAGCACCTTGTTCGCGTATGAGGTCACTGCTGTCCCTCAAGATTCAAGACCCCAAGCATGGCCTGCCCTTTGCTCCTAGAGCGACTGTTCGGTACATCTCATCCAGCGCTGCTTGAACCTATATGAAGACTGCTGGTACACCTCCAGAGTATACAGGACCGTATCCAGAATGAGCGCTGTTAACAGAATCACCCTGGCTCTGCTCAGCCTTCCTCTTTTCCATCTCAGATATCCACAGCCAGAGGATGTCGCATACGTTCACATAGCCCTGATCATGTTTCCCCCTAAATTTTGTCATACTCATATGGTCGCCATGAATTGACGTGTTATGATAGGAAGCTAAAATCGCAGAGCGCCTTGGGACAATCTTTATGTAATTGTCAGTGCAAATTATCGTGGTCTACGCCTCGACCAAACTTACCTCGCCTATCCCTAAAACGGCAACCTCCTCATAGAAACAATGAATCTCTACACGTGAGCCTTGATTTCGACTTCGGTCCTCAAGCATCGTATGAAACTCCTGCTGGATATTTGCCAGGACTTCTGACCCAGGCTCAAGAACGGACAATATTTTCCTATTTGTCTGTCGCGCCACACTGGCCAGCCGGGACAGAATACTGGCCCACTCAGCTTTTGTCGATCCTGTGTGTGGTGTTCCCATAAATGCAATCGCAAAAGTCGATTCCAGAAGCGACTTGAGATGCTCTTGTGCGGCGCCTCTGGCAATCAAGAGTGCCTATGAAAGACATTCTTAGTGTGCATCTCACCGGAACTTCTTTGATCCCTTACCTGCTCAACAACAAGCCCTCCAAGACTATGTGCAACGAATATCAGTGGTCGCGCTGTCGAGTTGGTTCTCGTCCGGCGCATAGCGAGATCATTGGCAAGAGACTTGCCGTGATCCCGCAGAGTATTAGAGCCCGCTGTTTTAACAATGCCAACGACATTAGCATTGTAGCCAAATGTCATGATACGAGCGGTGGGAAGATCTTGGGGCAGCAAATCTTGAGGCCAAAATACTCCATGGTCATGAGTCCAGGTATTTTGACGATTTCCTGTAAGACCGTGGACGAAGACGATACTTTTTAAAAGCATGAGTTTTCGAGACTAGAAATGCAAGAGGAGTATGTCTTACTCGACGCACGAATTCTCTGGTTCTGCAAGCGTCTGGATTCCGTAACTCCCAGCGGTTGAAAACAGGGCGGCTATGAATTGTCTGTCAGCCTTGCCCGGCGATGCTTCGTGTCCAGCGTTCTTGCGATGCTTGCTCCAAAATAGCGATATCCTCATGTTAGTAAGTAATTATATCAGGAGCTGAAATACGCCCCAAAATAACAAGAGTCCCATGGCAGTAGATATGTACGGAACCCAGAGGTGGTCCTTCATGGTCTCCTGTCGCAGGTAGTAGTTTGAGGGATTGAATGATTGGATATTGCATATAGTTAAGACTGCACCCAACCGCGGACGCTAAATGGTTGGCGTAGAGGCCGGCGACTGAGTGGCTTGCAGCTTCAGCGTGTCTCCACACCAATGGTTTCCATAGCCGAATCAACATGTTTTCAGGACGAGGAAAGTTCCAATATATGGCCCAAAGGTATTTGTGTCAATCTAGCCTTGTAGCTCTTCTGACACTATGTCTACGTCCTTGAGCCAGCACTATGGCACCTCTGATGCCCAGTCAAATCTACTCCGGTGGCGGCGCGGTATTTATTGGCAATGGGAACGCTGGTCGTGATATTATTAACATCAGTAGGCACATCAGATCTGGTGCTGCTCCCTCTTGCTAATCACCTCTGATCCTTTCAGATCACATTTCCCCTGTGAGGACTTTGGCACAACCTCTCCATGGTTCGTCCTTCAGCTCATCAAATCAAATCAAACTCTTACAAAGTGAGCTGGCGGCACTTATGAGCATGCTGGAGGAGGCAATTGTGCAAAATGGACCGGGTTTTGATATTGACTGTAACAAGGAATCTGCCTTGTGTAATATCCCACAGAACTGTCACGGAATTCTGAAAGACATCCGAGAGCTGAAACAGCACTTTGATTCCATGGGCACCCAAGCTCAGATCACCTGGGAACAGGAGCAATGGTGCACAGAGCAATTGGCAGCTATCAGGTCAAAACTGACAACCACTGCCTCCTCCCTGAATGTAGCTTATTCCAAGTTGATACAGTATGTCGGTGAAATGGGGACAGCTTTTCGATATGGTACTAACCTGCCTTGAAGTTCCTCAACCAGATTGATAATGGAGAAACTGGAAGCATGTATCAGCGAAGTCCAGACTGTGAAATGTGAAGGATCTGCCATCACAACTCACAGTACTGGCTCGCTGTTGGCTGACGACGAGGCATGGCGGCAGTTACGGACTGAGTTGGAGAGTGTTGGCATTACTCCAGCAATCTTCAATCAGCATCGCAAACTGATCCTTCCGAGACTTCTCAAAGGGATTAGTGAAGGAGACTTGATTGAGGCTACTGAAGACTGGCTTTCTGATACCATACGTAGGCTAGTGCAAGAGTGTTTGAATGCCACAGATCCCACATACCGCCCAGGAGACTTGATCAAGGGATCAGGAGAAGAGCTTTATGATGGTACACAAGAGTCGACCAATGCAAGCTTGGCTAGAGCGAATCCCACGTACAGAACCACGCCAAAAGCCGACACCCAGAAACCCCAAGCCTCATCAGCCAACCCATGTGCCACTCAGCCGTTCAAGGGACCTAGACGAATTGCAAAATTGTTGCTCAGGGTCACTCATGGGAGCAGCAGGCTAATACACGGGGCGAAATCTGGTAATGCGAGATTGGTTCAAGAATTACTGCAGAGAGGAACAAACCTCGACTCAAAGGATCAGAATGGTCAAACGCCGCTGTCGTGGGCCTCTCGGAACGGACATGAGGCTGTAGTCAGGCTGCTGCTTAAGACAGGAAGGGTGGACGCCAACTCCAAGGACGACCTATACAGTCAAACGCCGTTGTTGTGGGCCGCTCGGAACGGGCACGAGGCGGTTGTCAGGCTGTTACTCGACACAGGCACAGTTGAGGCCGACTCGAAGGACGACCTGTATGGTCGAACGCCGCTGTCGTGGGCCTCTCGGAACGGACACGAGGCTGTGGTAAGGCTGCTGCTTGAAACAGGCAAGGTCGATGCCAACTCGAAGGACGACCTATACAGTCAAACGCCGTTGCTGTGGGCCGCTCGGAACGGGCACGAGGCGGTTGTCAGGCTGTTGCTCGAGACAGGCACGGTTGAGGCCGACTCAGAGGACGACTTGTATGGTAGAACGCCGCTGTGGCACGCAACTCAGGAGGGGCACGAGGCGGTGGTCAGACTCCTTTCTCAACATCGTCCACGCCCACCACCTTGAATTTCCTGCTTTCTCACACTAGTGGCTTAAGCATAAGAGACGTATAGAAGAAAGATTGTGTCGCTTCTAAGCTGTGCAATGCCGTGGATTCAGCTTCATGCTGAAGAAAAGCGGGCTTGGCAAGGCTCGCCTGATATACGAGCTACTCCTTTTCCGCAAGTAACTAGAAGGCATTTCACTTCGCCTAGGGCAGGAGCAATGAGATGATGAGATTGGTCATCTTGAAAAGTATGATGGCATTGGCAAGGTACTGAAATAGGGCTGTCTGACTCTTTGCGCTCTTTCCACAGCACATGCCCCAGTATCTGCCAAGCCATTATGTTGTCATCAAGGAGAACGAAAGGGTAGTGCTACACGGTGGTACCACTAGTGCCGTATGCCAAACCACTCTCAACGGTACCTGCCTGCCTATTGGCTATGCGCAGTTTCGATAGGCAACGGCAGGACTGGGCCTGGAGGCCGGGCCTGGAGGCCGAGTCTGGAGGCGGGGCGCAAACCCCTGATCAGCCCGACACGGTTAGAAGGTCAAGGGCAGCCCTGGCACAGAGGGAAAACAAACGGTTCCGTCACAATTGATCAGCTTAGCCACTTTGGGAAGTGCCAAGTCTGACGCGGAGTGACAAAAATAAGCCAATGTCTCACATCTCATAAGATGATCGAACTTGGGTTTCTTACGACCAAGTCGTAATTGTCCTTCTCTTCGACTCGTTTCTTTAATAACCTTCGTTCGCTCTAGAAAGCGTGTCAAGGGGATCGTTGGGAGCTCCCCACGACTGCAGCAGGAACGTCTCTCTCGGCCGTCTTCAGCTCGCTTGTACCGAGAGAGCCGAGGAGGTTGCATCAATTTCCCGACTGTCATATGAGCAGCGCATTCTACGCTCTTTCATCATCCAAATCAGTAAAGCATCAGCACATTCGTCGACAAGACCGATAGCAGCAGTCTCATCTGCGATCATGGCCAGCCAGAGATATTACGACCAGGTCTCCGGTGACGAACACTCGATCGATCTCGACCAACCAGTTGCAAAGCGGTGGAGCTGGGGCCAGCAGTCATTCATTATCCGGACAATTATAGTTGCTGTCTACACCCTTCTTATTGCCGCTCTGTGCTCAGCCGTCGTCGAATTCAGACACAAAGATGATGCGGCTGTCGCCGTCGCCGCGCCGGCTGCCACGTCAGCCGTGGCCGACGTGCCTGTAATTGCAGACAAGCCAGAGGCCGACGCAGTGGTGCCAGCAAACAGCACAGAGTCGACGTCGTCTGATGGTCTGACGGAGATTCAGCACTGTGGAAGCAACTGGGAAGAGGCAACGGCGCTGGGCTGTGTGTATGACGTGATGATGCAGCTGTGGATGCCACCCGCGTGCTACGACGAGGTTCTCACTGAGCGGTACCTGAGAGACGGCAACTGGACCTGGTGGGCGGATGCAGATGCTTCGCGGATCATGTCGGATGAGGAGATGAGGGAAGGCAAGCACCTGGTGGCCTACATGATCCAGGATTACCACATGCAGCACTGCGTCTTCGCGATGGAGAAGCTGGTGCGAGCATTGAGAAACCAGTGGTCCGTGATCCCGGAACTGGTATCATACGACCACATTGTCCACTGCCGCGTCAACACCTTCATGAGGACGGAGCCGGTTCGTGGTGTTCGAGCGCCAACTGGGTTCACGAGGTGCGCGAAATATGATGTGTGGAAGAATGATCTGCCACATGATAAGCATTCTTCGACAGACTAAATGCTGGCTGGTCCTATGGAAGAAGGATCGGCCAATGCCGCTGTTGTCGTCAAGGCGCACGGGGCATGTGCTGCTGCTGTGGAATTAGTAGTGGTCTTGCGGGCTGGCGCACGGGCCAAGCAAGGTTGGGGATGTCGACTCTCTCAGAAATTGCCAGCTTTTGGCATGTAGATACTAGTTAATGTTGGAATTCTTGACGTTGAACTATATTCTCCACGACTGTGCTTCCCGCCATGTGCTGCCGGTTGTGTGTGTGATGTGTTGCACCGCTATCCTGACATTCGGATACACGATACGCAGGATAGGGCACAGTAAGCAATTGCCAAGGCGGCCTGGCGGTCCCACCCAGGGGGGCGGCTGGCAGGGCCCATACCAGCATGCCCAGTGGTTAGCCCTGGGCGCTACAGACTAAGTTAGGAGCACGTAGTTACGTATTTAGCCCTTTCGTTTCGACGTTTGCTTACGTCTACTTTTTGAGTGCTAAACTATTGATCGTTGAAGTGGACGACATTTCGATGACAAGAAATTGTGTGGTTGATGCACACTATGGTATATCATACTACAATCATATGCAGCTACCAGCCAGTTGGAGGCCGGCGGACGCATGCCTAGCCCACTGGGTGGTGCAACCTAGCAGCAGATCCAGCTACAATGGTCCAAATGGCCATCACGACGGTCCGTTCAACGGTATTGCATTGCTTGTTAATCTTGGTCGTCGGTAGCCTCTAATTTGCGTGATCGCCTTCCTGGCGGGATGTTGTCCATTGCCACTCTTTTGGCCGCTGCTCTGGCGCTGGCGGGCCTCGGCCAAGCGCAGGCAGAGCAGAATAATGTGACTCTCTGCGGCACCAGCGCCTTCTATAATTCCACCGACTCTGAGATCCCGTATTCATGTTGGTATAGCACAATCTCTGGGGCCGGAGCTTGGCCGCTGATGGCGTCGCAGTTAACAACAACGCGTGGGGCGCCAACGGCAGTGAATGGGGAGCCTCTGTGTCCACCGGCTTCTCGTGCTTGACCGTGGGCGACGGCGGCCGCAACTTTTCCGTCACGTACAAGTGGGAAGGCGATGCGTCGACCGTCAAAGCGTTTCCCTACGCCAAGGCCTGGCCGTCGAATTTCCCCGTGCAACTACGGAACTTGTCGAGCATGCCCTTTGCTGCGAGTTGGCGCACCTTTGTGAGCGGCACGGAGGACGAGAGCGTTCAAAAGCAGGAGCAGGCATACGACAATGCGGCCTTGCGTGCCAACGTAGCTGTGGATATCTTCTTGAGCGACAACGCCACTAACTCGACCCTGGTGGGGCCGCCCATTGAGATTATGATATGGCCGTGGTATACGAAGAGCATCATCCCGCTCGGCTACACGTCGACGCCGGCCAATGATACGGCTGAAGTCGGCGGCGTCGAGTACAGTCTGTTCCAAGGCTACAATATCCAAGGCCAGCACGTCTTTTCGTGGCTAGCACACAAGAACCTCACCCAGGTCGACGTCGACTACGCTCCGCTGCTCAGCTACATTGTGGACCAGGGATACCTTGGCGGCGGGCTTTATCTTGGCCAGCTAGAGTTTGGCACCGAGGTGATGAATGCGAATGACCAGGCCACGTTTGAAGCGTGGGACTACTCCCTTCGCATCATCCGGCACGGTGACCCCGACGATCCACACACTGCAACCTCCACCGCCACCGGTTCGACAGCCGTATCAACCAGCACCAGCACCGGCACCAGCACCAGCACCACCCAGTCAGCGACCGGCAGTGCAATCACCACGACATCTTCATCAGCCGCCACCTCCTTACCGCCGGCCCGGGGCTTCGAGTCTCTGGCCGTTGGCGGGACGTGGATATGCGTGGCGATGCTGGCTGCCATATGATCTTTCCGCGTGCATTGCGTAGAATATAGATATGATTCCCCCAACCTGCTTAGCATGAGCAGACTAGACTAATAATAATTGATATAATTGGACGAATAGGATTGATATATTGGACGAATAGTATTGATACATTGGACGAATAGTATTGATACATTGGACTAATAGGATTGATATATTGGACGAATAGTCATTGATATACTAGACTAATAGTCATTGATATACTAGACTAATAGTCATTGATATATTGGACTGATAGTAACTGATATATCGGACTGATAGTGTTTGAGCATAGACGGTGGCCTGACTGTGCATTAGTAATGCCGAGCTTGTGCGAAGCGCGCGAGCTAGGGTTGGCAACCCTCAGCGGCGCCAAGCCTCGGAGCTCTTCCCGCTGACTCCTGTAGAGCACCTGCTGGGCTGCTGCACCTCCTGCTACCTCCACCTCCACCACGCCCGTATCTGGCCCTCTCCACTCCGCTGCCGCCATGTCTGTTGCACGGACGGCCCTCCGCCTCGCTCGAGCCGCCCCCTTCCGCGCTGTCGCTCCCCGGACATTCTCCTCTGTCGCTGCCCGACGTACGTCTTAGCTCCCACGATGCAAAGCTCTCGGCAAGCTTGACCGAGGGAAGAAATGGAAAGAAAAGGAAAGGCATGGACTGACAAGCACACCTTTCCGTTTTCTAGGCGCCGACAAAACACCCGCGAAATGGGAGGCCAGCCCCCCGGGCAAAATCATTCCCTTTGATGGTAGGCCCAGCTGCCCAACAAGTCCAATAGATGCAGACCCGACTGACGACGACGACAACAACAACAGAGGTCAAAAGCGAGCAAGACCTGCTCCCGCCCGGTGCCGCCGCCGGTACGGTGCCAACCGATCTCGAACAAGCCACCGGTCTTGAGCGTCTCGAAATCTTGGGCAAGATGCGCGGCATTGATATCTTCGACATGAAGCCCTTGCCTTCTGACAGACTTGGTATGTGTGGCTGTCCGGCTTGCAGCAGGCCAAGTGCGGCTGAAGACTGACCTCGACTGACCTCATCGGCGTAGGCACATTCTCTGACCCCATCGTGGTCAAGAGCGGTGGCGAGGAGCTCCAACTCGGCTGCACTGGCTTTCCGGCTGACGACCATGTCGTGCGCTGGGTTGTGGTAAGTTTGCCTCGGGGCCGACTGGGCCGACTGGGCCGACTTGTAAATTTCTGCCCCTGATACTGATATTGCAAAGGTCTCTCGTGACCGACCGTACCAGCGGTGCGATGAGTGCGGCTCAGTTTACAAGATGGAATACATTGGCCCTGCAGATGACCCGCACCATGCCCACCACGGCTACACAGAGCCCAAGACCATGGCCGACTACGTCAAGGAAGATTACTGGTATAGATGAATGTCGGCCGCAGTGTAGCTCAATAGGAAGGGTGAACGTGGGCGAGTGTATATATGCGAGCTTTGTGCCAGTATTGGCAATAAGACTGATTCTTTCATGACCTGACCTTTCCAAGCACTGCTTCCCTTGCCTGGGCCCGACTGACCAAGTTAAACGTCCAATTGACGCAGGACAGCAGCAGGAATAGCAGAATCTATGTTCTCGGTCTTGGCTCGGGTGCTGGCACGTATGCCTATGTACCGGTAGCCAGCGTGCTGCTGATTTTTGATATGATGTATGTTGATGATACCTAGCTAGCAACTACGACCGATGGTGACACTTGGCTGGCAACTACGACCGATCGTCACTTGGCTGGCAACTACGACCGATCGTGACCCCTTTGCCTTCTCCACCAAGCCACGGGCAGTCACGCCACAGGGCAGTCCACGCCACGACCAGACGGGACATTGCTGTCGCTAACAGCCAACAGATAGACTAATATAGACATCGAAGTTACTGTTAGGCTGGCATGCTGTTCAGATTCATCGCCGCTGCAGTAGGCTCTGTCCTGTCCCGTTTTAGTATCTATGCTCGGCACCAACTCTATACGAACGAGTGATTCCCCATTCTAGCTCCGTGAATCTTACGCTAGGCGTCTGCTACCATGGCTAAACTACCGAAATGATACTTGACGTGGCGAGTGTATCAACTACACAGACAACAGAGAGAGAATAGATGCTGGAACGCCTGGAGAAAAAGAGTAAAAAGAGTAGAATCAAGGGTGCAAAAAGAGGTCCGATGGCATCGGCAGATAGACCGAGACATCAAGTCCCCTGTCTACGGCTTACCGCGCCAGGCTTCGGACAAAAATTCGGCAGGCTGAGCAAACTTATAGTCTGGCAGCAACCGATTCCACTGGTCGGGGCAACTGTAAGCCCCGGCGGAGATAGCTAACAAAATTCCAGCGACAGCGATTCTCGAGAACATGTCAGCCTGCTCGGGCGGAATGGCCGGATGGTTGACCTTTGGAACCCACGATGATGTCCACGTGTCGCTTTCAAGCTCGCTGGCTTTCAACTTCTCAACCTTGAATGGGGCGCCTGGAGTATGTCGTTCAAAGGTCAGCAAGCACACAGCATCGAAGACGGGTTCAAAGTTGGGGGCTATTCACGCACCGCGAATCTTCTCTCCCAGGGCAATGAGTTGGCCAACGGAAATTTCAGTGCCCCTGATGCCACCAATGACAGGCCACTCTCCCTCAAAGTCGATCGCTCTCGCAACCACGTTGGCGACATCCTGCATTGTGGTGAGGGTGAGACGGTCGTCATCACCGCCGTCCAGGACAAGAGCTCGGCGTTGGTGAAAGTCGAATGGAATCTCTAATACATGGATGTGTTTGGACGACTTGTACGGGCCTGTCAAGTAGTTCAAGAACACGCCTGGTTGAAAGAGCGTATACTCAAGAACCTAAGCGGTAAGTAGGTGTCTGATTCAGGAAAGCCTCACAAGCCCACCTTCTTGTCCTTATTCAGCTCCTGGAGGTATCGGCGAGCTTCTAGCTTGGAGCCATACCAACTCAGGTGCTCGAAACTGGATCTGCAGGAAAGAAGACAAAAAGCAAAAAAAAAAAATCAGTCATGCCCACAAAACATCAGGGATGAGGATTGCCGCACGAGGCCCATTCGCTGGGTGCAAATCGTTTCACGCCAGCTTGAACGGAGGCATCGATTATGTTCTTTTGCACGGTACCCGCTGGATCGTCCTGAGTGACGAACGACAGCACGGTGTGAACGCCCTGCAGGACTTGGGCCAACTGCTTGGCGTCTTCGTAGTTTGCCTTGACCCATGATACACCACTCGGGAGGGCGGTGGAGCCAGCTGGAGGAGCATCCTGTTGCAGCAACCAGTCAGGTAATTAGCTGTCAGTAAAATGAAAAACCTATGCACGTGCACAGACAAGATGCAAGTGAACGAAGGAGCGAAGGAGCGAAGGAGCGAAGGAGCGAAGGAGCGAAGGAGCGAAGGAACGGACCTTTCGGGATAAAATTAAAATCTCGTGCTTCCTGGTAGCAATGAGCACATCGATGATCTCCTGGCCTACACCTGCCGGAACAGTCAGTAACAACTGCGGGTCAGATTTCCGACAAGAGAAGACTGACCCCCTGAGCCGCCTACCATGGCAATCTTGACCATTGTTAAGCTGTCGTGCTTTCTTCCAAACTTCTGTTTTTTTCTGTAAAAAAGAAAAACAAGAAAAAAACAGGCAATAGGTGTGTATACTGTATACAGACCAGCTTCGAAAGGTTGAATGTGCCGTCAGGCCGCCTGTCTATATATGTCATAGTTCGGCCGAATCGATGGACGAACAGCCACAGGTTCGTCCAGGTGCGTAAGACAATCAATACACTCCCGTGCATTTGCTCCGGACCGTGCCGGGAGCGTGAGCTGAGTCTTTCCGTCTTGCGAGTCCTCTTCTGTACCAGCATGTGGCCGAGCTCTCGGCTCGCTTGGGAGCCGCAACTCCTGGGTCCCTGCGCAGTGTTGAGCTCACTCGCATGAATGTGAATTACAGATTGCTACCCCGGTGCATAGCCTGAGATGCTACTGGCGGGAAAAAAGAGAAGCAAGGACTGGTTGGCTGATTAGGTTGAGCTGCAAGAATGCCTTACATTGTACTCGTACATTGCTGTCAATTAAATATGCACTCATTTCACCATCTCGATGCGCTGTTTGAACTTTGCAGCTTCTGTCTGCCACTTCTTCGCAAGGGAGAGCGCTGCGCCGATAAAATCCTCGACCTCTTTCATGCTCTTGGCATTTTCACTAGCGGTTGGTCTGGTTGGCTTGCGCTTGTTCTTGTTTTTGCCTTTGTTGGCCGCGGGAGAAGGATCGGCAGGAGCAGTTGCCTCGGTCACAGGAGGAGTAGGGAGGATTGAAGGAGGGTTAATAATGTGTCGAAGGGTCAAGGTCTGGCGATCATTAAAGGGAGTCGGGGGTGCGGTGTGGCCTGGTTGTCGTAATCTATCATCTCCTATAGGGGGAGTGTTGGGATTTTGGGCGACCAAGTTCGCATGCTCGACAGAGTAGAGCCGGTCCTTGTGTTGGAAGCTATACGACTCTGAGTCAAGGAGGTAGAAGTCGGACAGGATGTACGTTTCAGCAGCAGAGTCAGGGTTGTGAACAATCTTCTCCCTCTTCTTCATCTTTATCTTCTCTCTCTTTTTCTTCTTGTCGTCCGTCTGCGTCGTCTCTGGTGTTTTTACTGGCTGCTCAAGAAGCAACAGCGGGGTCGCAACGCTTTGAACAGACTCCGAATCCGCGTCGCTTATGCTGCTCCTGTCGCGAAACAGTAGTAGCCATTTTGATAGAAGACCGGAGACTGAATTAAATAGGGCTGATTCTGTAGCTGACTTGGCAGAATACACTTCGCGCCATTGCCGGCAGGTCAGCTTAATGTCAACAACAGATTCGGGCCGCAAGAGGCAGACGGAATGCTGTTCTTCCACGACGCGAATTCGGTGTAGCCGGGGTGGCGACTGTCCAGGAGAGAACCGATGCTGCTTTTTCGGTGCAATGAGATCAACGTATATGGCCTGCCAGCTTTGGTGAGGCCAGAGAGGAGAAAAGGAGAGCGTGATGATTGGATCGGAGTTCTTGGCAGTTGCACCTTCCTGGTCAGAAGTTGGTCCTTCCTGGTTAGAAGTTGGTCCTTCCTGGTTAGAAGCTGGTCCTTCCCGATCAGGAGTCAGTCCATCTTTGTTAGAAGTTGGTCCTTCCCGATCAGGAGTCAGTCCCTCTTTGTCAGAAGTTGGCCCTTCCTGGCCAGAAGTCGGTCCTTCCCGATCAGGAGTCAGTCCATCTTTGTTAAAAGTTGGTCCTTCCTTGCCAAAAGTCGGTCCTTCCTTGCCAAAAGTCGGTCCTTGCTTGCCAGAAGTTGGTCCTTGCTTGTCAAGATGACCGCCGGAAAGAAATTGTTGGAGCGCTGGCATCGTAGGGAGAAATGCACAGTGCGGGTAGGAAGATTCTATCTTTTGCTTGGACAGGATGGCGCCTACACCTTTGACGTTGTCGAACAGGCCTCTGCCAAACTCGGCAGTGTATTCAATCTGCACGGTGGGGTCTCGTGCATGAATCCAAAGGTGAGGTGTGACCGTTTCGCGAAGAGTGAGGCGTCCCAACTCAGCATGCTTCGATACAGTCCTCGGATGGAGACGATGTAGTCGTTTGGACAAGGGCAACATGTGCGAAAGACAGGGCGTGTAATCCGGGCACCACACAAGCTCCTGGTCTGCGGCCAAGTGACTTTGACAGACCAGCCCATCCCTGTGACGAAGGACTGCCAAGCAGAGCTCATGGTAAAGACGATGGGCAGCATCTTCATATGCTGGAGTGCAAACCATGTCGAGCTGCAGCAAGCCACCTTTTGGCTCCAGACTGGCGAAGAGACCGTGTTTTTGGGCCAGAGTGTCAACCAATGCTGCTGCTCTGTTCATTAAAACTGTATCTGGGATATGCCGTTGGACATTCCTCATGGCCGCAATCTGCCGTTGGATGAGCTGACGTATCTCGGACGCCTGGTCTGGCGGACCAGTGACGATGGTGTGCTTTTCGCCGAATTCAATCGACACACCGGACTTGCTAGCCAGCCTCAGCACATTGTCGACCGGGGCTCTTGCAAGGGTGATTTGCTTGACTTGATTGTAGTGAGAGAGCAGATACACTTTGTTGGCAACTGGTTCCGCGGCGTGGGCCACGCTTCGCGGCTGAGCAGCCGGCAGATCATAGCGCCAGATGTGCTTTGCAATCGCTTTGATCATCCCGTCCTTTCCCGCTATCTTGGGCAAGTCGGGCAGCCGCGAATCAGAGGTCTTGTGCTCTTCTAAGTAGCGGCGTAATTGCTTCTGTGTGAAGCCGGCGACGAGAGTCTTCTTCAGCTCAGCCCATGCGTCCGGGGCCAGTGCTCCGTGCACCGGCTGAATCTGATGCCGTGCCTGGCTGATGTTCTCTCTGACTTGTTCCCACGTCGACGGTTGTGTTTCCGACGCAAGGCTCTCATAGAAGCTCTCTTTGGGTTCAGCGTCCTGCTCCGTCGGCACCACCGGAATCTTACGGTCCCGCGGCGAGAGTATAAGCACTTCTGATGGTTTGCCCAGCGCATTCATGCCTAGTTGAGCCGTCTGGCTGGGGCGCCATACTCGGAACTTTGGCGACTTCTTTTCGGCCCTCTTCAACTGCGCATCTTCGGTCTGAGAACCCGACTCGCCAGGAGAGGACTGCTGCTCCCCGTCATCATCGATATACAGCGCAGCCGTGGACTGAAGGCGGCGACGAGGTGTGGCAAGTTGCACAAAAGGGGAGTCCGGCACGGGAACAGGAGGGGCCTGTAATGGCCTGTATTGCCGCAGTTGACATCTCAGGCAGAGGTTAGTGGTACCATAAGCACGGCTGAACATGAAGTGCCTCTGCTACTGCCATGGACTAGTTGTGTGAATGGAGAATAAAGCAAGCATTGGGTGGCTCTCAGCGGGAGAATAGTGTGCGCAAGGCTGCGCAAGGCTGCGCTTGACAAGGCTGTGCAAGGCTGAGCAAGGCCATGCGAGGCATAAGTGGCAGCCTCGTAATGTGTATGAGTGGCAGCCTCGCAATGTGTATGAGTGGCAGCCTCGTAATGTATGTGAGTGACAGTCTCGTAATGTATATGAGTGACAGCCTCGCAATGAGTACTATAGTATGAGTGACAGCCTCGTAATGCGTAATTTCATTCTGCTCTTATGATACCGCCCGCCCTCAATGATTCTCATACTTCTCCGCCTGCTTATCACTGCGCTTGTTGCGCTGCTGCTTCTCCCAATCCTGCTCATATTTATGACACCACTTCTTCCACTCCTTAGCACCCTTGCCCATCGTTAGCTTCCAGTCTTCCTTGACCTCGCTCAGCTCCCACTGCTCATCCTCCCAGTTCCTGGTCTCGCCTCCGCTCTGGTGTGGACTCCAGCCGATGGCATCGAGCACCTGCCCCTCTGTCGGTGGTACGTGAAATTCTCCTTTCTGCGGAAAGATGGTCGGGTCAACGCGACTGCACTCTGCCTCGAGGTACTCCTTGAGTGGCTCGACGCGAGCGCTAGGCTGGAAGGAGAGCTTGAGCTGGTCCTTGCCGTCTGCCTCGCTGGACGCGAGCCGTTTGGAGATGGATCGTGCCGTTTTAGCACCCATGATCGACTTGAACGCCCACACCGTGGCAATTTCGCCCAGGCCGCCGACCACGACGAGCATGCAGTCAATGCCGAATCCAATGGGCACCAGCCCAGACGCGATCACGCTGTCTCGCTGGGCCTTGCTCTTGGTGCGCATCAGCGTGTTGATGAACTCTTCCCGTAGCGCGGTCTCGTTGGTGCCCATGCTTTGCGGGTAGATGAACAGAATCTCATCGATGGGTACCGTGGTCTTGGACTCTTCCGCCACCACTACCCCGTCGTCGCTGTGCTGCAGTTCTGGTGTCGTCGGTCGCGAGGTTCCAGGCGATCGAGACGGCGAGGCATTGTCACCCGCGCGGGTCAGAAAGTCGAGATTGGCCGATGTCGTCAGGCCGATCGCCTTGTTCGTCGTCCGCACCATCAGGTGTTGAAAGCCCTTGAAGCTGGTGGTTTTCTCCTGCGACGTCTTTGCCTTGCGCACTTCTTCCTGCCATTTCCGCTGCACCAGGTGGATTTTGTCTTCCTTTTCGCCAGGCTTGAGCGTCGGCTTCGTCAGTGGCGGTGGTGGCGGCGTGTAGAGCAGAAAGCGGTGCGGCACTTGGTCAGTCGGCGCCTCAGCAAGCGTCGGCGTCGGCAGCGGGATTATATAGGCCACCAGCTTGTGCGGGTCTCGCACCTTGTGAATCGGGTTGGCCGGGTCGTCTTCCGAGTACGACGGCGCGGGCGTGTCACGTTTGGGTGGTGCAGCGAAGTTGGCTGTGGATGGGGCAACGTCGCCAAACTGGTGCTTGGGCGCATTCTGTTGTGCTTGTGTGGTGTCGTCGGAAGGAACCCCGTCTGCCGATTTGGCTGGTCTGGCGGGCAGTTTCGGAGCGTGCTCTTCTATTATTTCTGGTGCTTGTTGTGAAGCGTGGGCTTGCTGGGGTTGTTGTTGTTGTTGTTGTTGTTGCTGAACAGGTTCAGTTTGCTGCTCTGGGCCGCTCGTTGTGGGTTTATTATCAAAAAAACCCGACATGTTGTTTTCTTAACCCCTCAAGTAGTCGAGTCCTCAATCGCTCATTCAAGCCGAGACAGTGAGAAGTGGGCAAGTAATTATAGCACTGAAATGGTGATGTTTTGCTACCTGGAAATATAGCGTGTGGCAATGGGTTCGGGCACGAGTAGCTTATAAGTTATATTTGCTACTTACCTGATGTTCAGTCTCAGCTATCATCTCAACCAACAGCTCGATGTCGGCTTCGTCACCCAACTTTGGCCGGTGTAATGTCTGCCCTAGCAAGCGTGCCGTTCCAAGTGGCTCAGCGGGGCCACGCTTGAGTTGCTGGCCCCACTGGAGCCCAACTCTGTGGCGATGGTGGCGCCTTGGCGACGCACCCAACTGTGGCGTAGCTCTTATCTTTTGGGGCCTTAAAACCAAGGCAGCAAAAGTCCTCGCCATTACGCGGCCGCTACGCGCGTTAATGGTACCATCATAGCTTTCTCCCATGCCCTTGATGCATCCCACTCATTCGTCATAGTCCCACCCTAGACGGTCGTAAATGCTCATACCAGTGTCCATGTTCAGCGTGTCCTCTATGCCCTTGCCCCCCATGACCCTATCCATCGCTTTGCCAGCATGCTCAGGTATGATGGGTGCGTCTTTGAAGATGTCTTGAACGTCAACTTCATTCCGCTTCAGCGGTGTGAACAGCACCGTTCGGCCCGACTTGTTCATCTTTGACACCGGAGTTGCCGTGAGGTATGATGGCAGGTCTGGCTGCTGCCGTGCTTTTCCAGGGGTTGCCGTGACAATATCGCCGCCGGACAAGGCTGTACGAGGCCGGGGTGCGAGGGAGATTGATGAATGCAAGCTTGCTTTCGACGGCGTGCATGCAATGGCGTCCAAAGCTGCCCCTCTCCTCGGTGCTGATGGCATGACCGCCTTCATCGTTGACGACGGAACAATGTCCTCGGCTCCAGAATCATGCTCCTCCTTATCGGCCACAGAATCGTGTTCTTCGTCATCGGCCATAGCCATCAAATTGGCACGGCTTTTCAACAACTGCATCGCCTTCCGCCGACTGGGCGTGGCAGTGATTTGTACTCTTTTGTGCTGCTCAACCTCGTCCATAATCTCCCTGGCCACCGTGCTTCTGTTTGGCTTCTTTACCGCATCAATGATAGCTTTGAGCTCGGATCGCTGCATATTGATCTTGTCCATCTTTTCCCTCTTCGCTTGATGCACTTTGGCATCTGCCACCAGATCGATCTGTCGCCCCAAGAAGCTGACAGACCTTTGCATTCTCGGCCGCGACTCTGCACCACCAGCCAGGTCAGATGGCACCCGCCGTAGAGCAGACATGGAACGCTCGCGCTTCAGACTTGGGAGAGTGGAAGACCGCGGCAGCAGCGGCGGAGACTCGCTCCGCGCCGTTTCTTTGTCACTGAACACACCTTCTAATGGTCGCTTTGCAGCCGGGCGTGGCCTCGATTTCATCTCTGACCGCGCCTTCTCGTGAGCGTGTGGTTGTGTGCTGACGCGAATTCGCTCAGGACGGCTATCGGCTCCTACAAGCTTCTCACAAAGTAGTTTGGTCTGTTGAGGCAGTCTTGAGCCATAAAATGGCTTGATGATTTCCCGGTAGAACTCCTGCAACTCATCTTTCGATTGTGCAGGCCCTCCTGTTACACCATCATACTTTCCAGCGGAAAGCTGTAAACCATCTGTGCTCACTGTATGCCAGATGCACAATTTGTCGATCAACGCATCTAGCTCGGCTTGCAGGTTGCGAGGCCTTCGTTTGGCCTTCGGAGTAGACGTCAGAGTTTGGTCGACCTTATCATCCGTCTCCTGCTTAATCTCTGGCCGAGAGTGTGCTTTGGCTTCAAGAGCCATAACCTCAAGAATCAGTAACACCTGCATCTGCGTCTCTCTTGTTCGCAATTCCGACAAGCATTGCCGAATATCAGTTTCAAGAGCATCAGCCATGGAGCTTGCACCACCGTACACATGTACACCAATCTCTCGGCCACGCCACCACTTCTCCATCACTGCGTGCTCACAGTTGTACATTCCGTCTGAGCCTAGCTTCACTTTCTTGGAAGTTCTCTTCTTCTTCGTTGACGAGCCATCTGCACCGTCGGTTGCAGAGAAAAGCGATTTGATTGCGGCGGGTAAGCCCGCTCGATATTTGAGATCGGCTTTCTTTGGGGGCATGATGCAGGAGTACAAGCAATCTATGAGTTGTTGGGTGCTTAACACACCATCGGGCAACTTTGCAAGAGCTCTGGCGCGACTCAGTGGGCCCTTGGCGTAGAATGCTAGAGAGGTACGCGAGAGATATAGAGTCTCGAGGTACTGGTGGACCATCTGGTCGCCCGTTAGAGCTCCCTGTTGGCTCTGCTGCACCGTATCTGGCTCCGTAGTTGGCAAAACAATCTCTGGCATATCTGCATTGGATGTCTCTCTAGTAGGTGGAGGACAAATGGCTTTGTCTGACGTCTTCAGATCGTTGCCGTCGAGTAACTGATCATGCGAACAGTTCGGGGCGTCAGCACTCCCAGTGGTAATACTTTGAGAAAAGCTGCCATTTGCAGAAGAGTCCTGCAACGGACTATTTGGAACTTCATCCTGAGAATGGCTCGAGGAAAACAAGGACATCCGAACTTGTGCACCTCGTCGATTTTTCGGCACCTTGGGGCTGCATCCAGTCAGAGGTCCGCCAGAGTTGGTTGTAGAATGCGAATCGCTTCTCGTGTGATGATGCTGGCCACGTACTACTGGGTCCTGTGGGAGTAGTTGGCCGTGCCTGTCAGTAGCATCGTGGCAATGCTGTTCCGTGACCCAGCTGGCGAGTCGACACGCTACCCAAGCACTGGGGCTCGCTTTCTCAATGGCATAGAGGCTGCTATTCGGGCTTAGTCGAGCGATAAGAACACATCCTTCATGCTGCCACGCGGGAAGTATATGTGCATCAAATAGGTAGGGAGAGGCCAAGGTCTTGTAGCTCGCTGCAGGTGCCAGCCAGACGAGCGGAACGTTGGACCGTGGTATTAGGACAATTGGGGCAAATGTCACTGCCGATGGTTTTGCGGTGGAATCAATGGGCCGAGCAGTGAAGGCGGGTATATCCTGGTCATCTCGCTTCCTCTTCCTCGAGGCCGCTGGCGTGGAAGACTGGGAATTGCGAGCACAGAGCGCGGCCAGTTGAAGAGGGTCGCGCGTGATTGATGTTTGCATTCTCCCCCGACGATTGAAAACGCCATTTTCATGCCCTTGAGTGGAATGGTCCTGCCATTGATTGTCTGATTGTCTGATTGATTGATTGATTGATTGATTGTTTGTTCGTCACCTGTCTCAGTTGGAGGCTCAATGTGTGGAAGGTGCGAGTATAGACGTGGGCTGTGGCCCGCACTTGCTGTCTGCGCGCCGCGGGTCTGCAGCTTGACGTCACGCGTCTGGCTCCAGGAAATCTAGCCTTGGCTCCACAATGCGATTGATTTGCTTGGGCCGACGGTTTAGAGGTGCAAGAACGATCGTTTAATTATAGTTCACTACCTCTAGGCTGCTAGCCTGCCTAAATAACTAATATGTAAATTCCATAGCTCCTTGCCCGTCCAACCCAAGACAAAAACACCAGTGTCTGGCTCTTCTACAGCATCAACCATTCAACAGGATATTGACAGCAATCATCAACCATTCAACAGGCTGTTGACAGCGATCGATCAGTAGTCAACGACATAAACATGAATAGGAATACTTCATGCTCGTGACAAGCATGACAAGCTCTAGCCAAGCACCACCGCCAGGATCACTATTATCAAGATGATGGCGAGAATGAGTAATAGACAGCATGCTTTGCTCCGTGCCGCTTTCTGGTAGCGGCTCGCACTCCGCAGCTCCATGTCGGCGCCTCGGGTGTCGGTAAGGGTACTCTCAACCTGGACGTCAATAATGTCTAGCTGATCACCCTGCTCTCGCACAATCGTGGCCACGTCGCGGAACAGCTCGTTGAGTTCGCCAACAGACTGCTCGATCTGCCTAATCTCACCCTCACGCTCAATGATGAGATGTTCTTGGAAGTCGACTTCGGCCTGATGCGCCAGTTGAGGCTCGTCGAGGAGCTGCGTTTGCTGTTGCCGGTCGTCAGATTGGGCCTGCGCTGAGTGCTGCGATTCTTCCAGGGCCGCCTTGGAAGCTCGCTCCTTCTCAATCGCCCGCCGTTGCACAACTTGGAATTCCGACAACGCTGAAGTGAATTCTCGAGATATTTTCTGGTTGGTGTACTTTTGCGAAGGCTCCCAGGTGTCAGCACGGCCACCCAAGCCGAGTTGTTAGCACTCACATTCAGATCTTCCCAACCCTGGGCCTTCTTGATTCCTTCTCCGACCTCTTTGAAGCCGTCTCGAGCCTCTTCGAGCATGTCATGCACTCGCTCACGCACTCTCTCTGTATCTCGCTTCGTGCCAAGCAACGCCACTTGATTCGACAAGCGCGAGACGTTTGACATGAGCTCGAATAACTTGGTAGATAGCGATTCAGTGAAGCGACTAAATTCAGGGTCGTCGCTGTATGTGAGATCATCTTGACGCCGACTTGTCGGTTGCGACTCCAAAGCCGACAGGCGATCGAACGACATGGCTGGCGCTTATATGATCGTGAGATGATTGTCTGGATGAGGTACGATTCTGGTGAGATGATACCGCGTCGTCGGAGGAAGAGGAGTCAAGTTGGAGGTGAATGTTGCCGCCTGGGTCGTTCCTGCCCATCGAGGTCCCACGGCGAAGCTAAACCTTTTTGGGTAGTTTGATTTCAGGGCACTCGCGGTCCATCTCACAAAGCGCAGGCGCGGCCCAATAATAAATTACCAGCACTACCAATATCACCAACATCAACTTCTTGGCATCTTCGCCGGTCGAAGGAGATTGTTGGCCATGATTGACTCGGTTCCTGACGACACACCGCGATGAGTACAGCGACGACGACAACCACGACCACGACGACCACCACCGCAACCATCATGCCAGGAATTGCCAGTGCGTCAAACAGCGCCGTCGCTAAGACTCGCCCATACCGCCGTTTCTTGACGTCCGCTCTACACTCACGGTTCTTGCATTCACTCCTCGTCGTTCTTCTTCTAGCCCAAGGACTTGCTGTCATCCTGGGACCCAAAAATGGCAAGTCCAAGACGGCTCAACCAAAGAGAGTACACCGGTGCTGACTGATGATTTCCAGACTTGTTCTGGTCCTGGTTCCCTCTAGGCCCTGCTGGCTTTCGAGCCTTGCTCTTCTTCATCACTATTATCATTATCACTTTTCTGCAGATATCGACACTCAAGATCGAGACACCAACACCTGCATCACCGATTGCCGGCTTCCTCTCCACCATCCTCAGCTTCACAACAGCCTCTATCATTACCCTCTATGTCATCTCTGGGTACTGGTTCAGCGCTGTCTACACCTTCTACAGCCCAAGTATGAGCTGGATCCAAAAAGGTGGTCCCAAGACTCCTGACCGGCTGAATGAGAAACCGATCTACGTCACCTGTTTCTGTGTCCTGCTGGGTGTGGCTCATGCGTTCAGACACCTCTACTACCAGCACTCTACCTTGCGCATTCCGATTGCTCGTGTACCCACTCCAGACGTAAAAGACCAGCGTACCCATCCCGTGGCCGACCTTTCCACCCAATTCAAACAGCAAGCTCATTCGATCGTCTGGCGGACTTCTCTTATTTCTGGTGCTCTAACCGTTGCCGCACCCTTTATCTACACTGCATTCCTCCGACAGTCAGCATGGATGGTGCAGCTATCGTTTGCCAAGTTATTCTTCAATCTCTCCAGAAGCAATGCACGTCCGACCGGATTTCCGCCGCTGGTTGGAATGCTCCCACGCACCTTCTTTTTAGCCATGCTTCTGGGCTTGACCTGGGAAGTTTCGTGCTTCCTCTTTCTTGCATACATGGCAACCCCGCCTACAAACAAGGGCAAGCCACTCAGCGATTTCAGTAAGGATGCCAACGGGACATTGCTCACAGGACTGAGGGCAAAGCGGGATCTGATCAAGACATTCGCATTCTGGGAGTTGGCCATCATTGCTGAGAGCCAGGCGGAAAGAAGGAAGGCTATTTTTGATGACATCGATAGGCCGACCGGGCCGGTTTGGGCATCCATGCTTGACGAGGCCCTGAAGGTGATCAAAGGAATCGACGAGCGCATTGAGGGCCCAGAGGGCGGAAAGGGTTCGCAAGCCACAAATCAGGGGCCGCTGAAGTCGTTGCCCAAGCTACTGCCGCCTCCAGAAACGACAAACGTAGTGGCCAAACCGAAAGCAGGCGTCAGCCGAAGAGCGAAAATTGCGGGATTGCTAAGCGACGAAGCGATCAAGATTGGCTCCAGCAGCCATCCCATGGATTCTCCGCTCAGCAACGTGGGTAGAGCGGTTGAGCGGGTTGGCCACGGCCAAGCCAGCCCCATTGAGCAGGTGAATACAATTGCAAGGAATAGTTCGGTTGGATGGTTCTTTATCTCGACCAATGCTGCCGCCGTGAAAGGCAAGGTTCTCGGGTCACCATTTGGCAATCCAGTGTTGATCGTGGACGCGGTCGAGAGCACGACCAAGGTGCTGGTGGCAAGTATGCAGGACGACAAGTATGGCAAAGCAATCAGAGGGGTGCCGTTGGCAGTGAAGCAATTCACCAAAACCATCAACCTGATTGATGGCCTGCTGAAGAAGACGCCGCCGGATGATGGAGACAACACAGAAGTCAGCATCATCTACGGGAGACTCAAGGCCGGGCTGACAGAACTGCTGTCGGCATTCCAGCAGTTCCTCTTCGATACTGGCCTGAGCGTAGCCGAGCTCAACGACGCGAAGAGAGCAGCAGGGCAACAGGGTATCGAGGCTGAAAAGGAACAGCAGACCCCGGTGCCAGTGGTGGAGGAAGAACAGCACCGGCGGGTGGTCAAGGTGCCCCGAGCTGTAGGAGTTGGGGAGGAGGAGCAACAGGACCGGTGGAGAGAATGGGGCAGCCAGAGGAGGCTGACAAATGGTCGGGCGACGCAGCCATTGTTTGCCAAGGATAATAATATATCGAGGAGTAGCGGCAACGATCTGAATGGGAATGCCGTGAGGAGACGGAGGGAAATGGAACAAGTCAGGGTAGGATGAATGAGACAGCAAGTCAGGGCAGGAATGAGACATCTGATACCATTTCCCTCCTGTTCAAGAGGACTTGTCTTTAAAAGTCTTTGTGGCTGCTAGTTCTCCAACGTTAGTGATTGATTGATTGATGACGACGAAATCAAACGAGCAACCGTCTTATTAACTGAACAAATCGCCCTTCCACACCTTCACTTCGGGCACGTCCTTCTTCGCCGCGCCAACGCCAGCAGCCGCATCAACCTCATTCTGCGCATCCCACAACACACCATCACCGCCCCGCGGCCTTATCGCCATCGCTTCATCATTCCCCTCGCCCGACGTGCCAACAGCAGCGCCAACCCAAACCTGGGCCCGCGCCTCGTCGCACCGCGCCACGGTCGCGCGCATGGCCTCGTCCACCTGGCGCGCGCGATCTCTCATCCCTCTCCGCACCAAGCCCAGACACAGCCTCCCAACCTCGTCATGCACGCCGTTGACCCTGTCGACCAGCCTGCCGATGCTGGCGACCAGGTACTCCTCTTCGTATACGGAGCCTTTTTTGCCGCGGGCGCGCTTGCGCTCTTCCCTGCGGCGGGTCTTGGACGTCTTGCGCGACGCCTGCGAGGCGATGGTGCCGCCGAATTGCGTGGAGCTGTTGTTGTAGCGCGTGAACATGCTCTGGTTGGTCACGGTTGAGGCTGTGGGGGCGAGCGAGATGGTGTCGTCCATATCTGTGGCAGCAGCGCCGGCGCCAACGGCGGGGTCGCCGCCGTAGAATGCGAGTGGATCGAGGGCCTTGATGCGCCGGAGCTCGAGGATGCGTGGTAGCTGGCTGGACAGTTGCGTGGTGCAGTCGTTGAGTAGGGACAGCAGCTCGGATGATTTGTCGAGCAGGACGGGGTCGACTATCGAAGTGGCTTGAGTGTGGAATGAGGTGGGTGTGGGGGGGTCTCGGTGATGGCGTTGGGACAGCAGGAGGAGGGCTTCGGCAAAGTAGCTGCCCTTGCAAAGAAGAGTGGCGGCACTGGTGGGGTCGTGGAGGTAGTGCTCGTGGATGTACGCGGCGGCGCGGTAGTCACGGTGTTCTTCGACTTGTGTGGTGGCGAGCTGGGTGGCGAGTGCGGTCAGGTTGCTGGGCGAGACAGGCACGAGGGTGGCGCAAGTAAGCGACTCTCGCCAACGATGTGCCAATGCGTACAACGCTTGGGCAGAAGCGTAGTCGCCTAGTGACTCGTACAAGACTGCCGCCTGCATATTTTGCGATTGTGAGGCGAGGTGGGCGGCGTAGAGGCGAGTGTATTGTTGCCTATGGACGAGAGAGTACTTGTAAAGGTCGAGAGCGTCGGTGTAGAGAGTGTGTCTGAGAGTGTATGCTTCGGCTTCGTCGTGTGATTCAAGGGCGACGAGCGAGGCCAGCGCTTTGGCATACCGTTTCAGGTGGTTGTCAATAGTATATCTTCGACGAAGTAGGGACAGAGAGTTGAGAGACTGGAGGAAGGGCATGTATTCACGTGGGTCACGTTGAGAATGCTGTGCAATCAGAAGGGTCACGTCGAGGTCGTACAGTCCCAGGGCCGTCGTGTACAGGTGATTGGGTTCAGAGAGAAAGCAGAGGTGGGCAACGGCGGTGTCTGCTTGAGTGGGTGATTGGCTGTGGAGGGTGGAGACAAGGGTGAGAGCAGCGGCGAGGTCGGGTGGGCGTTTGCAGACATGCGCTGTAAGGAGGGTGGTGAGGTACGTTGTCGACAGAGGGGGGATAGATAGGGCTGTGAGAAATTCGGAGCAGATGCGGTTGATCTTGGAAGGAGAGGGGGAGGATGTAGTTGCGGACGGTGGAGCGCTATTGGACGACGTGCTCTTGGAGGTGTCCCGGTAGAGTGTTTGAGTGACGTCTTCTTCCTTTAGCTTTGATAGGAACTCGTCGATTCGAGCTGGTTTCTTGACTTGGTCGATGAATTTTCCCATGTTGGAGATGAATGCGTCCGGGTTGTAGTCGTGGAGGATGTTCAGATCTACTTGGTGCTGTCGACAGGCCAGGAAGGCGATTTGGAAGTCTTGGTCTTCAAGATGTTTCCGGATACCCGACACGACGAGGGCTCGGGGATAGATGGTCTCGAGATTACCGCGAGGCATCTGCAGGACGACAGCATAGGTCGATGGAATGACAGTGACAATCTTGCCGCCTCGTTCGATGCTTCGGACCCTCTCATCGGTTTCAGGAGTATCCTCGGGGACTGCCATGGCAGCGGGCGCAGTAAGATGGACGAATTTGAGAAGGTGGTGAGTTGTAGTGAAGATCAAATGGGTGTCGGTGACGACGAAGGAAGAACAGTCTCGTGCAAGAAGGCGATTGTCCCCTTCAAGAATACCTTGAGAGGTGAGCGAGATTCTGTGGTACTCAGGCTCGTGATGTCCATTCATAGTTCCCTGATCGGGGCCTGCACATCGAAATATTGCCGTATCGGGCGTGGACGGCCCCGGTACGGCGGGTAAGAAATCTGGCTGGACAGAGGTGTCATCGCTGACGACTCGTGCAGAAGCAGAACCAGAACCAGAAGCCCAGACATACTCGTTAGTAGTGTCTGCGAATATGTTGTGCACGACAGAGACAACGTCGTGCTCGGCAAGATCTGAGAGATCTGAAGCATCGGCACATGCAACAGAGTGCAATCTTGAGACACCGCCATCGTACGAGAGAATGAAAAGTCGGGAAGATCCTCGAAACCGGATCTGACTGTAGCGTCGATGCGGAGGCAGAGCCTTAGAACGTCGATTGACGGGAGTAGTGTATCTGCTTGGCTTTGCATGGGCAGCCTGGATGGGCCAAGTCCATATATGGATGGCCGAAGTCGTCAGCACAGCAATCTGACCACCGGTTGAACTGACGGCACAGTCAATAATCGCAGAGTCGGCTTCAACTTCGCAAAAGGACATTGGAGGCGGAATACCAGCTTGACGTAGTGGTGTCAACTTGAGGGTGTTGCCATCAATGACTGCCACAACGCCATGGTCTTGGTGAGGAATGACCGGGCCTCTACTTATGGCGAGAGAATGTGAAAGGTCAAGAAGACATTCGGTGCTGTTAATTGTGAGTCTGAGAGGAATGTCCTTGTGCCAGCGCACGGCCAATGGTGAGCTGCGTTGAGATTCAAGAGGAATTACCTGCTTGAGGTAGTAGTGGTAATTGCCCATTGTCCACAGCTGCACCCTGTCCAAATACACAACTGCTAGGACGGTGGAATCACTGTTCCAAGCAAGAGAAATGTTCGACGCCCATGTTTGCATGTCACTGACGGACAGGCGAAGGTCAAATTCGCCGTGTCGAAGACCATTGCGTTCGAAGAAAACAACTTCAACTTTCGCTGTAGATCGCCTGATGGCAGCAATGAGGTTGCCATACGGCCGCCAGCTCAAGGCTGCCTCCAGACCATTGACCGGCTCGCTTGCACTGTCCAACTTTGCCTCCCGGTCAAAGACGCGTATTACTCTGCGATGGTCGGGCACAACACTATTGACGGAAAAGTAGGCGCCATCACCGCGCCAGCTGAGCGAGACTCTTCCATCCTCTCGACTGCTTGGGAGGCCTTCATCGACAGTCTCTGGCATAGTTGGATCCCGCATTGCTTTCGCGCGCTTCCCTTGGAACTGGGTTTCCTTCTTGCCCCATCCCACAGAGACGTGCTTGGAAACCTTTAGATCCTCGGCCGAGAGGGTCAGCTCGGTGACAGGCTCGAAGTCCCTGCCCATAAGAACAAGCGAGTCGGTGCGCGTGACCACAGCGAGCAACTGCTCATCCGGAGCCCATGCTGCCGCTGAGATGCCAACATCTACACTGCCAACGATCTCGATCTGCTCCTGATCCGCGGTTGGATGTTCTCTGACCAGAACAATGTCTCCACCGGCCAGAACTAGACAGGCAGTTTCAATGTCGGCAAAGTACTGTAAGAGCAAAACCTCGTCGGCGTCAAGATCAGGCAGCGGGCAAGGAGCATCCCACGAGGCTATCGTGGTGAAGCCGGCATCGGCATCACCCTTCCGCTTGAGCTGGATCTCTGGCTGAGTCGGAGTTGGGCCGAATGCACAGATGATGGCACTTTGGTCTCTGCTGGTGTCCCAGGCGCTGGCCGTGAGCGGGAGGCCATCGGTGACTGGGTGCTCGTGCAGTTCAACGGTTCTTAGGTTGTGCATTCTCCGGGCGCCGTACAGATGAGGCTACAACAGAGCGCACGAAAACCCAGCCATGTATTTTTACATACTCAATACTCATTGGGGTGTATTCCACTATTCTACAAAAAATTGTCGCCGTGAGGAAGTGGGTCTGTCGGCCCAGCCAATAGCCATCCAGTCTTTCCTCATCCGATCCAGCGTACTAATGGGAACACCGGAATGAACGATGAACGATGACCGACAGCAATCATGGCCGTCCCAGTCCGTTTGAATGGTTATTTCATTTGTGGGAAGCATTGTATGTACATACTTGCAAGCTGCCCCGCTTGAAGCTCAGTGTCCGTCTGTCCCCTTCCCTGCCTAGCCTCTGGACAGAAGTTGCTCAAGACGCCACCAGGCTACTTGGTCTTGTTGGTTTGATATACTGGTATGGGGTCAACACAGTGAGCTAGAGACATGCAGCCGTTGGTCTTACCTGCAACGACAAATGGAATGCTAAATCCAGTAACTGTTGTCCTGTGAGTACGGGTGTCTTGCATCAAAATTTGAATGGCGTACCAATGGTTCCCCAGTATCGCAGCCAGAAGAATCGGGTCTGTGTGTTGAAGGGCAAGTTACTCCGCGGGCCTTCTGGGTAATGATAGGGGCTCGACAGGCGCTGCGAGGTCGTGGAGAACTGCCGTCGGGCGAGCTGTTGGGCCGCCAGCCGGGTGCGGAGAGCGGATTGGGCGATCATCTTGGGGGTGTTAGCAGGTGCAGCCAAGTGAGGACGGCGTCAGACTTTGAGGAGTGGTGCTCGACGCGTGTGGCTTCAAAGTGGAGGGCGTTGAGCGACGGTGATGGAGTCAGTCTGTTCCGTCACTCAGTCGGAAGCTCTGCGGAAGCTCGTCAGACTGCCAAGACTGCCAAGACGTTAATACCCCCGATTAGCCGGCAAACCTGCCCCTTTAGGCGCGCTTCCTAATCGTCGCCCTACTTTTTGCACAAAAAGTCATCAACACTGCAAGAAGAGCAGAAGGCGGCCACTGCTAGGACTTTTGCTGCCGATCACCGTGCCATAATGGATGAACTGTTTGATGTCTTCCAAGACAAACCCGCTGCTCCTCCTCCGCTAGCCGACGGGGGAGACTCACCCACCAGAGCGGAGAAGCGGTTAAAGCGACAGGCCAATGGCGACTTGAAGCCCGGCGACAACGAACAGCCAGGAGAGAGCCCAAGGTCGTCACCGTCTAAATTACCCAAATCACCCGGATCCCCGGAGCATGGCGACTCGGCTTCAGGCAGCCAAGACGACCTTCCGGGCACCAAACGCTTACGGCTCGATGACGAGCCCGAGCTAGTAGTCACCGACACGTTTGAGACAGAGCAGTCGCGCGAAGTGGCCGCATCGGCGGGACTGCAGGCAGCGCCCGAGTCGGAGCGCGTGGTGCTCTCCCACCAAGTGCGGCATCAGGTCTCTCTTCCCCCGGACTACGCTTATGTTCCGATCTCAGAACACAAGCCACCGGACAAACCGGCCAAGGAGTATGGTTTCCAGCTCGACCCCTTTCAGCAGGTGTCGATTGCGTCCATTGAACGCAATGAGTCTGTTCTGGTGTCGGCACACACCAGTGCGGGAAAGACAGTCGTGGCCGAATACGCGATTGCACAGTGCATTCAGAACAACCAGCGTGTTATATACACCAGCCCGATCAAAGCACTGAGCAACCAAAAGTATCGCGAATTCCAGGCCGAGTTTGGTGATGTCGGCCTGATGACAGGCGACGTGACCATTAACCCAACAGCGACCTGTCTGGTCATGACAACGGAAATTCTGAGGTCGATGCTCTACCGCGGCTCGGAGATCATGCGAGAGGTCGGCTGGGTCGTTTTTGATGAGATCCACTATCTACGCGACAAGATCCGAGGCGTTGTATGGGAAGAGACCATCATTTTACTGCCTGACAAGGTCCGCTATGTCTTTCTGTCGGCCACCATTCCCAACGCGATGCAGTTTGCCGAATGGATTACAAAGACACACAACCAGCCCTGCCACGTTGTTTACACTGATTTCCGCCCAACACCGCTCCAGCACTACTTCTTCCCTGCTGGCGCTAACGGCATCCACCTGATTGTCGATGAGAAAGGCGTCTTCCGTGAGGATAACTTCCAAAAAGCCATGTCAGCGATTGCCGACAAGCAGGGCGATGACCCAGCAGATCCCAATAGCCGGCAGCGGGGAAAGGGCAAGAACAAGCGGCTGAACAAGGGCGGCGCCACTAAGGGTCCGTCGGACATCTACAAGATCGTGCGAATGATCATCTTGAAAAAGTACAACCCGGTGATTGTGTTCAGCTTCAGCAAGCGTGACTGCGAGGCCTACGCGCTGCAGATGTCATCGATGGTCTTCAACGATGACTCGGAGAAGGACATGGTCAAAGCCGTGTTTGAGAATGCGCTAGCGTCTCTGAACCCGGACGATCGCAGCTTGCCGCAAATCACCCATCTCCTGCCCTTGCTCCAGCGAGGCATTGGCATCCACCACTCGGGCCTGCTACCCATCCTGAAAGAAACGATCGAGATTCTCTTCCAAGAAGGCCTGATCAAGGTGCTCTTCGCCACCGAGACCTTCTCCATCGGACTCAACATGCCAGCCAAGACGGTCGTCTTTACGAATGTGCGCAAGTTCGACGGCCGTGACGTGCGCTGGGTGACGCCGTCCGAGTTCATCCAAATGTCTGGTCGTGCCGGCCGGCGTGGTCTGGATGATCGTGGTATAGTGATCATGATGATCGACCAGCAGATGGAGCCCGGCGTCGCCAAGACCATTGTGCGAGGCGAGCAGGACAAGCTGAACTCAGCCTTCTACCTCGGCTACAACATGATCCTCAATCTGCTGCGGGTCGAGGGCGTGTCACCCGTGTTCATGCTGGAGCGAAGTTTCCACCAGTTCCAGAACATCGCCAGCGTCTCGGATCTGGAGAGGGAGCTGCACGAGAAGGAGGGACAGAGATCGAAAACGCACATCGAAGATGAATCCCAGATCAAGTCTTACTACGACCTTCGCCAGCAGCTCAATACTTACGCCGAAGACATGCGCATGGTCATCATCCACCCCAACTTCTGTTTGAAGTTCATGCAACCCGGCCGACTGGTGCATGTCAAGGATGGCGACGATGACTATGGCTGGGCTGCTGTCATCAACTTTGGCCGGCGCGACCGCGACAAGAATTCCAAGGGCCAGCAGTTGAGCCCTCAGGAATCGTGGATCCTCGATGTTGCCATCGAGGTAGCTGACCAAGGAGTCGCTCCGGGCACCAAGGCATTCAACTCACTGCCGCCGGGTGTGCGGCCGGCCAAGGATGGCGAGAAGTCCAGGGTGGAAGTGGTGCCCGTCGTCTTGAAATGCGTGTATGGCATCTCCAAGTTCCGCATCTTCCCGCCCAAGGACATCTCCAGCTCGAGCGAACGAGCCAAGATCCATCGCGCGCTAGCCGAGGTCAAAAAGCGCTTCCCCGATGGCATCCCTAAACTGGATCCCGTCGACGAAATGAATATCAAGGACCGTTCCTTCAAGGAGCTGGTTGGGAAAATCGAGGTGCTGGAGTCTCGGCTGGTGGCGAACCCGCTGCACAACTCGCCGCGGCTGGAAGGGCTGTGGCAAGAGTACGCCAACAAGGTGGCACTGCTTGACAAGATCCGCGAGTTGAAGAAAAAGATCCAGGAGGCTCACGCCATCATGCAGCTGGAGGAGCTAAAGTGCCGCAAGCGTGTGCTCCGTCGTCTGCAGTTCATCAACGAGGAAGAAGTAGTACAGCTCAAGGCGCGGGTGGCCTGCGAGATCAGCACGGGTGACGAGCTAATGCTGAGCGAGCTCCTCTTCAACCGCTTCTTCAACGACCTGACGGCCGAGCAGATAGCTGCGGTCATGAGCTGCTTTGTCTTTGAAGAGAAAGTCAACGCCGAGGTCGCCCTGCCCGAAGACCTTGGCCGGCCGCTGCGGGAAATCCAAAACACGGCGCGCACCATTGCAAAAGTCTCGATTGAGTCGAAACTGGCGCTCAACGAAGAAGAATACGTGCAGAGCTTCAAGTGGCAGCTAATGCCCGTGGTGTTTGCCTGGGCCCAGGGCAAGGCCTTTGGCGAGATCTGGTAAGAGGGGCCTGCCTTTCTTCGCCGCTTTCCCCCACAATCTTTGCTACTAACTGAATCGTGATTGCTGACGTGTGTGATAGCAAAATGACCGACGTGTACGAGGGCAGCTTGATTCGAGTGTTCCGCCGCCTTGAGGAGCTGCTGCGGCAGATGTCCGAGGCCGCCAAGGTCATGGGGAGCGAAGAGCTCCAGAAGCGCTTTGAGGACGCACTGGGCAAGGTAAGGAGAGACATTGTCGCAGCACAGTCTCTGTATCTGTGAGAGTATTCTATCAGCCATAGCTGAGATGTGCCATCAATATTACTATGCTGGCCCGGACAGCGGCTCCAAAAGGCTGTCAAAACCAAGCTATTATTCTTTTGTTGATCTCTATCTCTATCTTCTATCTGCTAGAAGCTGTCCTAGACGCTTGCAAAGCTTTCGCGCTCCAGCTATGGTACGGTGGTTCTGTTAGCAAGGGCCTCCCTGTGAGGCCTAGAATGCCAGGAGGCTGAGGACCCCAAACCTCACTCAAAAAGACGGGGAATCTTGCCAACTAGGCCAAGATTCAGGCATTCCAATAGATATATGTGTACTGTCATTCATGACACTGCCAATGTCCCCAGAGCTAGGCTGGGACATGGTGTCAATGTCCCCCCTTGTCGCCATAGAACTATGCTAAAGCCAAATGCCATAAAGATTGCAAGTAAAACGTCAACCTAGACTATTTGACATTCGAGTACCTGTTCCCTAGGTTTCGTTGTGCCTGGTCAACAATCCACCATTATCCCAGCCTGGTCATGCTTGCAAAGCCCTGTCAGTTCGGCAGCAAGAAAGCCCAGATATCTGATTTACATAGTCGACAAATGCCCCTTGCCATGCGCCACATCCTCAGCCCTTATGACAGTTCTTGATGCAGCTGCTTTGCCTCCTTATACTTTCCTAGATTCCTAAGTATGTTTACAAGGTTATTCATGCTGCGCACAGTATCAGGATGTTCCTCTCCCAGTATCTTCTTCCTTAAAGTAAGTGTCTGTTGGCATAGCTGCTCTGCCTCCACATACTTTCCTAGACTCCTAAGTATATTTGTAAGGTTATTCATGCTGCGCAGTGTATCAGGATGCTCCTCTCCTAGTATCTTCTTCCTTAAATCCAGTGTCTGCTGGTGTAGCTGCTCTGCCTCCTTATACTTTCCTAGACTCCTAAGTATGTTTGCAAGGTTATTTGTGCAGCCCAGTGTATCAGGATGCTCCTCTCCTAGGATCTTCTTGCTTAAATCTAATGTCTGCTGGTATAGCTGCTCTGCCTCCACATACTTTCTTAGATTCCAAAGTAGAGTCGCAAAGTTATTCATGCTGATCAGTGTATCAGGATGCTCCTCTCCTAGTATCTTCTTCCTTAAGTCCAGTGTCTGCTGGTGTAGCTGCTCTGCCTCCTCATACTTTCCTAGATTCCTAAGTATGTTTGCAAGGTTATTCATGCTGCGCAGTGTATCAGGATGCTCCTCTCCTAGAATCTTCTTGCTTAAACCCAGTATCTGCTGGTGTAGCTGCTCTGCCTCCTCATACTTTCCTAGATAAGCAAATGTATTTGCAAGGTTATTCATGCTGATCAGTGTATCAGGATGCTTCTCTCCTAGTATCTTCTTCCTTAAATCCAGTGTCTGCTGGTGTAGCTGCTCTGCCTCCGTATACTTGCCTATATCACTAAATATACTTGCAAGGTTATTCATGCTACACAGTGTATCAGGATGCTCCTCTCCTAGTATCTTCTTCCTTAAATCCAGTGTCTGCTGATATAGCTGCTCTGCCTCCGCATACTTTCCTAGATAAGCAAATGTATTTGCAAGGTTATTCATGTTGCTTAGTGTATCAGGATGCTCCTCTCCTAGAATCTTCTTGTTTAAATCCAGTGTCTGCTGGTGTAGCTGCTCTGCCTCCTTATACTTTCCTAGATTACTAAATCTGTTTGCAAGGTTATTTATACTGCTCAGTGTATCAGGATGTTCCTCTCCTAGTATCTTCTTCCTTAAATCCAGTGTCTGCTGGTGTAGCTGCTCTGCCTCCTTATACTTTCCTTGTGCTGCAAGTATATATGCAAGGTGATTCATGCTGCTCAGTGTACTAGGATGCTCATCTCCTAGTATCTTCTTGCATAAATTCAGTGTCTGCTGGTATAGCTGCTCTTCTTCCTTGTATTTCCCAAGTAGGTCGTAACATTTACCTATTTTGAAAAGAAGGACCATCTCAGCTTTGCCCCCATCTGTCTCCCTGTGGGACCTGACTGCAGCCACTGCGTGTGGCAAATACTGTTGCCACATGTCCCTATTCGCAAAGTCTGGCGAGGGAAGCGCATATGCAAGCAACCGTATGGTCTTTTGGATCCACTGCTCCTGCTGAAAGTTTTGCCGCAGCCAGTTTCGCATGGCCAGCTGAACCAGTCGGTGAATGTCAAACGAATGAAGATCTCCTCGCTGAGTAATGAATGCATATGCTTTGAGAGTGCCGATGGCCTCGTCATACTCTAGTTTGTCTCCCAATTGCGAGAAAAACAGCGATGGGATGTCTTTCTCGACAAGAAAGCAACAAAACCGGAGGATATCTGCTGCTATTGGTGCATCCCTCAAGATTTGGTTGAAAGACACTAGCCATGTAGTTGCGATTGCGTTGGAAGGATCTCGATGCTCATTTCCCTGGCTTAGCAACTTGATCAATCTCTCATCACTTGACCGGCAATGGTCAAGATACTGCTTGATCGGCATATCCTTCTTGGCCATATAAGCAGATGCCTGTTTGATGGCCAGAGGTAAATAAGTCAGTAAATCAAGCAGCGCCTCGGTGCTTGATTTGTCACGTAGGGAGTCTTGTCCTAAATTGTTCCGTAAGATGTCAATTGCTTCTGCGTGAGTCATTTTTGCTGCCGTAATGATGTCTCGCTCAGGGATACCAAGCTCTCCTACGATCTCGTTGGTTCGTGTGGTGAACAAAATCGAGCCCTTCAGGCTGAATGGAAGATAGTTGCACAGTCCAGCAGCGCCAGAGAGAAGCTTCACATCGTCGGCGTTATCGATAATCAGCAGCCAACTACCACAGCTTTCTTGGCTCATTGTGTTTTTAACAAGCGATTTCATATCTGCCTTGTCGTCCTCGATCCCGGGCACTTGGAGCTTCCGACCAATGTCACGGTATGCATTCTCAAAACTGGCAAGATCCACAGCCGGGACCCAGAAGACAGAGCAGGTCGGACACTGATCGCGAACTCGGAACGCGGCCTCCAGGGCGATCTGAGTCTTTCCCATGCCCCCGAGACCTTTGATGGCGGTACGTTGGCAGTTGTCTTTGTACGCGTCAGGAGGAAGTCTCTTGAGAAGTCGATCCATGATCTCCTCCCTTCCCACGAAATCCTGGTTCCTCCCAAAGGGAACTAGCCAGTGGCGCGGATGAGGGGCTGAGAAATGTTGGTCAGAAGGGTATTCTGCTCAAGTAGGTTGCATTACTTACACCCGATCCTTTTTTCAACAACAGATGAGGCATTCTTAACAAACTTGCTCAGGATTCCTTGAACTAGGACGAAATTAGGGTTCTCAGGACCATTAAATTTGTTCATACCAGAGTGAGTTGCGTTTAGGCCCTGCCGGGGTACGGTATCAAGGCAGGCGGAGCTCTCTGTGACAAGCTACGGTTGGTCAGCATAGCGGTGAGGATGTAGGACAGGATGCCATACAATCTTCTTCGAACCGGGTGCAAATTTGGCGAGTAGATTGGCCGAGTGGGGAGAAAGAAAGCGTCGTAGTAACTCTGTCGATTTCAATTCGTAAAAACAGAAGAGGGGCAGTCGGAGGGTGTCGTTCCTTGCGATTTCGGCGAATTGTCGAGTCAGCTGGCGAAGGTGTTTGTCATGGGCATAAAGGTCATCGATAAGCTCGGTGGATGTTTGTTCCTGCATGATGCCACCCACAATCACCTGCCACTGAGCCTGATCGGCGGCAGCACTACCACGAAATGGAGTGGCCAGAAAGGCGATTCCAACGGTGGCCTGCAGGATGTGCCGATACTCGCTCCCTTCTTGGGCTGCTCGGATGATGGCCTTGGCAGGTTAGCTGTCATGGCCATAGCTTGTCTCTTCGCCAAGAGTGCCGGCGCCTACCTGGGCCAGGATGAGACCTCCAAAGCAGGAGGCGACAAAGATCAATGGTCGTAGCGCCGGACCTGTGCGTCGGGCAACAAGGCGCAGAAGTGTGTCGCCATGACCGAGAAGGGTTTCAACCGGTGCGTCATTGAAGTAATTGGCGTCCCAGTCGTATGTGAAGATCCTGGCATTGCTGACCATCGCGGGTAACATGTTGGCATCGGCCAGCCAGTTGACGACGCCACCTCCATGCTTCTTGAACTCCCAAGTCCGCGGCGACTCGGTGCCAAGGCCATGGATGGCAACGAAGCTTTTTGGATTAGACAGTAATATGACCTTGGGTTCGTTTTGGACGTACTCGATGGTGGAGTTGTTGGTAGCATCACCGGCAGGGAATACCTGATGGAGCCCTAACTTGCGGGGTCGGTCGGACCGTGCCTAGCAAAGACAAATCTGTTGAACACTGACTCAGTCTGCCGGAGCGGCGATGTTACTTACCATGAGACAATTACATGACTGTAACACTAGACTTGGAGTAGGGATCCTTGCTAATTATAATGCTGTAACGTACAGAACTACTCAATAATGAATGTGAAGATAGGCAGAATGGCACAACTGCTGGCCTGCAACGAGAGAAAATAACACTTTTCAGCCTAGTCACACTAATTAATTAGTTGGTTAGGCGCCAACAAGGGTCAGCAAGTGGCCAAGTACAAATATAGAAACTGAAGCAAGCTTCACTGCTCACACACAGATATTGATTGAGAGGAGGAAAGCTCGACTATTGTGCCAACAGTAGACGGAGAAAGCTGGCTTGCACAGAAAGAACGGGTGTGGGTGGACGATGGACGCTCCCTTCAAGACCCAATTGTTGGTCTCTTCGAAAGCAAACGAGCCTCCATTAGAATACCTCTGCCCAGTAACATATCGAACCGGTTGCGGTGACATGGCTCTTGCAAAACCTAGCGACGAAGACTTCCTCTTGTCGGAATTCTCTGTCAAGAGGCTGAACGATGTGTTTGAGTACCTGTTCCTTGCTGGGCTGCCGGTGCCGCCTCGACCATTGCACCACCAGCTGGTTCTGCAGAGAGAGATAGTCATCACGGAGAAGATGGACATGCATCTGGTCTGGACCAGCGGACGCATCTTCCTCAAGCCAATCCCACGGTACCTCCTCTCGACCACTTTCTGGAACTCGCACTTGAAATGTGAGGACAGTTGTGATTGTGGGAAGAAGACAAACAAGACAAGCGAAGCACAATGCGCGGTCAAGTCATGCAGGAGCATCGCCCTGGGGTTCCTACGCACGTACGTGGCGCTACTCTCCTACGAGAGCGACTTCACCATCGCCAGGGACAAGGGCTTGCTGCCCACGCAAGGCGAGCAGCCTACCTGGGCCGAATGGCGAAAGTTTGTCAAAGAGGTCATGGCTCCGACGATGTACTCAGGCATCCACCGTCGATTCCATTACGGCGAGCTGCGTCTCGGACGGCTCAACGCGATTTACCTGCTTGTCAAGTTTGGATACTACTTGAACACGTGGCCAAACTACGCCAGCTTTCTCGGCGACCAGCTGGGCTGGCTTGCTGCGACGACCATCTACATTGCCGTTGTGCTGACCGCGATGCAGGTTGGGCTTGCGACGGATCAGCTGCAAGGGAGTGGTGCATTTATGGCAGCTTCGTATGGCTTCACTGTGTTTGCCATCATGGGGCCGTTGATAGCCGGGTTCCTGATTCTGGTGGCGTTGGCCGTGCTTGTTACCATCAACTGGAAGTTTCAAAGGGTCAAGTCGGCCGAGCGGTTCAGACTGATTGAACGCACAGGAGGTGGTGCAAAGGTGTGAAGTGTGATAAGTAATCAATTGTGATACCCCGAGGAGCGGGGATCACGTGACACGGCCTGTACGCAAGCTTAACCCTAGCCCTGACTCCGCTTTGGGGGGGGGAAGGAAGGAAGGGGGGAGAGAAGAGGAGAAAAATGGGTGTGCAAAGTTTCAGCCAGGGTGACTGGCGTCTGCTGCTCGCGGCCGTCATTCGCTCGCAGCAGTCGCCAGTGATCAGTCACTAAACCAGTCACTAAACCAGTCACTAAGCCGGTCACTAAACCAGTCACTAAGTTAGTCACCAGTGACCAGTCGCCGCCGGGTGTCCGTCCACCGCCTCCGGCCGGTGCCAGCTGCAAAGGGTCCTCTCTCTCTCTCTTCCCCCCCTCTCTGTACACGATCAGTTACAGCGATTTGGACGGCCGTGTGCATCACCATCGCTCTTGCCCTCATCGCCCTCAGCGCTCTGCGGCAGGCGTGCAGCAAGAGGCAAGCGCGGCCGAGCAAGAGGCAGGCACGACCGAGCAAGATGAACCGCCTGGCCACGCCGCCGGTGCCGCCGCACTTCCACGAGCACAACCGTCTCTCTCCAAACCGCCAAAGTGCGTTGTGTCGATGGCGAGACTCGACTGAGGCTGACTAGAGTGTAGTGTGTGCAGCATCATCATCGTCGACGTCTCGCAAACGGAAAGCTTCGCCGTCGCCGTCGCCGTCGCCGTCGTCCTCGCCGTCGCCCTCGCCCTTGCCGTCACATGACCGCGACGACGAGATGTCCACGTCGCCCCACGTGTCACATGCCCGGCTGCCGGCCACACCGCAGCCGCCGTCGCGCAAGCGAGCACGGCCCAACTTGATTGGGCGGCCACTGTCGGTCGATCGGCTGCTCGAGACGCTGGACAAGGAGTCGCTGAGGTCGGTGCTGGCGTCGCTGTGCTCGCGGAATGCAGACGTCAAAGACCAGGTGGTGCATCTGTCGCCGCGGCCGTCGATCCAGAACACGCTGCAGGTGCTGCGGCAGTACTACGACAAGCTGATGGCCGCGTTCCCACTCGACCCCAATCCACGGTCGGACTACTGCTACGACCGAGTGCGGCCGCAGTGGCGGGCGCTGCTGGACGCGCTGGCCGACTTCACGCCGCACTTCCTGCCGCCCAACGAGTCACAGTCGTCGGTGTCGCTCGAATACCTCGACGGCGTGACGGAGATCATCCACGACCTGCCCGAGTGGGGCACGCCGCAGTACAACGTGGCCAAGCAGAACGCGTACGAGGAGATCTCGGGGGCATGGACGGTGGTGATCAAGGAGGCCGGCAAGCGCGGCGGCGGCATCCAGCTGCAATACAATGGCTGGGAGGAGAAGCTGCGGGTGCACAACGAACGCAGCGGAGGCCTGATGAAGGATGCATACGAGGAGCTGATGGCCGCACTTGGCTGGCTGCACGCAGGCGCCAGTGCCAGCACGGCGCAACAACAGCCGCATCGACAGGACATCCGCCAGCAGCTGTTTTCCGGCACCTTTGGCATGGACCAGCATCACCAGCAGCAGCCCATGATGCGGACGGGCATGTGGTAGGCGGGCGCGGCATTTTTCTCATTCGCACCACTGGCAAGCAGTAGCAGCCACTTGTTCGCGGCAGCAGCTACAAAGCCGAAGCACTTGACGACCGCTTACGAAATTTTTGCATACACTCAGATGGTCGGATGGCTATTTTACCATATTGTTTCATCGTTTGTTATTGTGGTGGTTGGAAGTGGGAAGCATTCATATCTGCACACGTCAAAAAAATCTCATCCACACTTGTGCCACGGCTGGCGTTGGAAGGAGGGCAAGGGCAAGGGCAAGGGAAAGGGAATGGGAAGGGGAAAGGAGAATGATAAGGCTGACATTGTTAACCTGACTCTGGCCTCTTATTTTTTCGTTTTGTTCTTTTTACATTCAGAGACAGCGGGAGTAGAGAAAGTTATGGCAACGTATGACAAATGGATATTTTGACACTCTTGATGCTGTACTGTAATGTACGTGCTACGGCGAAAGAGAAGACCAGTAGGTAAGTGCTACCATGAATACTAGTAAGTGCTACCCTGAATACAAGTAAGTGCTAACATATATACTAGTAAGTGCTACCATATATACTAGTATGTGCTGCCATATATACTAGTAAGTACTAGATATATACTAGTACGTACTAGACTACTATGTGGGCACTACTATAAAGACTAGTCGGCAAGTACTACCATAATAACTAGTAGGTAGGTACTACCATAACTGCTGGTAGGTAAGTACTACTACAACGACTACTGGGTAAGTAGTACCATAAAGACTAAGTAGGTACCACCATAATGACTACCATAAGACTAGTAGACAAGTACTACCATAAGACTAGTAGACAAGTACTACCATAAGACTAGTAGACAAGTACTACCATAAGACTAGTAAACAAGTACTACCATAAGACTAGTAGACAAGTACTACCATAAGACTAGTAGACAAGTACTACCATAAGACTAGTAGACA